>CM065471.1:43326912-43660869 GCA_032872505.1 Leptopilina syphax
AAAGCATGTATACTTCCATAAAAGGAGAGTAGAAACCCTATCGAAGATGATAGGAGGTAAGAGTCTAAGGTTTCCAAATTTTAATAATATAAGCCCAAGTCAGCGCGAGATTAAAACATTGCCCTCAGGCTCATTTTTAACACCTTTACAGAAGTCAAGATGCTTTGCGCGCGATTACATTGGAGCGTCCAAACATTATCCTATGAGAAATTGGAGGCCATTCCCCTTTGTTCCAGACGATTTTTTATTGACTCAAATTCAGTCAAAAAAAAAGAAAAGGATACAAAATATCTTGTACTCTTAGAACTTCACATCGTTGAGGGTGGAATGAAAGAGAAAAAGAAAGAGAGAGAGAGAGAGAGAGAGAGTGAGAAGTAAAAAAAAATGATAAAATTAAAAAAAACAATGAACGAAACAACTGCCACGAGAGTTGCGCTCATTTTTTCTCTCGCCCGAACCCGAAAACCCTTTTATGCCCCACCAAAGATTAATTATCTTCCATATTCGAAAAATGAAACGGGCTGAACAAAGGGGCCCATACGCGGCGCGCCGAACTCTCTTGACTCTTTGAGTGGTGTTGTTGTAGTCGTCTCGTTTGCTCCGGATTGCAACACCATTTGCGCTTGAAATTTGTCCGCCGATTGGGTCGACGAAAGCGTACTCATTGCTCTGACAAGACGGTAATGAATGATTTGCTCCGCGGTCAAAAATGCACGCAATTTTCCCATATATGGCGTAAATACAACATGAAACGATGTAATTCGACAAATAATGAAACCATATATGGTATGATTTTCAAGTTAACCCGAATACTGTATTTTTTGGTATTAATGCGCGTTCGAAAAGTTATTATCAATTTTAAATGTCGATCAAAGTCGGAATCATTTTTAGTGCGTATTAAATTGCAGGACTGCGACTATTGACTCTTTTTTCACCTTATACGAATAATTAGGTACTATTTCTATAAATAATCAGGGTTGCCATGTTTTGCTCACTTCAAATTCCCTGACTTTTCCAGGTTTTTAAAACTACATTTATATTTAACTAAATTTTTAATTCAATCCTTTTTGAAATTAAACATTTTATAAAAAATTGTTATAAAACATGAAAATATCGATAACTCCGAGTCGAAGACTCGGAGTCATCGTTATCTTTATGTTTTATAATAATTAAAAATGATCGACTGATAGAATCATTTGAGGAACAAATTTTCAAAAGCTGATAAATCCATTTTTAAAAAATTGAGATAAACATAAATTTAATATTTTAAAGACCTCACAAATCGACCTGTCACTGTTAAATGTTAGAAAAAAATTTATTAACAACAAATTTTCCATTTAAAAACTTTTTAACGCAACCAAGATGACTTATAATTTTTATGTTTTTTATTAGAAAAAATTACCAAAACCTTTAAATCACCTATAATTATAATAATGTTTAATTAAAAACAGAACGTCTTAAATATAAAAACATTGTTATAAAAATAAATTAATACAAATTTTTTAATTTAAAATTAACTATAGTGGTTATGTGAGAAAAGTCATTTGTTTCATTTTCTCGAAATAAGAAAATATGGATTTATCAAGTTTTGAAAACTTGCTCCTCATTTTATATTATAAGAATATACTGTAACTTATTCAAAATTACTTTTATCATTTTAATTTAATTATTGTTTTCCAAAATTTTTAACTAAAATTCTTCTTTAAATTAATTATTATTAATTATTATTAATTATTATTAATAATTTTTAAAACATTTCTTTCAACATTTTCAAATCCTTTTGTTTACAATTCAATTTTACGAAATTTCATCGATTATTCAGAAATTCTTCGCAATCAAATATTAGAAAATAAAAACTTCAAATAATTTAAAAAATATTCAATTGAACTTTTTCAAAAAAATTAAATCTTCACAATTTTCAGTTAAAAGTATGAAAAATTCAAACATTTAAAGATCCAAATTCAATTATCTACAATTTTAACTAAAATTCATATTTGAATCAATTATAATTAGAAAATTCTACGACAATTCAATTATTTAAATACAAAAATAAATAATTTATTGAATAATTGAATGTTTCTTAAAATTCAATTCCCATAAAGAATCGTTATCAACAAAATTTTCAAATAATTGAATTCTATCAATGATTTTTAATAAAAGTTTTAAGAAATTACATTTTTCGAGAAATTCCATTAAAATTGGATTAAAAATAATTGAAATTCAGCAATAAGTTTTATTATTTGTGAAAATAATTAAATCCGTAAGAAGAATTTTATTACTTTTGAACAATATTTAATTTTTGCGAAGAATATTATTACTCTTGAAAATAATTGAATTTTTGCAATAGTCTGTAACTTTAACAAAATTGAATTTTTTTCGTATTTTTAACTAAACATCTACCATAAATTTATTATTTTTAATAATTTTTTAAAAAGTTCTTTAATATTTATAAAAATAATTGAATCTCTGTGAAAATAAATTGAATATTTTTGAAAATAATGGAATTATTGCAAAGAAATTTATAAAAAAAAATTTGTAAATAATTGAATTGCTGTGAAATATTTGTTATTTATAAAAATAATAAAAGGTTTGCGTATAGAATTTTATCAGAAAATTTTTTAAAATAATTCATTTCTTTTGGAAAATTTTATTAAAATAGATATTGAAAATCATTGAATGGACGAGAATTTTTTAACAAAAATTGAATTTGTTAAAAAGAATTTCATTAAAATTTTTCGAAAATAATTGAATTTTGGAGAAAAATTTTTATATTTATAAAGATAATTGAAATTTTGACGATAATTTTTTCAAACTTTTGACCATAATTAAATTTTTGCGAAGAATATTTTATTTGCATTTGGTTCAAATAAATTTGGTTTAGTTCCAAGTGAATTTAATTTGTTTCAAATAAATTTTATTTAGTTTACATTAATTTTATTTGGTTATTTGGTTCAAAATAATTGTTGTTGGCTTAAATAAATTTTATTTAGTTTAAATAAATTCTATTTCGTTAAAGTAAATTTTATTTTATTCAAATAAATTGCATTTGCTTGAAAAAATCTTTTATTTTTTTCTCTGTGTAGAAATACATCCAGGAATTTGACTTAGAACCAACTAAATATTTAATATATAATAATTAAAGATGACGAAGTAATAAAATCATTATTTTATATTATAAGAATATTATTACTGTAACTAAATCAAAATTATTTTCATCATTTTAATTCAATTATTATTTTCTAGAATTTTAAATTATTTTTTTATGAAAATAATAATTGAATTCCTTACGCAATGAATTCCTGTGAAAATTTTATTATTTATGAAAATAATTAAATGTTTGTATACAATTGTATTAAAAATTTTTTTTTAAATAATTGAATATTAAAAAATAAAAAAATAAAATATTAAAATAGAAAAATAGAAAAATAAGAAACATAAGTTATAACTTATAACAAAATTCAGTAAATGCCTGAAATTAAGGTTAAACGATCTAATCATTATACAGAATATTTAAAACTGACTTTTTTGTTATTAAGAAACCAGTAATTTGTATACATTAATCATGTAAACTTTGCGTAATCATTTTGACAAATATTATTTACGAGTTCCATATATAATTTCCTTAAATTTACCATTTTTATACACGAGTCTCTAATATATAAATGTATGTATATTTAAAAAAAAAGAGAGAAACGAAAAAGATTAGAAAATATAGAGAGGCATGAAATGGATATAAGAAATAAGTGGAATGTAGAGCTAGTAAAGATGATTTAGAATAGAAATAATGAATAGGATTGAGAGTTGCATTCATTTGAACCGGTTAAGCAAACGATCGAGATGACGTATGGGAGGTACTTCTGTGATTCGAAGGCTTTAATGACACAAGCCCATTCGACATGGTCGATATATCGCGGCTCACAACCGTCTCTCGAGTTCTCCGAGCCTCTCAGAATCGGCAATTTATTATCGAATCCATTCTAATTCGCGCCTGTATTCAAAGATACAACGAGAATATGCTCTCAAGGAATTTGATCGATCGTCCCTCATCACCTGACCCTGATCCAACAAGTTTCAAAGTGACAGGTTTAAAAATACAGCAACAACAACAATAAAAAAAAAAATCATCAAAAATTCCTTCTCGAATTAATCATTCGGATTTCTGTTATCGAAATTTCTTAAAACTACAATTTAATTCTTGAAAATATCTCAAAAAGAAAAAATCAAAATACGAGCGTGAACAATTTTTTCAAACTATACCTGAGAGGTTTTTTTTAAGCAAAAAATTTCGAAACGAAAAATTAGTTTTCGTTTGTATTACAAAACAATGTTTTTTTCTTCTTTTCTGTTTGTTTGGTTCTAAACAAGAGTAAATAGAAAAAATCGAGGGAGCTTTAAAACTAGTTGGCGACAAGTTCGTGACGAACTTGCGTGATTGAAATTCGATCCTATCGCCAGCTTCCAAGTTACGCTAATCATGCTAAATCGAATACGGAAAACGCTTAATTAAAATCGCTCCTAACTAGAAACGTGAAAGCCAAAGAGAGGCAATCTCGCAAGAAGTATACTCGTTATCGTTTTTCTCAATTATTTTTCATCGACGATGTAAATATTTTTCAGTTCCAATCTCTCACATGAAAGAGGATAATCAGTAAATATTCAAATAAATAGAATATTTTTTATTAAAAATTGTTCTTTTTGAACTTTTCAACTAAATTGTTGAACCAAATAGAATTGATTTTAAAAACTGAAGAATTTCGTTGGTTCTGAGTCAATTTCCTGGGTGTATTTAGACCCGCAGAGAAAAACAATAGCTTTTTTTCAAGCAAATATAAATTTATTTGACCCAAATAAAATTTAATTAAACTGAATAAAATTTAATTACACCAAATAAAATTTATTCCAAACAAATAAAAAAGTTTAGTTGGCTTTGAGTAAAAAAAACAGGAGCTTTTTTTGAAACAAATACAATTTATTTGAACTAAATCATATTGTACTTGATCCAAATACAATTTATTTGAACCAAATACAATTTATTTGATCCAAATACAAGTTATTTGAACTAAATTAAATTTATTTGAACTAAATACAATATATTTGAACCAAATAGAATTTATTTAAACCAAATGCAATTCATTTGAACTAAATAGAATTTATTTTAACCAAATCCAATTTATTTTGGACAAATTAAATTTATTTGAAACTAAACAACATTTATTTGAACCAAATGCAATTTTTTGAACCAAATACAAATTATTTGAACCAAATACAAGATATTTGAACTAAATTAAATTTATTTGAATCAAATACAATTTATTTTTAAAAAATACAATTTATTTGAACCAAATACAATTTATTTTGAACCAAATAAAGTTCATTTAAGCCATATACAATCTATTTGAACCAAATAAAGTATATTTAAGCCATATACAATCTATTTGAACCAAATAAAGTATATTTTAGCGAAATACAATTTATTTAAACCAAATAAACTTTATTTGAACCAAATGCAATTTATTTGAACTAAATAGAATTTATTTTAACCAAATCCAATTTATTTTGGACAAATTAAATTTATTTGAAACTAAACAACATTTATTTGAACCAAATGCAATTTTTTTTTGTACCAAATACAAATTATTTGAACCAAATACAATTTATTTTGAACCAAATAAAGTTTATTTAAGCCATATACAATCTATTTGAACCAAATAAAGTATATTTTAGCGAAATACAATTTATTTAAACCAAATAAACTTTATTTTAACCAAATAAAGTTTATATTAACCAAATACAATTTATTTGAACCAAATGCAATTTATTTGAACCAAATACAATATATTTGAACCAAATAGAATTTATTTGAACCAAATAGAATTTATTTAAACCAAATGCAATTTATTTGAACTAAATAGAATTTATTTTGGACAAATTAAATTTATTTGAAACTAAACAACATTTATTTGAACCAAATGCAATTTTTTGAACCAAATACAAATTATTTGAAACAAATACAAGATATTTGAACTAAATTAAATTTATTTGAATCAAATACAATTTATTTTAAAAAAATACAATTTATTTGAACCAAATACAATTTATTTTGAACCAAATAAAGTTCATTTAAGCCATATACAATCTATTTGAACCAAATAAAGTATATTTAAGCCATATACAATCTATTTGAACCAAATAAAGTATATTTTAGCGAAATACAATTTATTTAAACCAAATAAACTTTATTTGAACCAAATGCAATTTATTTGAACTAAATAGAATTTATTTTAACCAAATCCAATTTATTTGGACAAATTAAATTTATTTGAAACTAAACAACATTTATTTGAACCAAATGCAATTTTTTTTGTACCAAATACAAATTATTTGAACCAAATACAATTTATTTTGAACCAAATAAAGTTTATTTAAGCCATATACAATCTATTTGAACCAAATAAAGTATATTTTAGCGAAATACAATTTATTTAAACCAAATAAACTTTATTTTAACCAAATAAAGTTTATATTAACCAAATACAATTTATTTGAACCAAATGCAATTTATTTGAACCAAATACAATATATTTGAACCAAATAGAATTTATTTGAACCAAATAGAATTTATTTAAACCAAATGCAATTTATTTGAACTAAATAGAATTTATTTTGGACAAATTAAATTTATTTGAAACTAAACAACATTTATTTGAACCAAATGCAATTTTTTGAACCAAATACAAATTATTTGAAACAAATACAAGATATTTGAACTAAATTAAATTTATTTGAATCAAATACAATTTATTTTAAAAAAATACAATTTATTTGAACCAAATACAATTTATTTTGAACCAAATAAAGTTCATTTAAGCCATATACAATCTATTTGAACCAAATAAAGTATATTTAAGCCATATACAATCTATTTGAACCAAATAAAGTATATTTTAGCGAAATACAATTTATTTAAACCAAATAAACTTTATTTGAACCAAATGCAATTTATTTGAACTAAATAGAATTTATTTTAACCAAATCCAATTTATTTTGGACAAATTAAATTTATTTGAAACTAAACAACATTTATTTGAACCAAATGCAATTTTTTTTGTACCAAATACAAATTATTTGAACCAAATACAATTTATTTTGAACCAAATAAAGTTTATTTAAGCCATATACAATCTATTTGAACCAAATAAAGTATATTTTAGCGAAATACAATTTATTTAAACCAAATAAACTTTATTTTAACCAAATAAAGTTTATTTTAACCAAATACAATTTATTTGAACCAAATGCAATTTATTTGAACCAAATACAATATATTTGAACCAAATAGAATTTATTTGAACCAAATAGAATTTATTTAAACCAAATGCAATTTATTTGAACTAAATAGAATTTATTTTGGACAAATTAAATTTATTTGAAACTAAACAACATTTATTTGAACCAAATGCAATTTTTTGAACCAAATACAAATTATTTGAAACAAATACAAGATATTTGAACTAAATTAAATTTATTTGAATCAAATACAATTTATTTTAAAAAAATACAATTTATTTGAACCAAATACAATTTATTTTGAACCAAATAAAGTTCATTTAAGCCATATACAATCTATTCAAACCAAATAAAGTATATTTAAGCCATATACAATCTATTTGAACCAAATAAAGTATATTTTAGCAAAATACAATTTATTTAAACCAAATAAACTTTATTTGAACCAAATGCAATTTATTTGAACTAAATACATTTTATTTGAACTAAATACATTTTATTTGGAATCAAACAAAATTTATTTGAACCAAGTGCAATATTTTTGAATCAAATAAAAATTATTTGAAGCAAATACAATTTATTTGAACCAAATACAATATATTTAAACCAAATAAACTTTATTTTAACCAAATAAAGTTTATTTGAACCAAATACAATATTTATTTGAACCAAATACAATATATTTGAATCAAATACAATTTATTTTAACCAAATAAAGTTTATTTTAAGCAAATGCAATTTATTTGAACTAAAAATAATTTATTTGAACTAAATACAAATTTATTTGGAATTAAACAAAATTTGTTTGTACCAAATGGAATTTTTTTGAACCAAATAAAAATTATTTGAAGCAAATACAATTTATTTGGAACAAAATACAATTTATTTAAATCAAATGCAGTTTTTTCGAACAAAATAAAATTTATTTAAGGGGAATAAAAATTTATTTAAATTAAATATATTTTATTTGGTAAAAATAAAATCTATTTGAACCAAATAACACTTATTTAAAACAAATAAACAGTTTGGACGGCTCTGAGTGAAATAAACCTTTTTCCTGGGTGTATTTACACCCAGAGAAAATTTTTATTGAATCCAAAGATAATTTAAATTGGAGTCAAATAAAATTATGTCTCAGAGTCAAGTAAATTATGCATTTATTTGAAATAAAAAATTTATTTGTCACAAATTAAACTTTTGTTTGCAAGCAAATAAAATTTTATTCAAACCAAGTAAAACTTACTTGAAGAAAATAAAAATTCCAGTTGACTCTGATTGAAATATATCTTTTCTCTGTGTGCAGATTCTGAATACTTAAATATACAGAATTTTTTAAATCTAATAAATTTAACAATAAAATTTAACTTTGAAATGTTAACGCGGCAGTAATAAAAATTAAAATTTAGAAGCATGGATTTCTTTTCCTCTCATACCTATTGTTTTGCGTTCATAACGGAATATTTTCCAATAGAATAAAAGGTAAACTTCATATAATATATAAGAGAATAAAAAAGGAAAAAAAAAGAAGAATCGTTTTAGGAAGTACTCCAAAGTCTTTGACGAGTGATTACTCAAATTTCATGTCAAACTCGACCTTTCATATAAAAATACATTGATGAACGGTACCTGTGTTGTCCCTTTAAAAAAACGGAAGATTGCGTAGAGGATAATACCGAGAAGAAAAAAGGGAAGAATTCCAGAAAAAAAGGGATGATGATTCGAGATTCCTTCCGCGACCCTTCCTCTTTTCCCGAGTCGGGGAGTAGGTCGAGGAGTGAAAGATGAAAAACACACTATGAGAGTTCGTAACCCCTGGGTCACATGCTGAATACCGTTTTACCGACTATTAACTCACTTTTACCCCTATTTCACTCTCTACCCTCGATATGATGGTTGAAAAAAAAAACTGCCGTGTTTTTTTTTTTTTTTTTTTGTTTTTTCCCCCAACTTTAGAGTCTCTCTTCTTCACCTTTTTTCCCATTCTCCTCTGCGGATATCGTGAGTATTTTTTTTCGCACTATTCTCGTCTTTTTTCACTCACTTACGCGTGGATTCTTTTCTAAACTTTACGCTCATAAATGTGTGTGATCGAAGCGCGTGCAGGTAAATCTACCTGCGAATGCGGAAGGGATGATAGGAAGCCGTTTCGAGGCAACATGCTCGATTTAACCCCTGAGAAAACTGTTCAGGGTTAACCGATTTTCAAGCAAAATTTTGAAATTCGACCCCGGCGTCACGTCTGCATTCTCTTCCCTCTCTCTCTTTCTTTCTCCCTCCACTGTTAATGTCAATGTCACTCTAGTCGACCCGCTTAAAGGTTTAAGTACCTCGTAAAAATGGGTCCAGTCTCATTTTTCGAGAGTCCCAAAAAACACACCGTGAGTCATGGAATTATTTGCCACGAATCTGTGAAATCAATCTACCAGGTCAGAGTTTATGGGGTTTAGAAGAAGAAGACGAAGAAGAAAAAAAAGTAAACCAGAAGAATTATGTTTCTAGTTACACCCTAAATTATTATAAATTTATTACCACGATAAAATTTATTATTTCTCATAAATTTCTACTTATAGACAAATTTCGTTTTTCAATCAAGATATTAAATCATTTTTTTTTGTATTCTCTGCTCTCCGATTGTTTTACACCCATTTTATTTAAATCATGTCTAATTTATTTCAGTTAAATAAATTTTATTATTATAGAGTTAAATAAATCTCAGAAATTAGTAAATTGTTAATTTGTTTAAAACAAATTAACAATTTACTAATTTCTGAGATTTAATTCACAAATTAAATTCCTAATTGAACTAAATAAAGTTTCTTTTCAAAAAATGAGAAATTTGATATCTCAAGAATATGTGAATTGAAAATTGAAGGATTATACAGTTACGGGTAAATTTTTTTTCCTCCATGGGAATATTCATGTTTAAGGTGTTAGGTATTTCGTTTCTTTATTTAGTCCTAATGATTAATCACATTTGCGGAGGTATAACAGTCAGAGGTACATGCGTCATGGTACCCAGATGGCGCGCAGGAATCAGAAATTGGTTTCGAAGAAGTCAAGTTTCGAATGATCATTAATCCTTGTTACCAATTTTTCATAGTGTTAATGTGAAAAATCAACCCGATTCTATCATCTAAAAATCCTAAAATTACGTAACGGTGATTTTTACCTTCTTTAGTTATATAACCACAAAAAAAATATTTCTTTCCTTCATCAGTCAAAAATATACCTTCAAGTTTTGACTGATCGAAAAAAAGGAGAAAAAAATTACAGAGAATGATTTTTAAATTCTTTTGGAAAATTAAAGCTGTACTCTGAAGAAATTTTAATTTGATTACCTCTTCTTTTATCAAAATAAATATTTTTATCAAATTTCTATTTATTTTTTTTATTTAATTTTAAATTTAGAGTCACAAAATTAAGGAGCAAAAAAAGTCGCTTTAGTCGATTAAAAATACAAAAAAAGTTGAAAAAGTCGTTTATTTAATTCATATTTATAATGCCAGAAGAATTTTATTTTGTATTCTCTTAATTTTCCCCTTTCTGATTTCTAAATTCAATTTTTCAAAACTTGAATAATTTTTTTAAATAAATATTTAAATAATTGTTATTTGTTTTTTCATGGGAAATAAAATTAGAAAAATTTCAAATTAAAACCTTCTCAAATTTAATAATTTCTTAAAATTACAATTATAACCCTTCCAAACTAAAATTATTTTTACAATTTTTAACTAAACTTCATTTACAAATCAATTATTTTTAACGTTTCTTCCAATTATTTAAATACAAAAATTTAATTTTCCATAATTATTGTAAATGTAATTGTTTATGGTTCTTTTTTATAAAAGTTATTAAGATGAGTTACTGAAAATATTTAACCAAAAATTTTGAAAGTAACTGATTTTTAAAAAATTATAATAAAGAAATTCTAAAAAATAATTTTTTAAATATATTTTTAAATAATGTTTAAAAATTTATAGGTTTCTAATTTATGCAATTGAAAAATTTCCAAATAATTGAAATTGGGTAAAATCTTTTAACAATAATTGAATTGTTGAAAAAAATAAAAAGAAATAATTAAATTTTTATTGAAGAATTTTAATTTTAAAAATAAACATTATTTCTCCAAAATTTTGAAAAGTCTAAAAAAGTCAATTTTAAAAAATTTTAATTTATTTTGTTCGCAGATAATTATTTTCGAACAAAAATAAATCTAATAAAAATGAATTTTAAAAAATTATAATGAATTAATTAATTATAAGACTCAGTTTTTTAAAAATATTGCAATGTAATTTTACGAAAACAATTGAATTTCTCAAAAAAAATTTTTGTACAATTTCAAAAAACACTAATTTTTTGAAGAACTTTAATTAAAAAATTTGAATATAATTAATTTGTCCAAAATTTTAAAAACAATTCTAAAAAATTTTAATATTATTTCTTGTATGTTTTTAAATTCTTCGAAAACATTTAATTGAAAATATTGAAAATAATTGAATTCCAAAAAA
Source organism: Leptopilina syphax (assembly GCA_032872505.1). Lineage (NCBI taxonomy): Eukaryota > Metazoa > Arthropoda > Insecta > Hymenoptera > Figitidae > Leptopilina > Leptopilina syphax. Next base: position 43,338,708 of record CM065471.1, read on the forward strand.
TTAAAATTAAAATATTCATTTACATTTTTCAAAATATTTTTATATAATTTTTAGAAGCTAATTTTCATTAATTTTCATATTTATAAATTTACACTTGAAGATTTTTTATTAAAATTTTTGAGAATTCAATTATTTTCAAAATTTGCAATTAAAACTCCTCGAAAATTGATTTTCAAAAATTGTAATAAAATACTTGTGAAAAACAATTATTTTCAGTTCAATTTTACAAAATTTCAGTTCTTGAAAAAATGTTTAATTGTTTATTTCAATAATTGAATTAGAAAAATCATTCAAAAATAATTTTTTTCAATATTTATCTATAGTTATACTTTTTACAATATAAAATCGAAACAAATTGCATTTTAATGCCAAAAATGTGGTTTTTATCGCAAAGCTTAGAAAAAAAGTCGAAAAAGTCGCAAATTTTTTACAATAAGTCGAAAAAGTTGCATTTTTTTGAAATATTCGAAAAAAGTCGCATTTTTTAAAAATAGTTGAAAAAAGGCGCATTTTTTTTAAATAGTCGAAAAAGTCATAATATCCGAGGCCTGAAAATTTAAATTAAAATCCATTTTTTTAATCAATATTTATTAGAAAATTCTACGACAATTCAATTATTTTTTTCTCTTTATTTTACAATCAATTAAATGAAAAATTAAATCAATGATTTAATTTTTGATTGATTGAGAAATTGAATGTTTCTCAAAATTGAATTCTCATAAAGAATTTCATCAATAACTTTTTAAATCATTAAATTATTTCGACCAATTTTAATAAAATTTTTAAAAAAAATTACACTTTTTGGAGGAATTCGATTAAAATTGAATTCAAAATAATTGAAATTTTACGATAAGTTTTATTATTTATGAAAATAATTGAAAAAAAATTTTATTATTTACGAAAATAATTGAATCTCTGTAAAAAATTGTTTAGTTTTTGAAAATAATGGAATTATTACGTAGAAATTTATAACAAATTTGTAAATAATTAAATTCTTTATAAATAATTCAATTCCTGTCAAATTTTTACTATTTATAAAAATAATTAAATTTTAGCGTATAGAATTGTGGCAAAACTTGGAAGAGAAGTCGAAAAAGTCGCAATTTTTTTTTAAATAAGTCGAAAAAAGTGGCATTTTAAAAAAATAGTCGAAAAAGTTGCAATTTTTGAAAATAAGTCGAAAAAAGTGTCATTTTTTGAAAATAGTCGACGAAAGTCGAAAAAGTAGCAATTTTTGAAAATAAATCAAAAAAAGTCGCATTTTTTAAAATAGTCGAAAAAGTCGCAATATCCAAGGCTGGTACATGTTTGCTGTCTTTTAAAACTTTTTCCAAAAATACGAACCCCTTCCATTATCGGAAATATTTTTTTTTTTTGCTCATTTGAAAGAAACTTAATTCGAGCATATACTTTGAATTTACAAGAATTTCTTTTTTCTCTCGTTTTTCGACAGTGAACTGGAATCGCGGTTTTGTCGAGCGGATTTATGTCTCTCAATTTTTATTTCCACTGTGGAGCACGTGTAATCCGAGTATCAACATTTTCAAGCTTGGTAATAATTGATCGAGAAAGGCTCAAGTAACATTATGAACGGTCAAGTAATTTTGCGAGTGGTTGAGGTTTTGGTGGTGGGACCAATATGTGCGAGGTGAATAAAATGGGGGAAAAAAAAGAAGAAGAAGAAAAAGAAAAAGAAGAAGAAGAAGGGGGTTGCTTGTTGTCCCTCCTTCACAATCGAGAGCATTGGACGCGCGCGGTTTATACCAATAGCTCATGACCGCATGGTTTCCGATACAAAACATGAGTCGTGTTCCCTTCGTTGAAACGAAAAAGATTTTTTTTCTCCAAGGATCACATGCATATTACTAGAGAGAGAGACGCATCTCTCTCCTTGTGTATTTATATATAAGAGAACGAGACCGGATCCTTTAAATCGAGGCGATTTTTAAAGTCAGAACCGCGAGAGATCCTTGCACAGCGGGTGGTCTATGTTTCTCTCGTTTCGAAACATTTTTTCTGATTCGTTCTCTCGATCATCGTTTCGGGCTTCGAATTTCTCAAATTTCCAACCTAATTCTTTTTAACGAGTGAGGAGGGGATTTGGAAAGGCTGTATTAATATTTCAGCCCTAACGAGGTCCACACGCAATTTTTGCAAAGAAAATTTAAGGGGCCAAATTAATTTATTCCACTTTCGTGTACATTTTATTAGCGAACATTTATTCGTTCACGAACTTTTACAATTAATTTCATAATAGTCTTTCATTTTGGGACAATAAAGAAAATTAAAATTCTCACAAACCAACTTTACAAGGAAAGGAAAATTTACTTTTTTCAAATAATTACTCGTCTATTTAACTAAATATTTAACCAAATAAATTTTATTTAACTCAAAGTTTATTTGATTTATTTGATTTTATTTTCATAAAGTATAATTTTTCTTTTGTAAATATTTTTTATTGAATTTATTCAATTCAAGTCCGAATTTATTTGATTCAAGTCAAGATTTATTTGATTCAAATCAAGGTTTACTTGATTTGAATCAAATAAATTTTGACTTGAATCAAATAAATCTTGACTTGAATTAAATAAATTTTGACTTGAATCAAATCTAATCTGGACTTGAATCGAATAAATTTAATAAAAAATATTTACAAAAGAAAAATTACAATTTATGAAAAGATTGAAGAGTAATATAACGATATTGTTAAAGAGAAGAAGCGACTCCCGCAATAACAGATGCCCGCAGAAATTTTAAAGATCGTCAGATTTCGAGAAAAAAAAATGACAAGGGGATATGAAGCTGAGGAAGAAAGGATATAAAGGGAGAAAAAAAAAGTGTAGAATAATGGAAAAGGATGTCAAGGGATTGCGTAATATCGGGCAACGTCATCGATCTGTATACCCTATCTCGTGGGGGTCGGAGATTCCCCTTTCGTTTTAAAGCCTCCAGTTTTTCCCCCTTTCCGATTTTTCGGTCGAATCTCCTTTTTTTATTCTCTCCTCCTTTTTTTTCGCCTTCCTCTCTCACCCGCAGGGCATGCTCCATGTTCAAAGGAAGGAGTCCCTTTGGGCAGGTAACAATTCTGGCTTGACGTTTTTCTCATGGTCCATCTTACACACTCTTGATCATTTGTATCCTACTTTGAAGATTTTATACACGTACGATCCTATATATGTATAATAATATATAATATGATTTAAAATATAATATATATAATACTAAACTTTTTGTTTTTTTTTTAAATAAATTTTATTTGTGTCGAATAAAATTTTTCTTTCGGTGTAAATGCACCCAAGAAATAGGTACATTTGACTCTGAGCCAATTAAAATTTATATTTGTTTAAAATAAATTGTACTTAATTGAAATAAATTTAAATTAGTTCAAATAAATTGTATTTAGTTTAAATAAATTACATTTACTTCAAAGTTCAAATTTTTTGTATTTGGTTCGAATAAATTGCATTTGGTTCAAATAAATTTTATTTTTATCAAATAAAATTTATTTAATTCAAACAAATTTTTATTCTGTTAAAATAAACTATACTTGATTAAAAAAAGACTGTATTTGCTTCAAATAATTTGTATTTGGTTAAAAAAAATTACATTTGGTTCAAATAAATTTTGTTTGGTTCGAAATAAATTTAATTTCTTCCAAACAAATTGGATTTGGTTCAAATAAATTTTATTTTCTTCAAATAAAATATATTTAATTTGAATAAATTTTTATATCTGTTGAAATAAATTTATTTGGTTCAAAAAAAACTGTATTTGCTTTATATAAAATGTATTTAATTAAAAAAAATTTTATTTGGTTCAAATAAATTTTATTTTCATAAAATAAAATCTATTTAATTTCAACAAATTTTTATTCCATTAAAATAAACTGCATTTGGTTCAAAGTTCAAACTGTATTTGGTTCGAATAAATTGCATTTGGTTCAAATAAATTTATTTTTATCAAATAAAATTTATTTAATTCAAACAAATTTTTATTCTGTTAAAATAAACTATATTTGATTCAAAAAAACTGTATTTGCTTCAAATAAACTGTATTTGGTTAAAAAAATTGCATTTGGTTCAAATAAATTTTGTTTGATTCCAAATAAATTTAATTTAGTTCAAAAAAATTGAATTTAGTTCAAATAAATTCTATTTGTTTTAAAAAAATTTTATTGGGTTCCAATAAATTTGAGATCAAATAAATTGTATTTGGTTTAAATGATTTTTACAAAATAAACTTTATTTGGTTAAAATAAATAGTTTTTTGTTTAAATAAATTGTATTTGGATCAAAATAAATTGTATTTGGTTCAAAATAAATTTGAATTTGATTCAAATAAATTTTATTTTCTTCAAATAATTTGTATTTGGTTTAAATAAATTGCATTTGGTTTAAATAAATTCTATTTGGTTCCAAATAAATAATATTTTTATCAAATAAAATGTATTTAATTTGAATAAATTTTTATTTCGTTGAAATAAACTGTATTTGGTTTAAATAAAATGTATTTAATTTGAATAAATTTTTATTCCGTTTAAATAAAATGTATTTGGTTTAAATAAAATTTATTTGGTTCTAAATAAATTTAATTTGTTCCAAATAAATACTATTTGGTTCAAATAAATTTTATTTAGTTCAAATACAATGATTTTTGAACCAAATAAATTTTATTTGGTTCAAAATAAATTGTATTTGGTTCAAAAATCATTGTATTTGGTTCAAATAAATTTTATTTTCTTCAAATAAAATTTATTTAATTAGAATAAATTTTTATTCCGTTCAAATAAATTTTATTTGATTCAAATAAACTTGTATTTAATTTAAATAAATTTTTATTGGTTCAAATTTATTTTATTTGGTTCAAATAAATTTTTTTTTACTGAAATAATTTTATTTCGTTCAAATAAATTGTATTTGTTCAAATTAATTTTATTTGGTACAAATAATTTGTATTCGGTTAAAATAAATTTTATTTGCTTTAAATAATATGATTTTGTGGGAATAAATTTTTATTCCGTTTAAATAAATTGTATTTGCTTGAAAAAAAAAGCTTTTTTCTCTGAGTGTAAACGCACCCTGGAATTTGACTCAGAGCCAACTGGACTTTTTATTTGAATTAAATAAATTTAATTTGGTTTAAATAAAATTTAATTTGATTTGAAGTAAAATTTTAGTTTGGTTTAAATAAAATTTTATTTTGATTAAATAAAATTTTATTTTGTTTAAATAAAATTTTATTTTGTTTAAATAAAATTTTATTTTGTTTGAATAAAATTTTATTTTGTTTAAATAAAATTTTATTTTGTTTAAATAAATTTTTATTTGGTTTAAATAAATTTTTATTTGGTTCAAATAAATTTTTCATTTGTATCTAATAAAATTTGTATTTAAACCAAATAAATAACCTCCTCGGCTCTGGGGCAAAAATAATTTTATTTAACCCAAATAAATTTTATTTGTTTTAAATAAATTTTTTCCTTTGGTTCCTAAAGAGAGAAGAGATAGAGAGAGAGAGAGAGAGACTCATGTGTGTATAAACTACATACACAAAGGTGTATATATACGTATTCTACCTGAAATTCTCTGGCATTAAAAAAGGAGTAGCTAACCCTCTGAACTTAACGAACCCTGCGAATACATATATCCCGTTGTTGGTTTATCGCTTCTATCATGAAACACGATGGGTGAAAAGGGCGATGTTCGCGGACGTAACCGAACCTTTTCAGATGTAGTTATGATCTTTTAGGATAGGATCTTCCTCGATCAAATATTTTTTTCTCAATTTTTTTTTTCTTTTTTCCTCTTTTTTTTTTGACTGTAAACAGACGCCAAGAAAATTAGGTGTGGCTTTTAACGTGAAACTTGTGGGAATTTGTATATGATAAATGAACTGTGTTTGGAGAATTTTTTCCCTGTGAATAACTTTCAATATTGAAGTTTATAAAGATTTTTTTTTCTACTTTTTAAAATCAAATTTCAATTGAGCCGGAAATTGAAATTACGCATTAAATTTTTCGTTTTGAGTTCCGGCTTTTTTTTGCCTTTATAAATATATTTAAATTTATATATCTTCGCTTTTATTTATAACATCTCAAAAATTTTGTTTTTTAAAGAAAAAAATCTAAATTTTTTTTTTTTAAACAAAATGACAAAATGTGCCCAACAGTCAAATAAAATTTTTGTTTTCTATTTCTCATTTTATATTTTCCGGTTCTTCGTTTATTTTGATTTTTATTTTTCGTTCTTTTCTTTTTATTTTCTTCATTCCTTTTTTTTCTTTATTTTTATTCTTTAATTCTTTATTTTCGAAAGTGATTTAACTTCCGCAGTTGAGAAAAAGTAGATTTTTATTCATTTTTTTTTTTTAAGGTAATTTAATTTACGCAGTTGAGAAAAAGAAGATTTTTATTCGAGGGAAATTTAATTCCCGAGGTTTAAAAAAAAACACCTTTCTTCAATGATTTGTGGGTGAGTGGATAATAATTACAGTCACCCGCAAATCATTGAAGAAAAGTGCTTCGATAAGTCAGGTGGAGTATTTTGTGTACCCTATAAAAATTGGCGTGAAGCGAAAAGAGGGCAATTTCATTGAATAGACCAGATGTACCTGCTGGTAAACGATTACGGAACTTTATAAATCGAAACATCTCAATTTCACGAGTTTTACCCCAAAAATGCACCCTTCGTCCGATCACTTGAGTATATTTTTTTTTTACCATATTCCTTTCTCCCCCGTCTCGTATATATTTAGCTCCCCCAGTTTTTTTTCTTCTTCTTCATTCTCTCCTCTTTTAACTTCTTTCCACCACCAAAAACTATTTTTTCCACCAATGAAAAAACGAAATGGGAAGTCCTAAACGATTTCTATATGGAATCTAATATCCCACCTAGATGATTTTTCAAATCTTGGAAATATTCCCCTCTCTGACATAATTCAGTCTCGTTCGAGTTCAAATCGAAGGAGGAACACAAAGTTAGTATAAAAATTCTCTAAAATCTATTTTTTCCATTTTGCTTCGTCATAGTCAAAAAATATTTTCTTCTTAAATTTCTAAATTCTACTATATAAAACTTTGCTCTTAAAAATATTTTGTAACTGTGAAAAAAAGAAAAAAGTTTTAATGTTAGAACTAGTAGAATATTTTGTGATAATTTCTCCGAGATTTCTTTTCTCGACAACAGTTTTGTAGATCATTTTGATTTGTTGCTCAATTGTATATGACAATCGATAGAGGAAAGAGAAAAAAATTTCCACATAACATTAAACGTTCTCAGGACTGTTGTGAACAATGTGTGCATTTCGTGAGTGGAACTTTACGTGTGACTAATTGCAAATTAGAGATGTAAATGAAATAGTAATGAAAGAAAAAAAAATAAAGTCGGAACAAGTGGACACGATGGTTCGATTAGTCACGTCGATTTCAACATTACTCGCGTGTATATCATAAAAATGTGATTATTCTCCACATGTGCATATGAATTTCAAATCTTCAATTTCCGATTATCAATAATATTCAATTTAAGTTCTAAATCAAATGCAAAAAATTAAATTCTGAATTAAGTGCAAAATTAAATTCTAAATTAAACTATAAATGCGAATCTAAATCGAAACTAAATTATTTAGTTACTAAAATAAATATAAAAATTTAGAAATAAATTAAATATCCTTAGTAGTGAAGCACATGTGCACATGACAAAATTTTAATAGTGATAATAGAAAAATTTGATAATTGAATGAATTAGTAAAAAAATTAATTTTCCTTTGATGAAGAAGAATTTAATAATACGTAATTTCTTGGGGTTGAACTGTAATTTAAGAAAAAAGGAAAAAATTTCCGAGAGTGCGTGGGAGGTGAATTGAGTATTCGTAAAGAATGCATAAAGCACATCGAAGGAAGGAACTTATTGCACGCGGAATACATAAAAGCGATACACACCCGATCATTATGCCTCGTGTCTTATGCATTTTTGCAAGAAGCGTCATATGCAGGTAACATCAATGCATTTCTAAAGCGTCAAACTATACAAAAAAAAGAAAAAAAAAACTGTTTTTTTTCTTCTTCTTCCACCCAAGACGCGTATGTTCCGATGAAATCGCAATTTTACTCGTCTTCATAAAAGATATTGATCTCATATATGCGTTTCATCTTGATCCCTTCCCAACAAACAATTCTCAAGATGAATATATTTTCTTTGAGACACGATTGTATATTTTCCACGCACAATATCAAAAGAGGGCCTTGTTGTCTCGGCCTTCAATAGTTCTCTCTCATGAATGACACCTGAGAAATTCTTCAATTATTATTTCCTCATGATTTGGCTATCAATAACTATTTTATATTGATGGTCAAATCATGGAGACAATTTTTTTCATATCTTTTTAGGAATTTATCAATTTATTCATTAATTTATTATTTTAATAAATTTCGATTATTTCCTGATAATTACAGTTAATTATAATTATTCCTAAAAAGTAAAGGAAAAAATTTTCAGTTTGAAATTGAATCGAACAATAATTTTTTTTTAAATAACTTCATTCTTAAAAAACTATCATAAAATTATTATTTATAAATTATTTAATGAATAATTTTTCTTAAAAATTTCAAAATTAATTGTATTTCAAAAGATTTGCGTTTTCACTCTTCATAAATAGATGAACTTCTAAGGTTTCAATTTGAAATTTTAGAAAATTTCAATTTTTAATGAATTTAAATAGAAATTTTAAGAACAACTGATTACAAAAATTCAATTATTTTCGAAAGTGATAAACTTCTTCACATAAATTCAATTATGTTCAAAAAATTCAAAAAATTCTCGTCAAAATTTCAATTATTTTTAAAAATAATAAAATTCTTCTCCGAAATTCAATTATTTTCAAAACATTTAATAAAATTCTTGGCAAAATTTCAATTATTTTGGAAAATTTTTCTCATTTCAATTATTTTTAAAATTTACTATTTTAATAAAATTTTCCAAAAGAATTTAATTATTTAAACAAAATTTTAATAAAAAGTTTACAGGAATTCAATTACTTATACCAATGTTTTATAAATTTCTTCGCACCAATTCGATTATTTTTAATTTTTTAATGAAGTTTCTCGAAAAAATTCAAATATATTCAGAGAATTGAAGAAAATAGTTCTGAGAAATTCAATTATTTCGAAAAATGTCAATAAAATTCTTTTAAAAATTCTATTATTAAAAAAAATGTTGACAAAACATCTCTTTACGAGATTTAGTTAATAAAATTGCAATTTTTATAAAATTTTCCTATTCCATTCAATTATTTTCAATACAATTCTTCTTAAGAATGCAATTATTTTCACAAATAATACATTTTTTATGGGAATTCAATTATTTAAGAAATTTTGAATAAAATTCTTAGCAAGAAATTAATTATTTTCATAAATAATAAAATTTTTCTTTAGAATTCAATTATTTAAACAAATTTTGATGAAATACTTTATAAATTTGAAAAACTATAATAAAATTGAACATAGAATACAATTATTTTCGTAAAATATACCATCCTTCCTAGGAATACAATTATTATCAAAAATGTTTGTAATAATCTTCGAAACAATTCAATTATTTAAGAAATTGTAATAAAATTCTTTCCAAAAAATGAATTCTTTTCAAAAATAAAATTTTTTACAGGAATTCAATTATTTCAATTTTTTAATGAAATTTCTGGATGGAATTCAATTATTTTTAAAAAGTAAAAAAATTCTGAGAAATACAATTATTTAAAAAAATTTGAATAAAATTCTTCACAAGAAATTAATTATTTTTATAAATAAAAATATTTTTCCCCGAAATTCAATTATTTTCACAAATAAAATTCTTCACAGGAATTCAATTCTTTAAAAAATTGTTTAATAAAATTCGTTACAAGATTTCAATTATTTTCATAAATAAAAAAACTTATCGCAGAATTTCTATTATTTTTTATACAATTTTAAATAAAATGATAGAAAATTGCATTTATTCTTAAATTTTTTTTAATTTGCCGAAAGAATTCAATTACTTTTAAAATTTGTAATAAAATTCTTCGCAGAAATTTAATTATGTTCAAAAATTTTAAAAAAAAACTCGTCCAAATTTCAATTATCTTTCAAATTAATAAAATTCTTCTCCTAAATTCAATTATTTTCAAAAATTCTCCTCAATTCCATGATTTTCAATATTTACTATTATATTGAAATTTTTCAAAAGAATTCAATTATTTAAAAAAAATTTTGATAAAACTCTAAGCAAACGTTAAATTATTTTCATAAATAATAAAAATTTCACACGAATTCAAATATTTACAAATTTTTTATAAATTTATTCGCAATAATTTCATTACTTTCATAAAAAATACAATTTTTTACCAGAGATTCGATTCTGAGAAACATTAAATTATTCAATTTATTTATTTTTGTATATAAATAATTGAATTCTCGAAAAATTTTCTAGTAAAAATTGATTAAAAAATGAATTTCACTTAAATTTTAAAATTATAATTGAATATTAAAACCATTATAGCAAAAAAATTAAAAAAAAATTTTTTTTTAGAAAGAATTGAATTTTGAAGAGGGTTATTGATGTTTTCGAAAAATTTTACTTTTGAAGAAATTCGTAAAAAAAAAAATGTAACAGAACATTTTTTTAAAGTATACCTAGTAATTTTTGGAGTAAATCAGAATATTCTTCAGGGTCAGGGAAAATTTTTCCTGACCACAAAAATTTTATTTCGTTTTTACCTGATTTCCAGACTCAAAATTTTGTCTCACTAAATTTATTGAATTTATTGAATTTATTGTTTATATTATTTATAATTTATTGAAAGTATTAAATTGCAACGAATTGATACCAAAAATCTGTGTCAAATAAAGAATTGATCTCAATTTTTTGCTATCAATTTGATCCATTTTAGTATCAAGTTGATAGTTTCAAGAAAAGTGTCCTGTTAAGACTAATTCCTGAGAAAAACCGTTAGACAAATACACTACATCAACGACTCCATACACATTATTCCCATGCAATAAAGTAAAAAGATCATTTAAAAATTAATACCATTTAAAAAGTGTGAAGAAATAAAAAATATTATTGAAGAGCAATAATTATATTCCCAGCTATTCTTCAAAAAAGAAGGGAAGGTCTTTAAAAATGCACAATTACAATATAGACCAAAGATGCAAAAAAAAAAATTAAAGCATCCTTTCTTTAATTGCATGGTAATTTTCATCAAAATGTATATTTGTGACGAAGATTCCCATGCAATTAAAGAATTGAGTCTTGAGAAAAGATGAGTCTCACTTCGTAAATAATAAACTCCGTGACAGAGCAGATGCATATTATTGCTATTAATATATCTAGAATACTTTTCATTCTCTCTCCCGTTTTTCTCTCCATCTTCCCAAGTCCCTTATATATATTATCTTTGCATGATCCATTGGCGATTGTTTTTTCTAAAAAAGGAAGAGAGTTACTCGGAACTCTTTACAAGGGCAATAACACGACAAAGAGTCGACCATTCTCCCTATCCTCATTTATCTTTGCCTTCCAGTCAATGGCTGCTTGGCAATTTGCCATGTGGTCGCCGTCGCCGTGCACCCCAAAGACCCTCTCCTCTCCTCTCTTTTTTTTCTCTCTCTCACAAGTCACCTGGGAGCTCACGAATTCAACCTTGTCGTATCTTTTTTCCAGGCAAGGTCAAGGTCAAGGAGGAGAAAGAGGCATCATCGATGGCACCCGGAAGTCCACCAACTCCACCGCACACACCGCAAAGTCCACCAAGACAAAATCCATCACTCTCGCAATCATCCCAAACACCAAATGCCAATTCGCCTAATATTCAACATCCACAACAACAGCAACAACAGCAGCATTCCCATCAATCTGTCCCCAATTCCCCCCTAAGTCAAATTTTGGTTCAAAATCCCGCTTTGGCACAATTATTACAACAGAATCCAGCGATTCTCACGCAAAATCCACAATTGGCGCAACTACTGCAGCAAAATTTCCAGGTTCAAATGGGCAACGTCCTCTTTCAGGGTGCGCGTCGAGATGATGGAGAGGAGACAAGGGTGAGTTTATATTATCTTCTTTTCTATTTTTAAATTCAACAACCCTTTTCCTAACACCTGTTGTTTCAACGGAAAAACGTACCTGCTTGTCATTGAATAATAGACAGGATTTTATTTTTTTTTATAGTAATATATCTCATCGTCATTTTCAGTATATAGGGACAATGATAGTTTCACTGTGGGAAAGGAAGAGTTGAATATTTAGATTTTTTTAATTTTATTTACATTTTTAAGGTTTGGTCATATTTAAGTGCTTCTTTGGCAGATGTTCTCCTTATAAGAGAGACGCAGCATTGTTATCTAATTGCGGTTTTCATATGCGAGGGAAGAGAGAGCCTTGTGTGTGCTTTATTCTTCTTTATAAGTAATGGTAATACTAGGTTGTCAATAATTTTTCTTATCCCATTACTTTATTTCACTCGAATTACATTTCAATAATCATTTTTTTTTAATTTTTCTTTCTTTTCATGAAAAATAAATTCTTCCCATGTAAATCAATTCTCCATTTGGCGTCTATTTTTACGATTTAACAACAGCTTTTCTTTCTTTTTTCGATAATTTACCTCCTGTTACTATGTATAAAAATTTGATTCTTTTTCTCTGATTTCAAGACGGAAAAACTTTTTTCCTAAAACAAAATCTAATTTTAAAATCAAAAACGAAAATTCTTTCTTCAAAATAATTTCAACTTTGGGTGCAAAATGACAATTTTCGTAAATGCAAAAAGAGGGAAGAATAAACATTATTTTAGGGAATTTTATTATGACTTTTCTCTGAGTTCTCTGACCTGTGGCAACCCTGTACTTGAAGAAAATTAAGAGAAAAGAAAAAAATACAATCCCCGCAATATTCTATAAATTTAGGAAAGTATTTTAAAACCAAAATTCTGTATTAATATTTAATAATGTTATATATAAAGAAACGCATTCCGCCATTAAAAATGACAGTATACATACATATATTCCTCTCTAACAAATGGAATTAAATTTTACAAGTCTGAATTTTTGTCTCTCAATTTGATTAATGTTTATGACAAATCCGACAGTTGATGTTTCACTTGACGTTCATATTATTATATTGAAGAAAAAAATGTGATTACATAACTCCCCCCAGGGGCAATAAAAAAAAAAGGATGGCTTTTTCGCGATACACTGTACGAATAACATTTACAGTGCGACAATTTTTTAAATGGATCCTTTTAAGAACATGAACATGACACAATTGTCCTCACAACAATTATTATCTTTTTCAACTATAGGGGACGACCTTTTCCGCCTTTTCTCTTATATATGCGCGCGCGGGTCCTCTGTCTATTCCTATATTGAATTCAATAATCATTAAATCATCTGCTTTCAAACGTCTATTCTAACTTCATTCTCGCAATAACTCATTCTTGATCCAAATCTGTCAACTCGACCTATTCTCGTATTGTTATCTTTACTGAAATCTCTAAAACGTTTCTCATCACTGCAGTCCTTCGACGTGAATAATTGCAACTCATTTTTTAATCTTCTTGATTGAAAATTAATAATTTGTCAGTTCAATTAAAAGACGCAAATTTTTATGAAATTTAATAAAAATTTAAGTTAATTTAAATTACAAGGTTGCTACGCTTTTGCTCATTTCAAATTCCTTAACTTTTCCAGGTTTTCCAGGTTTTTAAAACTACAATTATATTTAACAAAATTTTAAATTCAAACCCTTTTGAAATTAAACATCTTATAAAAAATTGTTATAAAACATGAAGATATCGACCACTCCGAGTCTTCGACTCGGAGTCATCGTTATCTTCATGTTTTCTAATAATTAAAAATGACCGACTGATAAAATCATTTTATATTATAAAAATATACTGTAACTTATTCAAAATTACTTTTATCATTTGAATTCAATTATTGTTTTCCAAAATTTTTAACTAAAATTCTTCTTTAAATTAATTATTATTAATTATTATTAATTTTTAAAACATTTCTTTCAACATTTTCAAATCCTTTTGATTACAATTCAATTTTACAAAATTTCATCAATTATTCGTAAATTCTTCGCAATCAAATATTAGAAAATAAAAACTTCAAATAACTTAAAAAAAAATTCAATTGAACTTTTTCAAAAAAATTAAATCTACACAACTTTTAGTTAAAAGTATAAAAAATTCAAACATTCAAAGATCAAAATTCAATTATCTACAATTTTAACTGAAATTCATATTTGAATCAATTATAATTAGAAAATTCTACAATTCAATTATTTAAATATAAAAATAAATAATTTATTGAATAATTGAATGTTTCTTAAAATTCAATTCCCATAAAGAATCGTTATCAACAAATTTTCAAATAATTGAATTCTATCAACGAATTTTAATAAAATTTTTAAGAATAATTACATTTTTCGAAAAATTCGATTAAAATTGTATTAAAAATAATTGAAATTCAGCAATCAGTTTTATTATTTGTGAAAATAATTGAATCCCTAAGAAGAATTTTATTACTTTTGAACAATATTTAATTTTTGCGAAGAATATTATTACTCTTGAAAATAATTGAATTTTTGCAATAATTTGTAACTTTTACAAAATTGAATTTTTTTTTCGTTTTTTTAACTAAACATCTTTCATAAATTTATTATTTTTAATTATTTTTGAAAAAGTTCTTTAATATTTATAAAAGTAATTGAATCTCTGTGAAAATAAATTTAATATTTTTGAAAATAATGAAATTATTGCAAAGAAATTTATAAAAAATTTGTAAATAATTGAATTCTTGCAACGAATTTTATTCAAGTTCATAAAAATAACTGAATTCTGTGAAGAAATTTATTATTTATAAGAATAATTTAATTCCTGAGTAAAATTTTATTATTTATAAAAATAATTGAATTTTTTTGAAGAATTTTGTTATTTATAAAAATAATTGAATTCTTGCGACGAATTTTATTCAAGTTTATAAAAATAATTGAATTCTTGAAAAGAATTTTATGAAATTTTGTATTTTTTTAAATAATTGAAATCCTGTGAAAATTGTATTATTTATGAAAATAATTGAATTATTTAGAAAAAATTTATTAAAATTTTTGTAAATAATCGAATTCTGGTAAAATTTTGAAAAAAATTTTATTAAAATTTTTAAAAATAATTGAATTTTGAAGAAGAATTATATTATTTATAATAATGATTGAAATTTTGACGAGGATTTTTATTGAAATTTTTGAAAATAATTGATATTCGGAGAAGAATTTTATTATTTTTAAAAATAATTGAATTTCGGAGAAGAATTGTTTTTTTATAAAAATAATTTAAATTTTGAAGAGATTGATTTAATTAATTGATTTATGAAAATAATTGAATTATTTAGAAGAAATTTATTAAAATTTTTGTAAATAATTGAATTCCTGTGAAATTTTGCCAAGAATTTTATAAAAATTTTTGAAAATAATTGAATTACGAAGAAGAATTTTATTATTTATAAAGACAATTGAAATTTTGACGATAATTTTTTTTTTATATTTGTGAACATAATTAAATTTGTGCGAAGAATTTTATTACTTTTAAAAATAATTGAATTCTTCAGACGAATTTTTTAATAATATTTCTTTTTAAATACCTAATTGAATTCTTTTGTAAAATTTGATTGAAATAGTAGATATTGAAAATAATTGAATTTTTATAAATTATAGAAATTAATGAAATTTCTACGAAGAATTTTATTAAAATTATTTTGAAAATAAATTGAATTGTTAAAGAGAATTTCATAAAAATTTTTTTAAATTATTTAATTTTTTGAAGAAATTTAATGAGTAATGTATTGACAATAATACTTAAATTCTAATAAATAAATTATAGGAAGGCTTTTTGAAATAATTGAATTTCTTTGATGAATTTTAACAATATTTTTATGAATAATTACATTTTTCGAGAAATTCCATTAAAATTGTATTAAAAATAATTGAAATTCTGCGATGAGTTATATTATTTATGAAAATAATTGTAAATCTATAAAGTTTTTTTTATTATTTATGGAAATAATTGAATCTCTTTAAAAAACATTTGATTATTTATGAAAATAATTGAATTATTGCGAAGAAAAATTGTGAAGGCAACTCTTTTGAAATTGAATTAAAGAAAAATTAGATTTCAAGAATAAGCACAATAACTTTAGAAAACAATAATTTTCCAGGATTCCAATAAAAATTCCCTGACTTTTCCAGGTTTTCCAGTTTTCCAGGTTGCGTGGCAACCCCGAATTAAATTTTGTTCTTGAATGCGAATTTTACCCTTTTTCATACCCTTAAATTATTAAAATCCCTAAAAAACCTAAACTCGTATATTTTTCCCCCTTTTCCCCTTTTTTAAAGAAATTTTTGAAAATAAATCAGAAAAATTTGCATTTTCTAAGAATAATTGAAAAAAGTCATAATATTCGAGAATCATAATATCTAAATACAATTTGTATTTAGAAAATAAAAAAAAACAACGACAATGGAACGTAAAAACGAAATTGCCAATTAGAATAAAAATATAAATACGAGAAAAAAGAGGTGTGATCAGATCCGCAAACGGGACTTTCCCCCCGAAGGGTCTATTGTTTCAGCATTAATCGTTCATAGCGAATAGTAAATGGAATTTTAAAAGACGACACTTAACTATATAGAAAGAATTTACTACAGCGACCTTTAAAATCTTCTTCCTATTATTACCGTGACGATTTTTACTCAGTAAAACTAAAAGAGCAATTAAATTATTTAAAAAAAAAGATGTCAAAGTGCAATATTCCTCACAATACAATACAATTTAGCAATTATATTTTTATTCAATTAACAAATTTTCTTTGAATTTTAATTCACTAACATTCCATAAGTGAAATAATGGGAAATTGACATTATGACTGAAAATTCAATTGTATATTAAAAAAAAAGTATATCATTGAGAATTAGGGAAAAAAAAATTTGAATGAATATGCAAATTTTTTTCGCTCACATTGCTTAAGAAGTTCAGTCGGCAATTATAAAAGAATGGTGGTAATGACCCGCAATCTTGGAATCAATTCACGTAACGACTATAGAATATATGAAAAGGGTCACGAGTTCAACTTGTAACAAATAGTTAATGGTTAACCGTTTATAACATGTTTAATTCAAACAACGATAATACCTAATCGACAACAGGAAAAACTTTTTTTTTCTTTCTCTAACTCTTAACATATTAGCAAGATAATCAAGTACTGCAAATTGAAAATTCTATCTTAGGAAAAACAATATTAACATTGCACTATAATCAAAAAATTATCCTTGTAAATATTCTTTTATTTTATTTACTCTTTATGCTAATCAATCATTGAAAAACAGGAACATTGACTTTTTTCTCCTTTGTCAAGAAAACAAAACATATTCTGATTTAAATAACAAGTTTAAAAAATTTTTTTGAATTATATCCATTTTATGGATATATTGTTTCTTATACTGTGATTTTATAATTTCAAACTATAATTTTAATTGGAAATTATAATTTATACCAGAAATTATTAATATAATTTTAAATATAATTTCAAATTATAATTAGACAGGTAGGAAAAATGAGGGCAATGTCACAATCACAATAAATTTTTAAAAAATACTTTGATTTTATCTTATTTCTCTAAATAATTAAAAATATTTTAAATAATTAAATTCTGGTGAATTTTTTTATAATAATTATTATATTTAACATAGAAAAGACTTTAAATTCAAAACAATTGCAATTTTTTGAATTAATTGAATTTAAAAAGGTTTTCAATAAAATCTTTGGGAAATTTCAATTTTTATAAAGAAATTAATAATAATTAAATATTTATTTCAAAAGTTTTTTACGTTTTGAATAATTAAAATTAAAAAATTTAATTAATTAATTAATTTTAGGAAGATTTAATTTTAAAATTTTATTTAAAAATTGAACTATTGTAGAAATTTAATTTAAAATTTAAAAAACGAATTTTTAAGAATATTTATGTCCCCTTTTTGGAAATAATTGAATTTTTTTAATAAATAATTAAATATTTATAAAATAATTGAATTTTTTTTTAAGAATTTCTTTAAAATTCTTGAAAATAATCGAGGAAAATTCACCACATTAATTTTTAATATAATAATTTTTTTTTAAACAAATAATTGAAAATTTTTGACATAATTGATATTTCCTAAAATTCAATTCATAATAATTGAATTTTTAAAAAAAAAAATTAATTGAAATTATTAAAAATAATCGAGAAAAGTTCGCCACATTAATTTTTAATATAATAATTCAATTTTTAAACGAATAATTGAAAATTTTTGAAATAATTGAAATTTTCTATAACATTCTATTTAAAATAATTGAATTTTTTTGAGAATTTTATAATATTTAAAAATAATCAAGGGAAAATAATGTTACGTTAATTTTTTAAATGTTTTAAATCAATTTTTTAAAGATAATTGAATTTTAAAAATTAAGTAATTGAAATTTTTTTAAATAATTAAATTCCATTAAAATAAATTCAATTTTTTTTTGAGAATTATATTGAAAATCTCAAAATAACCGAGGGAAGTTCGCCATATTAATATTTAGAAATATTTCAATTCTGCTTGTTAATGATAATTGAATATTTATGAACAAATAATAGAAAATTTTTCTGAAATAATTGAAATTTCCTAAAATTCTATTTGAAATAATTAAATGTTTTTACGAGAATTCTATTCAAATGCTTAAAAATAATCGAAAAAGTTTGACACATTAGTTTTTAATATAATAATTGAATTTTTTAAACAAATAATTGAAAATAATTGAAAATTTGTGTAAAATTTGAAATTTCTTAAAATTCTATTGAAAATAATTGAATTTTATTTGATAAGAATTTTATAGAAATTCGATGGAAGTTTATTACGTTATTTTTGTAAATGTTTCAATTCAATTTTTGAAAGATAATTGAATTTTAAAAATAAAGAAATTTAAATATTTAAAATAATTAAATTTTTTTAAAATTTAATTTTTTTTAGATTTATATTGAAAATCTCGAAAATAATCGGAAGAAGTTCGCCACATTAATTTTTAGAAATATTTCAATTCTTCTTTTTCTTCTTAATAAGAATTGAATAAATAATTGAACCATTTTTGAATAATCAAAATTGAACAAATAATTGAATCATTTTTTAATAATGAAATTTCCCAAAATTTGATTAAAAATAATTAAATTTGTTTTTAGTGAGAATTAAATTTTTATGAGCAAATAATTGAAACATTTTAAAGTAATTAAATTTTCCATAAAACTTGATTAAAAATTATTGAATTTTTTTTGCGAGAATTTTATTGTAATTCTTTAAAAATGTTTAATATAATCGAGCAATTGGGGTGTCAGGGAAAAAATCAAAATTCTTTTTGGAAGATTAGTAAAAATTCAGGGGAAAATAAAATCGATTTTATTTATTTATTTTTTTTTTGCAAACCTGTTATAATTTGAAATTATAATTATAGTTCTTATAATGTATAATTACAGTCCGAACTTGTAATTACAAGTTATTATATTCTCAATTATATGGAAAAATAATTAAAAATTATGAAACAAGTATTCGACTATAAATTAAAATTTCAACTAAAATTTGGAAAAAAAACATCAGCCTGAGAATTTTTTTTCCCTGTAAATTAAAATTTCAACTAAAATTCGAAAAAAAACAGTGGAGATTTTTATTTTTTCCCTCGCATCAGGAAAAAAAGTCGTGCGAACATTGGTCCAGATCTGATTCGATATCTCTTTGCGGGCGGGTTCGTTATCGAGAAATCAAAAGAAGCTCTCTCGCGTTTTATCTCGATGGAAAAAGAGTAAACAAGAAGAACAAGAAAGAAATCGAGTGGGTCCCGCGAACGATAGGAATAACCCGCTCGTGTATTATACGAATTCCGGCTTGAATCCCATACCGGGAGAATTGAAATTATTCCCCCGATTTTTGTCGTGTCGTTTACATTATTTTCGCCTTTGAATATTAATGGGCATATGCTCTCCGGCGTTATGGCACAAGAAGTAACAACGGCGTATAATACTTGACTCTTAACGTTATTCTATTGTTTGCAAATCAGCTCTATTGTTTTCTCATATACCTCTAGTGTCTCCTCTCCTCTCCCCTCGCCTTCCCTCTTCTTCCCTCTTCTCTTCACTTAACTTTCAGGCATTTCTCTCTCTTTCCCTCTTATTTTAACTTTCAACTTTTGTTCACTCTCTCTCTCTCTCCCTCCGACTCTCGATATTCTTTGCAAGAAAAAAGAAAAAAGAAGAAAAAGAAAAAGAAAAAAAAAATCACCACTTACACTGTGTTTGTGAGGTACATGCTCGTTCATAATATGCTCTCGCTATTGCTCTCGATCTATGATATTAAATGCTCGGACGGGTTTATCGATTGTTAACATCCACGTCAGATCCGTTCATGATGAGGCGAGATTCAAATTAAGTATCCGCCTATATGTCACTTGTGATCTTATTTCCTATATATACTCTGAGGTCTTATGTACATTTACTTTGCCTTTACATCCAGACAATTGCAGTGTTCACAGTATCTTCCTTCTTTAAAATGCTTCGGAATTATTTTCCGAAAAAAATTTATTTCGTTTAAACAAAATTTAAATTTACATTAATAATTTATTTATTCCCTTATTTTTCTTCTTATTTATTTTCTAATTTATTTTCTAATTTATTTTCTTATTTATTTTCTTATTTATTTTCTTATTTATTTTCTTATTTATTTTCTAACAGACTTATAGATTTAAACTAAGAAAATTAATTTAAAGAAAAAACTTTATTTGACGTAAACAAATGACTAGAGGAAAAACAAAATTTACCTGATTCAAATAAACGATTATTTCAACAAGAAAAAAAATATATTTGATTCAGGCCAACTTAAACTTTCTTACTTGTTTCAAATAAAATTTATTTGGTTCGAAATTAAATTTTATTTGGCTCAGATAAATTTTACTTGCCTTAAATTCAAGTTTACTTCAACTTAATAAATATGAATTGGTTCAAATTAAACTTCACTTTGTTCAAATAAATTTTATTAAATTCAAATTAAATTACACTTGGTTCAAATAAATTATATTTGATTTAAATTAAATTTTACCTGGTTCAAACAAATTTTATTTGGTTCAAATTAAATTTTACTTGGATCAAATAAATTTTATTAAGTTCAAATTAAATTTTACTTGGTTCAAATAAATTTTATTAAATTCAAATTAAATTTTACTTGGTTCAAGTACAATTTATTTGGTGCAAATTATATTGTATTTGGTTCAAATTAAAACTTTTTGGTTCAAATAAATTTTATTTGGTGCAAATTAAAACTTTTTGGTTCAAATAAATTTTATCTGGTGCAAAAGCAAATTTTATTCGATTCAAAAAATATTATTTGGTTCAAATTAAATCTTCTTGGGTTAAATAAATTTTATTTGGAGCAAAATTAAAATTAATTTGCTTTAGATGGGCACTAATAAAATTTTTTGAACTAAATTAAATTTGCTTTGCACTAAATAAAATTTTTTTAACTAAAAAAGTGTATTTAAACCAAATAAAATTTTTTGAACCGAAAAAATCGGATTTGAACTAAATAAAGTTAATTTGAACCAAGTAACATTTTTCAACTAAAAAAAATGTTTTTAAACCAAAAAAAATTTATTTGATCCAAATAAAATTTATTTGATCCAAATAAATTTTATTTGCTTCAAATTAATTTTTACTTAGTTCAAATAACCAAATAAAATATTGAACCAAATACAATTTTTGGAACTAGAAAAATTGTATTTGAACCAAATATTATTTTTTGAACCAAATAAAATTTTTAAAACCAGAAAAATTGTATTTGAACCAAAAAATGAGTATTTGAACCAAATAAAATTTTTTTAACTAGAAAAAGTGTTTTTACCAAATAAAATTTATTTAATTGTTTCAAATTAAATTTAATTTGGTTCAGATGGATAAAAATACAATTTTTCAACCAAATAAAATGTGTTTAAATTAACTTGGTTCAAATAAATATTATTTGTCTGTCAGATAAATTTTACTAGCCATGAATTAACAATTCTTTAATATAAATATATATTGACTGGTTCCAATTAAATTTCACTTGGTTCAAAATAAATATTCTTTGTTTAAATTAAATATTCTTGGTTCAAATTAAATTTTACTTGGTTCAAATAAATATTATTTGATTTAAATTTAAATTTATTAGTTACAAATAACCTTTATTTGGTTCAAATGAAATTTTACTTGGTTGAAATAAATTTTATTTGGTTCAAGTCAAATTTTACTTGGTTTAAATAAATACTTTTTTTTTCAAGTTAAATCTTCTTGGTTTAAATAAATTATATTTGGAGCAAATTAAATTTAATTGGGTTCAGATGGACACAAATAAAATTTGTTGAACTAAATAAAATGTATTTGAATAAAATAATATTTGTTTTTAATTAAAAAAGTGTATTTGAATTCAATGAAATAAAATTTTACACAAATAAAATTTTTTGAACCAAAAAAATTGTATTTGAACCTAATTAAGTGTTTTTGACAAAATAAAAAATTTTTTTAACTAAAAAAAGTGTTTTTGAACCAAATAAAATTTTTTCAATTAAAAAAATATATTTTTGAACCAAATAAAACTTGACACAAATAAACTTTTTGAAACCAAAAAATGGTATGGAACCAAATAAAATTTTTTTCAACTAAAAAAAGTGTATTTGAACCAAATAACATTTAATTGAACGAAATAAAATTTATTCGACACAAACAAATTTTTTCTTTGAATCAAATAAAACTTGTTTGAACCAAAAGAAAATTATTTGAACCAAATAAAGTTTCTTTGAACCAAATTAAAAAAAATTGCACTGAGAAAAAACTGTCTGTAACAATAAATTCTTATCATTCGTCAGTGAAAAACAATATTTCCCAATTCCAATAAAATCTAAAAACCCAAATGGCACTTTACATCTCAATTCCAATACTCGAATGCCTCTCGCGTAGTAAACAAAAAAAAGTTCGAACCCTTTTTTCCCAATTTTAACCGAAATTACCCCTCTTTTCTGAAAAGTAATTGACTCTGGTGAGATAATTAAAAGTCAAACCACCAATGATTTTGAGTGGCAACATGGGAATTGTTTCGTGAGTTTTAAAAGTTTCTGATTGAAAATGACAAAAAGTGACACATCAGTCTTATTCCCAATACAGAAGGAAACAGAGACGTCACTTTTTACATTCGCAAAGCTTCCGAACTTGGTCTGATCTCTCGTCTTCAGTTCTTTTTACTGAATTGGGTTAGACGAGGACAAAAATAGCCGAAGAACGTATATAATACCGCAAGTTAGTGGCACATATATACGAAACCTCCTTCTCTCGGCTATAATTCCAGGAAATCTTTGTTAACAGCCATTTGTAAAAAAAAGGTATAGAAAAAACTTAAATGCCAAATGAGTCCACCAATCAACGAAATTGACTTCTTTCTTTTCTATTTCGCCACGATTTATTAATTTTGCCTTATATACTTCAATATAATTCTCAAAATAATTCTCAAAACAATTTTTAAAATAATTCTCAAAATAATTCTCAAAATAATTTTCAAAACAATTATCAAAACAATTCTCAAAATAGTTCTCAAAATAATTTTCAAAACAATTATCAAAACAATTCCCAAAATAATTTTCAAAACAATTCTAAAAACTTTGTTCAAAACAATTTTAAAAATAATTTTCAAATTGTTTTGGACGATTGTTCGGAAAATTGCTTTGAAAATTGAAACAATTTTCAAAGAAATTTTCCGAACAATCGTCCAAAACAATTCTAAAAAAAATGTTCGAAACAATTTTTGAAAGCAATTTTTCGAAAAATTGTCCAAACAAAATTTTCAAAAACCAGAAAAGAAAAATGTATTTGCATTAATTAATTAAATAAAAAACGATAATTAATTTAATTACCATGAAACATTTTTACCGAGCAATTAAGAGTGAATCTGCTTTTTTATTTTCTTTTCCCTTCCTTTTTTTATTTTGAGAAATTGATTAAGAGAAACAAGAAAAGGAATGATTAGCATCGATGTGGCAACGACTTTATGAATTCAGTTTCGTCGTCTTGAATCGGATCTTATCTAAGGCTTCGGAAATCGTACAGGATTCGAATAATTTGAACCACGATGGGGCTTCGAGGCCCCCTTAGTCTCTCCTCTCCCTCTCCTTCTTTTTTTTTCTTGTGTACCCCTTCGCCCTGATGTCGAGTACCACCCAGACGTCTCACGACTCTAATTTTACAGATACTTTTCTTCAATTTAATTATTTTATTCGTTTTACGATTCTCCGACTTCTCTTTGCCACCCACTGTCCTCCGCCCCCTTCTTCTTTTTTATTTTGCCCTTCAATTCAAGTAAAAAAAAATAAAAAAAAGAATTCATCATCTTAATAGACAAACCGCTCAGAGTACAATGTCAATTAGCCTCTTAAAATAGAAATTTTAATTATTTCCACTTTTCATTCATTAATCCCGACGATCGACTTAACGGAAGTCATTTAAATATTCGATGCAGACATTGTACTTGCCATAAGGAAGGTCACTGCACCGAAGCATGAGCATTTCTTTTTTCGCAAAAAAAGAAAGAAAAAAAAACCCGACTAGTACCCTTTTTAACTTATTTAAATTGTCAACTAAATTAATAATTAGAATAATTTATGGAAATTCGATACTGAACTTTAAATCTACTTCAATATTCATTTGAAACATTTTTGAAAGTTTATTTCTTATTTTTTTCTGGAATTTAATTTAATTTCGTAATTTATTTTTTAATTATCGACGATTTTTTTTCACTCACGTTCTATTACACTGAAGAAAATGTTTTTGATTAAAAAAAACGATTACTTTCTATTATCAAATAGATATTTACTTGAATCAAATAATTTTTATTTTAATCAATAAATATTTACTTCAATCAAATAATTTTTATTTAAATCTATTTACTTGAATCAAATAATTTTTATTTAAATCGATGAATAAATCAAATAATTTTTATTTAGAATCAAATAAAATTTATGTCAACCAATAATTAGAGTATTTTAAGTAAAATGCTATTTAACCGACTTTCATAAAAACTGTTTGTCTCAGAGCTCAATAAATTATTTATTTCTTTTAAGTAAAATTTTTATTTTATCTAAATAAAATTTTATTTGAACCAAATAAAAATTGATTTGCACCAAATAAAATATATTTAAACCAAGTGAAATTTAGTTTGAAGCAAAAAAAGTTTTTTTGGATCAAATAAAATATATTTGAATCAAGAAAATTTAATTTGAAACAAATAATATTTATTTCAACCAAGAAAAATTTTATTTGAACCAAATAAAAATTTATTTGCACCAAATAAAATATATTTGAATCAAGTAAAATTTAATTTGAAGAAAAGCAAGTTTTTTTAGATCAAATAAAATTTACTTGAATACAGAAAATTTAATTTGATACAAATAATATTTATTTCCACCAAGTAAAATTTTATTTGAACCAAATACAAATTAATTTGCACCAAATAAAATATATTCGAACCAAGCAAATTAAGTTTGGAGAAAAGAAAGTTTTTTTAGATCAAATTATATTTATTTGAATCAAAAATATTTAATTTAAAACAAATAATATTTATTATTTCAACCAAGTAAAATTTTATTTGAACCAAATAAAAATTTATTTGCACCAAATAAAATATATTTGAATCAAGTAAAATTTAATTTGGAGCAAAGAAAGTTTATTTAAATCAAATAAAATTTTTTTGAATCAAGAAAATTTAATTTGAAACAAATAATATTTACTTCAACGAAGTAAAATTTTATTTGAACCGACTAAAATTTATTATATTTTTATTACTATTATTTTTTATTTTTTTTATTATTTTATTTTTTATTATCATTATTATTATTTTTCATCTTTTTAATAAAGCCTAAAAATAATTTATCTTTTTCTGTAGTCTAACTTTCTTTAAATATTTAATCAAAATTTTTCGCTACTTTTTTTCAAAATTCTATAAATTTTACTACACACGAAGTAAATTTCAGAAAAAAATTAGTAAAGTTAATTTACCACTTGGAAAACGTTCCTTTAAAAATACTAAAATTTAATATTAAAAATTGTTATTTTCAGAATAAGTTTTACTATTTTTAAAAAACAATTTCTTTTTTTAAATTAGAAAAATTTACTTCAAAAATAATAATATTTACTCTAAAAATAAGAATTTTTAATAATTGTAATATTCGAGGAAAATTTTAATAATTTTCCATTTAAAAATCGTTATTTCAAGAGTAAATTTTGTAATATCCGTAGTAAATTTTTTAAATTAGTAAAGAAAATAATTAGTAAAATATACGCAGTAAATTTAGTAAAATTTATTCTGAAAATAATACAATTATTTGTCAAAAATTCCAAACAATTTGGATTTTTCTCAGAAGTAAAATTTATTTTCTGTTTATTATCTTTTATGGAAAAATTACCAAGTTTAAAAACTCTGAGAAATAATATAAAAAGATCTTAAGTTTCAAAATTTTATTTATAAAATAAGTTTATAACTTTCAAAAGACTACAATTTTTCCAAAGTTTGCGAGAAGTAAAAATTTCTTTTTCAAAGATAACTGAAATTAAATAAATAAATAAACTCAAAATTTTTCTACCTTACAAAAAATGACAATTTTTCTAAGTTTTTCATAAAAATAAGGGGACAGGGGGAGAAAGTGTATGACTAGGTATTTTAGTGGATTTTAATAATTTAAGGGTGATAAAAAAGAAGAAAAGAGGAATAATAATAATAATAATAATAAGAATAATGAAAAAAAATAATAAACATAAGATAATAAACATCTTATACATTTGATGAACATTATTAATAACCGATCAAATAAAATTGTTTTCCACAAGAATTATATACAAAAATTTACTAACATTTTAAGTATTATAATTTGCATAAAATATGCAAAGTATAAATGTTATAAATGATGTGATTTATTGATGAAACATGAGGAAAAGAAGAAACATAAAACTATTTTTCAGTAAATTACAACGCAATATTTTTCGTTAAACCTCCATTGTTGGCCGTATATAAATAACGATCGGTAACGGAATGTATATTGTATGTTGTAAATTTTTCGATTCTTATATTTATATAAATATATACATACGTAAAGTTGTATATAGCAATTTCTCGGTGTTAGAAGATTAACAGATAAATCGCTATTTATGGAATCGATAAATGACTCTCGCACATTTTTCAATTAGATCTCTATTAAATGACTCGAGGTCACTTAATATGCGACATTCCAATCGCCACTGTCCTATATATTATCACAATTCTAATCATTCAATCTCCAGGCTTAGCAATTTTTTTTTTTCATATCTCTTGAAAATTCTCTATTTTAAAACTTTTCCTGTACCTATACTTGCAAATAAACTTTTTCAACTTAAAAATAAACTTTTACAACTTAAAAATAAATTTTTATCTTTAAAAGTTAATGTTAATCTTTATGTTTAAATTAATGTTTAATTTTTTTAATGCTAATTACTTAATTTTTTTTTACTCTTTTAACTAAATTAAATTTTTTTTGCTCTTTTAACTAAATTAAATTTTTTTATTTTAGGTACCGTCGACAATAGCAAACTTGGCAGCAATGAAAGTGGATGCAGCTGACCCGAAGGTTTCCGGTGAGTTGAACATTTCCTTCTTTTTTCGCTAAAATAAAGTTATCGAAAAAAAAGAACCGAAAAAAAGGAAAGAGAATCCAAATGACATTTAAATACACGGTTTTTTCGATTTCACGATTATTATTCAACAATCAAGAATAATTCAAGAATTCTTTTGTCGAAAATTAAAATTTTCCTGATAGGAACAAATCAGGAAAGAAAAATACAAGAAATACGGTGCAGTCTACTTTTTCTTTTTGAAAAGAAAGAAATTAAAAAAAAAATTCAAAATAGGAATTGAATTAATTTTTTCATACTCGCGACTAACGTTGCCATAAACTGTAATCTATCGAATCAAGTTGTCCCAGCTTTCAACGTTTCGGTCCAGGGGCTCTTCCCCCTTTATTGGAATATCCGCCCACAGCATTATGGGAATTATCAAGGAAATAGGATGAGTGTTCGTCGGTACATTCAGAAGGGCGCAGGGGGAGGAGGGGGTGAATCACAATTTCAATCAATTTCACTAAAAAAAAAATAAATTTTTCTCTTGTCGCGAAAGTCGTAACTAAAAAAAAATGGAAAATTTCGCTAATAACGCAGTTTTTCTGCAGATATAAAATTGAGACAAAAAACATAATTTTTTTGTCTCAATTTGATATCTGCAAAAAAAACTGTGATTTTTTATAAAAGTTATTAGGATGAATTACGGAAAATATTTAACCTAAAATGTTGAAAGTAACTGATTTTTAAAAAATAATAATAAAGAAATTCTTAAAATTAG
This sequence comes from Leptopilina syphax, assembly GCA_032872505.1. NCBI lineage: Eukaryota > Metazoa > Arthropoda > Insecta > Hymenoptera > Figitidae > Leptopilina > Leptopilina syphax. The sequence continues at coordinate 43,367,236 of CM065471.1, forward strand.
GTTTTTAAATATATTTTTAAAGAATTCTTATAAAAATAATAAAATAATAAATCTTAACCTTTTTTAAAATAATTTTTCTTTTTAAATATACTTTCAATTTTAAATGTAATTCGAATTTCGAATCGAATTGTTGAAAAAAAATTTATCAAAAAATTTGAGAATAATAGAATTTCTTCAAAGAATTTTATTATTTAGAAAAATAATTGAATTCTCGCGAAGAATTTTGTTAAAATTTTTTTAAATAAATTCTAATTAAATTTTTTTTTTTAAGAATTTTTTTTTAATAATCGAGTTTCTGAAATAACTTTAATTAAAAATTTTTAAAAAAATAGAAAATAGAATTGAATTTTACCAACAAGAAAGAAATTTCTTTCGCGTTTTTAAAATAATCATGTTTTTAAAAAAATGAAATTAGTTTAATTATTCAATTGTAATAACATTTTTGAAAGTAATCGAATTCTTATGAAAAAATTTATAACGAATTAAGAAAAAAATTGAATTCTTCAGTGGAATTTTTTTTGTAAATAATTCAATTTTGTCAAGAATTTTACAATTTATAAATATAATTGAATTTTTTCGAAGAATTTATCAAAATTTTATAAAATAATTGAACTTTTTTCAGAAATATATATTATTAAAAATTTTTTTTAAATTGAATTCTTTCGTGAACTTATGCTTTGAATATACAATTGAATTTTTTAAAAGAATTTTACAATTTATAAATATAATTGAATTTTTCAAAAAATTTATCAAAATTTTTATGAAATAATTGAATTTTTTCGAGAAATATAGTATTAAAAATTTTTTTTAAATTGAATTTCTTCATGAAATGTTATTAAAATTGTCTTAAAAATAATTGAATTTTTGCCAAGTATTTTACAAAATTTGCAAATGAAATTGAACTGTTTCTAAGGATTTATAAAAATTCTAGAAAATAATAGAATTCATTTGAAATGCATGTTTTATAACAAAGAAAAAAAATTCAATTCTTTCGTGAAATTGTCTTGAAAATAATTAAATTTTTGCAAATATTTTACTTTATTTAAAAAAATAATTTAATTGTTTCGATGGATTTATTCAATAATTTTAGAAAAGAATTCTATTAGTTCATGAAATTTTATTAAAATTTTGTTTAAAAGTAATTGAATATTTGCAAAAATTTTACTATTTATACAAAATAATTGAATTCTTACAAAGAATGTTATTATTTATGAAAATAATTGAATTCTTGTTAAGAATTTTATGAATTTTTAAATTATTTTTAGTTAAATTTGACAAAATTTCAATTATTGAAAATTTTTTCAATGATATATTTCGAAAATTTAATTTAATTAATTTTTTCCTTTATTTTCCCAATTAACCCAATTAATTAAAACCCTAATCTCTTTGTTTCTTTCGCCAAATAACAAACCTTCATCTCTTTTTCTTCTTTTTACAAATAACAATACCCCCGAAGTCCGAGATAAACATAAATATTCAAAAAATACACTCCATCCTCATTATAATAGTACAAGTTAAAAACAAAAGTAAGTTGAATACAAGCGAAACCACCTAAAAAGAAATGTCCAATGCAGATTGAAAGAAATACTCACCAAATCATTAATCAACATAACCGGTCCTAATTCAAGGTTCCGGTCCATTTTAAAAACCCATTCCTCTCCTTTTTCTCAAATCTACCGCATATAATAAACCAATTCGCAAATATTTTCCCTTCGCCAATTATCTTTTCTTCCTTTTTTTTCTCTCTTTTCATTAAAATTATGAACTCTGCGAATCGTATCAAGTTAATGCAATAAATATTCACTCCATCTCTCTTCTTTTTTTTCTCTCATTTTCAAAACTATTTAAGGGAATGAAATAAAATCGAAATGAGGAATCTCTGGTATTATCGTTGATATAATTCCCCCTTGTCGAGAAATAAAATCAAAAGGAGAATGAAAAGATGAAAGAGAAGTCGATCGTGATCACGACGATTCTCATATAAATAAATAAAATAGGAGGGAGGGAGGGGGGGGGGGTTATCGTGGGGGCGGAGAAATCAACTGACAAAGTGAGTGGGGGGAGGCTTAAGTCTCGTAATTGGGGTGGTGGGGGTGAGGGCGAAAAGGAGGGGGGATGCCACGTTTCTCTCATTTAGCAGAGAGAGGACAATCTCACGAGTTCCTCGCGTCTTGGAGACATTCCCACAATATTTCGATCTGCTGTGTATCCAATAAAAGACAAGGACGAATAGTCGGCGTATCAGAAGAGAGACAGAGAGATAAAAAAAAAGAATTTTTTTTTTTTGTCTCTCTTCTGATACGCCGACTATTCGTCTCTCTTTTTTTCAGAGCAGAGAGAGAGAGAGAGAGAAAAAAAAGAGAAAAATAGAAAGAGAGGGACATAAAGAAAAGAGAAAAACAGAAAGAGGGAGAGAGAAAAGGGAAAAACAGAAAGAGAGAGACAGAGAAAAGAGAAAAATAGAAAGAGATGAACAGAGAGAAAAACAGAAAGAGAGAAAAGAGAGGAACAGAGAGAGAAGAATAAGGGAGTGATGTAAAGCAGAATACAATAAAAAGTACGAAGCGCGCGTCCGTCGCGAGCAAAGAAACAAGGAGAGAGAATGAGTGAAAGAGAGAGAGAGAGAGAATGAGAGAGAAAGAGTAAGAGAGAGAGAGTAGGGAGAGAAAGAGAGGAGCCAGCAATCAAAGTTGATTAAGCCCACAACTGGGGAATCTGTGGGGCCAGTGTCTCACGCCAATCTCGACCAATCAGCCCGGTGGCCGGGGAGATTTAAAAAATAGAATGCCTACTGTCAATTGTCCCATAATTTAAATAAATCGAATAAATGGACAAAGTGGCCAATTAGAGTAGTTGCTGTTGCTGGCTTTAACGTGTATTATTCTCTTTCTCGGTCTCTTCTCTAAACTCCCTTAATTTTTCGCTTTCCTTCTCTCACCACATCATCTCCATCTTCAATATATATCAATCCCCCCACAGTGCTCTCTCATCTCTCTCATCTCGCGAGCACCCCTTCTCCACTTTCATCCTAATTGAAAACCTACTTGTCCGCCAAAGTATATTCACTATTTCATAATCATGAATTGCTCTTGATAACGACTTTTGTCGGTCTTCCTATTATTTATCCTATTACAAATTATTAACCTCCAATTTTTCCTTTTCAGCAAAATAAACCCTCCTTTTAATCTTTTGTTTCAACTTTTCTTTAAAATTTGTAAATCTTATCTCTTTTTATCAACGCACTGGAAATTCGTTCAAATAAAAATTCTACTAAATCAAAATTCGTCAAATTAAAAATGCCTCTAAATAGAAATTCATCGAATTCAAAATTCGTTCAAATAAAAATTCGTCAAATTCAAAATTTGTTCAAATAAAAATTCGAATAAATAAAAATTCGTCAAATTAAAAATTCCTCTAAATAAAAATTCGTTCAAATAAAAATTCGACTAAATAAAAATTCGTCTAAATAGAAATTCATCGAATTCAAAATTCGTTCAAATAAAAATTCATCAAATTAAAAATTCCTCTAAATAAAAATTCATCGAATTAAAAATTTGTTCAAATAAAAATTCGAATAAATAAAAATTCGACAAATTAAAAATTCCTCCAAATAGAAATTCGTCGAATCAAAATTCGTTCAAATAAAAATTTGTCAAATTCAAAATTCCTCCAAAATAAAAATTCGTTCAAATAAAAATTCGACTAAATAAAAATTTGTCAAATTAAAAATTCCTCTGAATAGAAATTCATCGAATTAAAATTTCGTTCAAATAAAAATTCGTCAAATTCAAAATTCCTCTAAATAAAAATTCGTCAAATTGAAAATTTGTTAAAATAAAAATTCGAATAAATAAAAATTCATCTAAATAAAAATTCGTCTAATTAAAAGTTCGTTTAAGTAAAACTTCGTCTAAATAAAATTTTTTTTACATAGAAATTCGTCTAAATAAAAATTATGTATTCTGAATAAAAATTCGTCTAATTTTTATAAATAATAAAAAACTTTATAGATTTACAATTATTTTCATAAATGATATAACTCATCGCAGAATTTCAATTATTTTTAATACAATTTCAATGGAATTTCTCGAAAAATATAATTATTCGTAAAAATTTTATTAAAATTCATCAAAGAAATTCAATTATTTTAAAAAGCCTTCCTATAATTTATTTATTAGACTTTAAGTATTATTGTCAATACATTTTTAATTAAATTTCTTCAAAGAATTAAATAATTTAAAAAAATTTTTATGAAATTCTTTTTAACAATTCAATTTATTTTCAAAATAATTTTAATAAAATTCTTCGTAGAAATTTCATTAATTTATATAATTTATAAAAATTTAATTATTTTCAATATCTACTATTTCAATCAAATTTTACAAAAGAATTCAATTAGGTATTTAAAAAGAAATATTATTAAAAAATTCGTCTAAAGAATTCAATTATTTTTAAAAGTAATAAAATTCTTCGCAAAAATTTAATTATGGTCAAAAGTTTGAAGAAATTATCGTCAAAATTTCAATTATCTTTATAAATAATAAAATTCTTCTTCGTAATTCAATTATTTTTAAAAATTTTAATGAAATTCTTTCTAACAAATTCAATTTTTTTTTCAAAAATTCTCGTCCATTCAATGATTTTCAAAATCTACTATTTTAATAAAATTTTCCCAAAAAAATGAATTATTATAAAATGTTTTTGATAAAATTCTAAGCAAACCTTTTATTATTTTTCTAAATAACAAATATTTCACAGCAATTCAATTATTTACAAATTTTTTTATAAATTTCTTTGCCATAAATTATTATTTTTAAAAATATTAAATTTATTTTTACAGAGATTCAATTATTTTTATAAATATTAAAGAACTTTTTCAAAAATTATTAAAAATAATAAATTTTTGGTAGATGTTTAGTTAAAAACAGGAAAAAAAATTCAATTTTATAAAAGTTACAAATCATTGCAAAAATTCAATTATTTTCAAGAGTAATAAATATTCTTCTCAAAAATTAAATATTTTTCAAAAGTAATAAAATTCTTCTAACGGATTCAATTATTTTCACAAATAATAAAACCCATTGCTGAATTTCAATTATTTTTAATACAATTTTAATCGAATTTCTCAAATAATGTAATTATTCTTAAAAATTTTATTAAAATTCGTTGATAGAATTCAATTATTTGAAAATTTGTTGATAACGATTCTTTATGGGAATTGAATTTTAAGAAACATTAAATTATTCAATAAATTACTTATTTTTGCATTTAAATAATTGAATTGTCGTAGAATTTTCTAATCATAATTGATTCAAATATGAATTTCAGTTAAAATTGTAGATAATCGAATTTTGATTTTTGAATGTTTGAATTTTTCATACTTTTAACTGAAACTTGTGTAGATTTAATTTTTTTTTGAAAAAGTTTAATTGAATTTTTTTTAAGATATTTGAACTTTTTATTTTCCAATATTTGATTGCGAAGAATTTCCGAATAATCGATGAAATTTCGTATAAAATTGAATTGTTAACAAAAGGATGTAAAAATGTTCAAAGAAATGTTTTAAAAATGATTAATAATATTTAATAACAATTAATTTAAAGAAGAATTTTAGTTAAAAATTTTGGAAAACAATAATTGAATGAAAATGACGAAAATAATTTTGAATAAGTTATAGTATATTCTTATAATATAAAATGATTTTATCAGTCGGTCATCTTTAATTATTATAAAACATGAAGATATCGATCACTTCGAGTCGAAGACTCGGAGTTATCGATACTTTCATGTTTTATAACAATTTTTTATAAGATGTTTAATTTCAAAAAGATGGCATCCCTGTTTGTCTAAATAAAAATTCGTCTAATTAAAAGTTCGTCTAAATAAAAATTCGTCTAATTAAAAACTCGTTTAACTAAAAACTCGTTCAAGTATCAATAAAACCAAAAAGTAAAAAGCTTAAATGAAGAAAAATTGATACAAAGTAAAAATCCCGACCGAATAAAATGAAGAGAGTGAAAAGAATGGTTAAATTGATAAAAGACCATATTGTTAAATAAGAAAACGTACATATAGACGAAAAAAGTAATTTTATATTTAAACGGCAGCAAATGATCCCTTTATTGTTATACACGGGTCGAATAGCGCACATTAATGATTCTCGGAAAGACACGAGTTCTGAATGCCATACGGATATTATATTAAGTACCAAGATAGGCATGATTCGATGGTAATTATAACAATTGGTCAATTTCCTTTCTCGTCATCAATGTCTACTTTTAAACGCTTTCAGTTCAATATAAAAATCACAAGACATTGAAATAAGAATTAGACACGCTTTTCTCGTCCCCTCATCTATACATTCATTATAAAATTAATCTTTCATATTTTTAACTCAATATAATGTATATTCTCCTCATTCAAACTGAATAAGAAACTAGAATAAGGAACTCTAGAAAATATAAATTAGTTAACAGTCGTTTACTAATTTTAATCTCTGTTAAATATTTTCATTAATTTTTTTTTGTCATTAACTGTTTTTTTCATTAACTTTTTTTTCTTCATTAGCTATTTTGTTCAGTAGTTGAAAATTTTTGTTACTACACCCAGAGAAGAATTTTATTTACACCAAATATTTTTGTTTAGTACTTGTCTCATAGCTTACTAAACTATTTAATTGTATTTTAATCAAAATTTCATTCGACACAAATAGAATTTTTACTTGCACCAAATAAAATTTATAGTCAGTTAGCGATAGCAATTTCAAAAAAAGGAATCGTTCACAAAACAAATTCGATTTTAAAAACTTAATTCCTTTTCCACAAATGATTTGCATACAAATTTAGAGTTGGCAAACAAATTTATTCTAGATCACGATTTAAATTTTTCTCCACGAAAGAACAATGTGATAAGGAATAATCTCCCGTCGTTTATGAATACGAGAATTTATTATTGTTCTCTAGATTTTTATTTATTTATTTATTTATTTATTTTTTTGATCAATTTTTTCATAATTTGTTTTTAAATTTTTATTTTTGTTGGTAGTGAGGTACAATATGGGTTAACGCGAAGAGATAAGAAATGATAGTGAATTAAAAGTGTAGAGGAAAGGGAAGAAGGCTGGAAGAGTGAACGCAAATAACAAATAAAGCATAAACGGGAGCTACAATAAATAACTGATGCATACAGGAGGCTACACCGCGAGGCTCAAAGTACAGAGTTTATTTCTCTCTTTTCCTCTCTCCTATTATTTAAAACATCTGTGTTTCTATTTTTTTTCTCTCGTTTTCTTCTTCTTTTTCACCTAACGCCTCCACGCTAGGAATTCGAATAAGAGGCCTCCAGGGGCCCATCGTAGCTGTTTCTCTTCCCTCCAACAATTTTTTTTCTTCAAGTTCTTAAACATCATATTCTCGATTTATTTACTTGCAGAGCAATTTTCTTATAGCTATATGAATAAAATACTGTGTGCACCGATTCGAGTTATGAATTTACGAATTTCAAAATTCAAATGCGGAAATACGAAAACGGAAAAATTAATAGACTTTAAATTCTATTCTTCTTGAATAGAATTTATTTGTGCCAGCTAATAATTAGTTTTCACAGAAAAAAAATCGTGAAATGTAATTATTAATGCATTAGCTGAATGTAACCAATTTTCACTTTTAGCGAATTTAACTAATTTATAGTCCAAAATATTATAAACTATTATGTAATTTTCAAGGAACAAAAGTCTTTACCGAAAAGAAATTAATCGGAGGATTAAATTTGAGGCAAATAATTTACGGGTTTATTTTAAGAATATGGTTTTATCTCTTGATTAAATTTACCAGAAGGTGTGATAAAGGATTATGTTGTGCAGCCAAAAGATAATTTCATTTACTTGCTTTAATCTTTAAGTCAACTTTCAGGAAGTTGATGGAAATTTTATTGGTCGCTTTTAGTAAGACGGTAAATTGGGTAAATTTGCTTTAGAATTAACTGTAATTTTCCTGATCGTAAATTTCTCTTTTCAAAACTGCGATGCTATAAAAAAACAAATAAATTATTATCATAACTAACTCTCTGAATTTGGGAATACTAAAAGTTTTATGGTGAAAAATTGATTAAAAATTGAAACAACTTCTATTTTGAAGAATAAATATTCACCGCAGGGGATTTTTCATTGAAAAAAGGTAATTAAAGGATTGTTCTCTTGCATACATGCGGACATTATTTGACGGTTCATTAGTTGAGAATAACGTCTCTTCCTCCGTTGATGCGGCTAACGTCTGTCTGTCTGCTGTCCGTAGTACATATACTTAGTCTCCTTCCGTTGCTCCTTTTCTCTTTCGATGCAGACGTCTGCTATTGCAGTGTGCAAAGAGAAGAAGAAAAAGAGCAATGGAAAAGGGGCAAAGAGAGTAAAGAGTAAAAAAATAAAATAGTAAGAGAGTCAAAGAGTAAGAGAGTAAGAGAATATTAGAGTAAAAGAGTAAAAGAGTAAAAGAATATTAGAGTAAGAAAGTAAAAGAGTAAGAGAGAGAGAGTAAAATAAAAGTTTAGAGATACGAGAAGGAGGGAAAGCATATAATAAAACGAGAATAAGTGAGAGAAAGAGCACACGTCTCACAGGTGCAGTTGTAGGTGTACTATTAAACATACTGTAATTCTGGTATGTAACGAGAGTACCCGCGTGGTTATCTCTCTGCACGTTTGGAAATATGAGCGATGCATTTTTTATTTTTTTCAGTTGACGTATATTACAATCTTTTTTTCAACTAAAGCAATCCAGGAACGCTTCCTTCGTGTTAACACGATGCCGTGCTCTAATGCAGTACGTCACTGTAACTACTAACGAGTTATGAACTCTACAGATTATAAAAATACCCGATATACACTATCGCCAAGTTCAAGAAAACCATGTTCCGAATACGACTTGTATTCATAAACACAAGTTTTCTATATACACAAAAATTTACCCCTCTTTCATCAACTTCTTCTTATCTTTTACTATAAAGAATACTGCCTAACCTATTTCAGTAGCCGAACTACTAAAATACTGCCTAACCCATTTTAGTAGCCTAAACTACTAAAATACTGCCTAAACTGAAAAAATTTGTTATAAAGAAGAGTCTAGAAATTGATTCATTTCGCCCCAAATGAAAATAGAACAATATGTATAAGAAAATTTGCAAATGAATTCTATAACCTATTTGTTTTCCCCTTTCACCTTCTTCTTTTATATTTTTTTTGCTCTCTCTATTTTAACAAGTTCCCTTTTTTTCGCATAACTTCTCCAAGGCTATCAACAACTGGTTATAAAGTTGAACTCGCGCGCATTCTACATGTTGAACGCGAATTATTGCAAACGAAAGAAATTCATATAGTGACGATTGTTTCTAAAGCCATTGTTTAATTTCTCATAATCAAATCCAATTTACAGTCGCATTTTCAATAAATCACCGGTGTAAAAGAACTGGACAATATATCAGGTTAGGTCACGGGTTACGACGTCGAAATTACTGATATGAAAGTAACGTTTCGCGTCAGTTGTCAGTAGGATTGTTGTGGCTTTTGTTGCTCAATATACCCCCACCCCCCCTCTCTCTCTTTTCCTCTTATATTTTGTATATATATTAACTCACTAAATTATTCATCTAGCTATAAATTAGTTACGGCTGGAAATTTCTCTTTTGCGATTAAAAATCATTTTTATACGAATTGTCCTAGTTTATTCATTTTCCTCCTGTTCATAAATTATTTCGACTTTTTTTACTACTGAAAATTTATTCTTTTATTTTTTAAATTGGCCTCGCACTCACCTACTAAAGCCTACTATTTACTACTTTCTTTACGAATTGTTACTATTTGAAACAGAATTTTCCTAACATTTTTCGAAAAAATTCAATTATTTAAATAGATTTTTAAAAAATTCTTTCAGGATTGCCACACTTTTGCTCATTTCAAATTCCCTGATTTTTCCAGGTTTTTAAAACTACATTTATATTTAACAAAATTTTTAATTCAAACCTTTTTGAAATTAAACATCATATAAAAAATTGATATAAAACATGACAATATCGATAACTCCGAGTCTTCGACTCGGAGTCATCGATATCTTCATGTTTTATAATAATTAAAAATGATCTACTGATAAAATCATTTTATATTATAAGAATATACTATAACTTATTCAAAATTACTTTCATCATTTTAATTCACTTATTGTTTTCCAAAATTTTTAACTAAAATTCTTCTTTAAATAAATTATTATTAATTATTATTCATAATTTTTAAAACATTTTTTTCAACATTTTCAAATCCTTTTGTTTACAATTCAATTTTACGAAATTTTATCGATTATTCGGAAATTCTTCGCAATCAAATATTAGAAAATAAAAACTTCAAATAACTTATAAAAAATTCAATTAAACTTTTTTAAAAAAAATTAAATCCACACAACTTTCAGTTAAAAGTATGAAAAATTCAAACATTCAAAGATCAAAATTCAATTATCTACAATTTTAACTGAAATTCATATTTGAATCAATTATAATTAGAAAATTCTACGACAATTCAATTATTTAAATATAAAAATAAGTAATTTATTGAATAATTGAATGTTTCTTAAAATTCAATTCTCATAAAGAATCGTTATCAACAAATTTTCAAATAATTGAATTCTATCAACGAATTTTAATAAAATTTTTAAGAATAATTACATTTTTCGAGAAATTCGATTTAAAATTGTATTAAAAATAATTGAAATTCAGCAATGAGTTTTATTATTTGTGAAAATAATTGAATTCGTAAGAAGATTTTTATTACTTTTGAAAAATATTTAATTTTTGAGAAGAATATTTATTACTCTTGAAAATAATTGAATTTTTGCAATGATTTGTAAATTTTACAAAATTGAATTTTGTTTTCGTGTTTTTAACTAAACATCTACCATAAATTTATTATTTTTAATAATTTTTGAAAAAAATAATATTTTAATATTAATAATAATATTTATGAAAATAATTGAATCTCTGTGAAAATAAATTTAATATTTTTGAAAATAATGGAATTATTGCAAAGAAATTTATAAGAAAATTTGTAAATAATTGAATTGCTGTGAAATATTTGTTATTTATAAAAATATTAAAAGGTTTGCTTATAATTTTGTTAAAAAATTTTTAAAATAATTAATTTCTTTTGGAAAATTTTATTAAAATAGCAGATATTGAAAATCATTTAATGGACGAGAATTTTCGAAAAAAAATTGAATTTGTTAAAAAGAATTTCATTAAAACTTTAGTAAATAATTGAATTTTGAAGAAAAATTTTAATATTTATAAAGATAATTGAAATTTTGACGATAATTTCTTCAAAGTTTTGACCATAATTAAATTTTTGCAAAGAATTTTATTACGTTTGAAAATAATTGAATTCTTCATACAAATTTTTTAATATTTCTTTTTAAATACCTAATTGAATTCTTGTGTGAAATTTTATTGAAATAGTAGATATTGAAAAAAATTGAATTTTTATAAATTATAGAAATTAATAAAATTTCTACGAAGAATTTTATTAAAATTATTTTGAAAATAAATTAAATTGTTAAAAAGAATTTCATTAAAATTTTTGAAAATAATTTAATCTTTCAAGAAATTTAATTAAAAATGTATTGACAATAATACTTAAATTCTAATAAATAAATTATAGGAAGGCTTTTTATAATAATTGAATTTCTTTGATGAATTGTAATAAAATTTAATTTTAAATTTAACTTTCTTCGAGAAATGCTATTAAAATTGTATTAAAAATAATTGTAATTCTGCGATGAGTTATATTATCTATGAAAATAATTGTAAATTTATAAAGTTTTTTATTCTTTATGAAAATAATTGAATCTCAGCGGTAAAAAACATTTGATTATTTATGAAAAGAATTGAATTATTGCGAAGAAAAATTGTAAAGGCAACTCTTTTAAAATTGAATTAAGAAATTTTAATTAAGAAAATTGAATTAAAGAAAAATTAGATTTCAAGAATAAGCACAATAACTTTAGAAAACAATAATTCTCCACGATTCCAATCAAAATTCCCTGACTTTTTCAGGTTTTTAAAATTCCCTGACATTTACAGGTTTTCCGGGTTTCCAGGCTGCGTGGCAACCCCTGCAGTTTTAATGGAAAGTTACTAAAACTAAACCGACGGTTTAGAAAGTGTACAATTTAAAATTTTTTAATTCCCTTAATTTTCAAATTGATTTTGTAAAAAAAATGTATACTAATAAATAAACAAAACCGATCTAACCCCGCGTTGAATGTAAAAAAAAATCTGACGATTTTTGCAAAGGTATAAAAATTTGTTTTGCCTCACAAATTCCATGTCCATGGCGTCTGGAGTTAGCAAAAATGAAAAAAATATTTCAAAAAAACAATACCAGGAAATGAAATAAATATAACAAAAAAAATATTTTGTGTCGCTTTGTTATACTGAAAATGACTCACCGATCGCGCGTCTCGATGATGAAACTTCACTCCTGAAACAAACGAATAAAAAAACATTTATTAGTATGTTTATTTTTAATATTATCAATATATTTACCTAATTTAAATTTAGAGAGTGAAACAATTCTCTACTGTTATTAAATTTTACAAACAATTAGTAAAATTTTACTAATTGCTAGTAAAATTATTACTAAATCATTTAGTTGTCGACTTTTTTTTGTCATTTCTTTCATTCGATTTTAAAAAGCATTCAATTATAAATTCTCTAAATTTGAATTATTAAAAATTTTTATGACCTTAAATTAGTAACTTTTTGCTTCTGTACGATTAAAAATTAAAATACAATCCTTCCTCTATTAAGTACAAAAAAAAACTGCGTTTTAAAAATGAAAAATACCTCGAACAAAACCAATTTGAAATAATTCAAAAAGCGATCGAATCTTAAATTTCTTCTGCGAAAATAAATAGTCGATTTGAATTCAAATATCATATCAATATTTACACGCAAGATGAAGATGATAATATATTTTCCGTTGCTCATAAAAAATTATAACAGCATTCCATTTCTGTTAAAGGATTGAGTATGCATTCTGCATTCGTTGAGTGCGCGTGTATTTCTTAATGTTTGCTTCGGGAAGAAGAAGAAGAATAAGAAGAAGAAGAAGAAGAAGTAGAAGTAGGAGGATGGAAAGAAGTATAAAATAAGGGGGTGGAGTTTAAGGGTACAAGGGAGGTGAGAGGGGAAAAGTCAAGTCATGGGCTCGATTCCCGAATGGACGAAATTAATAAAAAGTTGAGGAACGATAAATTAGGCCGGCGGCACCGTGGCCTGTGCCCGAGTCTGGCCAGTGCGAGAGAGAAGCCACTTGCGGTCCCGGGCGATAATAAATTCCAAATATAAAATTTCGAATCCACCGCGTTTCGTCGGCTCCTCCTAAGCGGTCGTCGAGGAGGCTTTTTACGATGAGTGCCATTGTGTCTGGGGATCCCCCGGCTCGCGCGTTACTTCGATTTTCGATACCGCGGACTCACGTCCCTTAAAGACGAATGGATTCCGGTAATTATTATTCGCGAAATGGATGTTAATTATGTGGAATTCCGAAGCGAGGACAATCCTGATTAGCAGGGGGCTCTCTCTCTCCCTAATGCACTTTTTTGACAGACAAGAACAATTTAACATTTGAAAGATTTATAGCTCACAATAATTCCTACCCAAAATTCCGCTTTTTTTCTTTCTTCCAATTTTTAACTATAAACCCCCTGGCATTTCTAATTTTTAATTCCTTTCTACTTCTCGAGAATGACTTTTTGTCTTTACAAAAAGCCCGAGTCGAACTTTTAGACCTGCTTACCTCCTGGTAAGTATAATTTAACCCTAACCTGCACCTAACAAACCCTTGGTGTTTTTTTTCCTCCTGCGTAAGTTCTATTTAACTCTGACAACTCCTTTTTAAGTCCTAATTGAACCTTAAACCCTGTATTTCTTCTACCACATTCTTACGCAATAGGAAATGTTACGCGCGGTACAAGATATTCAACTTATTATTGTTTTGCAAATTACAAAATTTTTTATTTTGAAAATTTCACGACAGAATTCAATTATTTTCTAAAATTTTAATAAATCCTTCGAAAAAATTCAATTATTTTTATAAATAGTAAAATTCTTCGCAAGAATTCAATTAATTTTATAAATAGTAAAATTATTTGCAGGAATTCAATTATTTTCAAAACAATTTTAATTGAATTCCTTAGATGAATTCAAATATTTTAAAATATTTTCATAAATTGCAATTATTTTCTTAAACTTTAATAAATTCTTCGAAATGATTCAACTATTTTTATAAATACTAAAACTCTTTGCAAGAATTAAATAATTATTAACCCAATTAAAATAAAATTAAACGAAAGAATTTAATTATTTTCAAAAATTCCCATAAAATTTAGTTTCAACAAGAATTTAAAATTTTTGAAAAACAATTTAATTATTCTCAAAATATTTTTAAAAAAAATCTATATAAGAATTAAATTACAAGCTTAAATACAATTTTTGAATATATTCGTCAAAAGAATTGAAATAATTCTATTATTTTCGAAAAGTAATTAAAATTCTTATGATGAATTCAATTATTTTGAATATACTTAATTTTAATAAAATTCTTTAAAGAAATTCAATTATTTTCGAAACAACTTTAACTGAATTTTTCGAAAAAATTTCATGATTTTTAAATATTTCTATAAAATTCTTCATAAACAATTTAATTATTTCTTAAAATTTTAATAAATTCTTCGCAAGAAATCACTTATTTTGAATACAATGTTAATAAAATTCTTCTTCATAAAATTCAATTGCTTTCGAAATTTTCAATTAAAATTATTAAAAAAAACTCCATTAGTTTAAAAAAAAAATTCAAAGAAATTTTTCAAAAAAATTTAATTAGGATTTTTAAAAATATTAATAAAATTCTTTGCGAGAATTTAGTTATTTTTCTAAATAAAGAAATTCTTTGAAGGAATATTCTATTATTATCAAATTTTTTGATAAAATTCTTTGCAACAATTCGAAGATTTTCAATACATTAATTTTAAAATTGAAAATATTTGAAAAGAAAAATTAAAAAAAGATTAAGAAACCAAAATGTAAACAACAATTAACTTCAAACTGCGAATAGGTTACCGAAACATGTACTTTTTTATTATTAATTTATAAATATTATTTTTAACTGAAATGTTTTGACATTTTTTTTAAATAATAAAAATATTAATTTATGAATGTTTAAAGGTTATTATTATTAAACAATTTATTTACTTGCTGTAGTGTATTAGTGTCAATTAATGCTTTATTGAATCACTCAACAAGTCACTGAAAATAGAGCGTCTGCGTTCAGTTAGGTTCCGTAGCATAGTGGTTAGGGCGTTAGTTTCGTAGTCCGTAGTCCGTAGGTCGTAGGTTCAAGTCTCGCGTGCGTTAGATTTTATTTATTTCGTAGGTTTGCGTTTATTCCGATTTTTCTGTATTGTATAGGTATAAGTATGCAATTTAATGATTATATACACCGTTAAATAATTTAATTAACAAATATTAAATTAAAATTTTTTTTTTATATATAAATGGATATGTATTAATCCCCACATATATACTAACATTATTTATGAATTCGCTATTGGTCACGATTAAATTAAAAAAAAAGTAAAAATCATTAAATAATAATGCCATTTATTAATTAAAGTTATTATAAAAATTAGTTAAAAGTGATCTCAAATATGCTATGAGCAGTTTTTCCAGGGTTTTGGGAGAGGAAAGAATTCTGCAAGTAAGGGTCAAGCAGTATTTAATAAGGTTCTAGGAACACCTGCTTTCCCCCTTTTACCATCTAAATTTGTCGCTAACCAGGGGTTTGCAGGAGGTAATCAGAGTTAACTTGCAATGCAAATAAACTCTGCTTTCATCCTATTACATCCTTACAAACCCTCAGTTTTAAGGAGGTAAGCAGGTCTAAAAGTTCGACTCGGGAGGGTATATTTGAAAAAGAATAAAATTATTTTCATTTCGTTTTATATAGTCGTGTATATTGCCAATTATCGGTGTATTTATTCGCAATAGTCAAGTCGTAAATTCCGAAAGTAATTAGTTCAATTAATGTATTAAATTAGAGGAATTTATTGTCTTAAGGTAACGTGGTAGTTAATGTATACAATCATAGCTGTCATAACGATTTGACATTTGACATATAACCAATAAAGAATGCATGCCATTATTTATAGTGTTAAGTTGAAATACGTACGAAACGAGCGCTACAACTAGTGCAAACTTTTAATAGTTAACAAACAATGAAATACTGCCGCTGGCATAATTCACCTACATGCTTAAAAAACAGAACCGACATTGTACTTTCGTTAATGTTTGCAGAAAAAAAGATTATATTATTTTTAATTTTTACCATATAGAAACTACATTGCAAGCAAAATTTGCATTTTTTTTCTAGGTGAGTTTAAAAACTATGCGACCTCTTCCCCGACCTGTGGCGAACCTGATATTTAAATTAATTAAATTATATAATATTTCGTTTGATTTGAAGTGTAATTAAAATTTGTTTCGTTAAATTAACAATTAAATTCTTCCTCCACGATGAACATTTCGTTCTTGAGGTTTCATAGAAACAATTTCATGACTTAATAGTCGATAGCGTGTGACAATTGGTGTTAAGGAACAAATTACAGAAGCTTTTGCGCGCGAATGAATGCACTTAACGCCTACTCTTTGTATTCTCGACAAACGCAGCAGCTGCTAAAGTGTTTGACAAATCACTCTTTCAAACATTTCCGCGTATGTGTACTCAGATTTGTTTCAAAATTCACATAAAGGGAACGACCGGGGCTAAAATTCTACAGTTCTTAACGGAAAAAAAATCCTCAAAATTGAAAATTTTCAAGTTTTTTGAAAATTTAATTTCAACTTTTAAGAGCTCTAAATGAGCCCTTTTATTATAACAGCATCAAATTTTTAATATCTGGTAATTTATAAGTATTTTGAAGCGAGTTATGATAGCTTAAAGTTAAACTTAAACAAACCCCCCTTTTTTTAATATAGGGCGGTAAATTTATTAATTTTGGGTCAATTACACACTAAATCGTAATTAATATTAATTATTGACTTAATAATAAATTATTAGCTATTTGATAAAAAATTATTAACCTTTAGAGGATCGGTAAATTTGCACAAATTTTAATAGTTTTTATTTTTAAAAAATTTGTGAATAAGGAGTGAATTCGATAAAAAGATTCGTTAAAATAAATAATGGCCTTCTAAAGGTTAACCCAAAGATTTTTTGTAACATAAAGTTTTGTTTATTTGGTACAAAAAACCAAACTACGGTTCATTTAATTTATTTCTTTAATGACGCACTTTTTATTGCGGGGAAAAATTTCGCGAGCTTTTTGAATAGCTTCATGAATACCACAGTTTCTTGGATTGTATAAAGATTTGCCAATCGTTTTTTCGGTTGAGATCTTTTGCTTTTGGCTTGGAGTGCATAACTTTGCGAACGTTGACGAATGTCGTCGGAAAAACGAGTCACTAAGCCAGGAAAAACTGGGGCGTGTATATCCGACGAATGACTGCGATTCGAGGCTTCGAGATCACACAGTGATGAATTCCTTATTTCGAGGACGGCATGCGATTGCCAATACTTGTTTCCCGATCTAAACCAATCGGGGCCAATCATTGGGCCAAATAAACGAGATCAGACGTCATTGTTTCGTAACATTTTTTTTCTTTTTCAAAACAGTATATTAATCATTTTATTTGTCAAATATTGGCAAGTATCTTTGACACTTTATCCTCTCATTCCAACTTTCAAGGTTTTGGACAAACTATATAACCACCCAAGTTTTGAGAAAAGAAATTGACATCCTACCTTAAATTTATTTACGTTTAATTTATAGAGTCCTAAATTTATATCCTATTTTTAAGGGATCGTCCATAAATTACCAGGGTTGACACGCTTTTGCTCATTTCCAATTTCCCGACTTTTCCAGGTTTTCCAGGTTAAAAAATGGAATTATTCCAGGTTTTTAAAACTACATTTATATTTAACAAAATTTTTAATTCAAACCTTTTTGAAATTAAACATCTTACAAAAAATTGTTATAAAACATGAAAATATCGATAACTTCGAGTCTTCGACTCGGAGTGATCGATATCTTCATGTTTTCTAATAATTAAAAATGACCGACTGATAAAATCATTTTATATTATAAAAATATACTGTAACTTATTCAAAATTACTTTTATCACTTTAATTCAATTATTGTTTACCAGAATTTTTAACTAAAATTCTTCTTTAAATTAACTATTATTAATTATTATTAATAATTTTTAAAACATTTCTTTCAACATTTTTACATCCTTTTGTTTACAATTCAATTTCACGAAATTTTATCGATTATTCGGAAATTCTTCAATCAAATATTAGAAAATAAAAACTTCAAATAACTTAAAAAAAATTCAATTGAACTTTCAAAAAAACTAAACCTACACAACTTTCAGTTCAAAAGTATGAAAAATTCAAACATTCAAAGATCAAAATTCAATTATTTACAATTTTAACTGAAATTCATATTTGAATCAATTATAATTAGAAAATTCTACGACAATTCAATTATTTAAATGCAAAAATAAGTAATTTATTAAATAATAGAATGTTTCTTAAAATTCAATTCCCATAAAGAATCGTTATCAAAAAATTTTCAAATAATTAAATTCTATCAACGAATTTTAATAAAATTTTTAAGAATAATTACATTTTTCGAGAAATTCTATTAAAATTGTATTAAAAATAATTGAAATTCAGCAATGAGTTTTATTATTTGTGAAAATAATTGAATCCGTAAGAAGAATTTTATTACTTTTGAACAATATTTAATTTTTGCGAAGAATATTTATTACTCTTGAAAATAATTGAATTTTTGCAATAATTTATAACTTTTACAAAATTGAATTTTTTTTGTGTTTTTAACTGAACATCTACCATAAATATATTATTTTTAATAATTTTTGAAAAAGTTCTTTAATATTTAAAAAAAATAATTGAATTTCTGTGAAAATAAATTTAATATTTTTGAAAATAATGGAATTATTGCAAAGAAATTTATAAAAAAATTTGTAAATAATTGAATTCTTGCAACGAATTTTATTCAAGTTTATAAAAATAACTGAATTCTGTGAAGAATTTTATTATTTATAAAAATAATTTAATTCCTGAGAAACATTTTATTATTTATAAAAATAATTGAATTTCTTTGAAGAATTTTGTCATTTATCAAATTAATTGTATTCTTGAAAAGAATTTTGTTAAATTTTTTTAAATAATTGAATTTTTGCGACGAATTTTATTCGAGTTTATAAAAATCATTGAATTTCTGTGAAGAATTTTGGTTATTTATAAAAATAATTGAATTCTTGTGACGAATTTTATAAAAATCTTTTTAAATAATTGAATTCTTTCCAAAAATTTTATGAAATTTTGTATTTTTTAAATAATTGAAATTCTGTACAAAATTTTATTATTTATGAAAATAATTAAATTATTTAGAAGAAACTTATTAAAATTTTTGTAAATAATCGAATTCTTGTAAAATTTTGAAAAGAATTTTATTAAAATTTTTGAAAATAATTGAATTTTGAAGAAGAATTATATTATTTATAATAATAATTGAAATTATGACGAGGATTATTATTAAAATTTTTGAAAATAATTTATATTCGGAGAAGAATTTTATTATTTTTAAAAATAATTGAATTTCGGAGAAGAATTGTTTTTTTATAAAAATAATTTAAATTTTGAAGAGATTGATTTAATTAATTGATTTATGAAAACAATTGAATTATTTAGAAGAAATTTATTAAAATTTTTGTAATAATTGAATTCTTGTGAAATTTTGCCAAGAATTTTTAAAAAATTTTTGAGAATAATTGAATTACGAAGAAGAATTTTATTATTTATAAAGATAATTGAAATGTTGACGATAATTTCTTCAAACTTTTGACCATAATTAAATTTTTGCGAAGAATTTTATTACTTTTAAAAATAATTGAATTCTTCAGACGAATTTTTTAAAAATATTTCTTTTTAAATACCTAATTGAATTCTTTTGTGAAATTTGATTGAAATAGTAGATATTGAAAATAATTGAATTTTTATAAATTATAGAAATTAATGAAATTTCTACGAAGAATTTTATTAAAATTATTTTGAAAATAATTTGAATTGTTAAAGAGAATTTCATAAAAGTTTTTAAAAATAATTTAATTCTTTGAAGAAATTTAATGAATAATGTATTGACAATAATACTTCAATTCTAATAAATAAATTATAGGAAGGCTTTTTAAAATAATTGAATTCCTTTGATGAATTTTAATAAAATTTCTACGAATAATTACATTTTTCGAGAAATTCCATTAAAATTGTATCAAAAATAATTGAAATTCTGCGATGAGTTATATTATTTATGAAAATAATTGTAAATCTATAAAGTTTTTTTTATTATTTATGGAAATAATTGAATCTCTTTAAAAAACATTTGATTATTTATGAAAATAATTGAATTATTGCGAAGAAAAATTGTGAAGGCAACTCTTTTAAAATTGAATTAAAGAAAAATTAGATTTCAAGAATAAGCACAGTAACTTTAAAAAAACAATAATTCTCCACGATTCCAATCAAAATTCCCTGACTTTTCCAGGTTTTTTCAAGGTTTATAAAATTCCCTGACATTTCCAGGTTTTCCAGGTATCCCAAACCTTTCGAAAAATGAATAAGTTTTAAACAATTCACGTTAACATATATTATTTAAATGATATGCAAAATGTTGTTTAAAATAAAATTAAAAGAGGAAGTAAGGTTGGAGGCCAAGGCGAAAGGAAGACCTTTAAAAGGTGAATCAGTTAAAACAAAGGAGTGAAAAAGAATATTGTTGAGATTAAAGCCTTGTGTGCAGTCTTCGAAACCTGGCAATTTTGTTTATTTTCGCTCTATTAATTAGCCCCCAGAACTTCTTCTCTCATGGTTAATTTACTCCAAGAATTTTTGTTTCGTCCCAGATCTCTCAACATTCGAGGGAATTTAAAAAAAAAAAAGAAAAGAGTCTTCATCAATTAGCACTATAGGCTTTTTCCAGTTACTTACGAAGATTCGTGCTGTCGTATCGATAGAACCCTGGGGGGCGAGAGATAAAACTCGCGAGAACCAAATCAGGATAAAAAAGAGAGTCAGCTAGAACTAATTAACGCCGAGTGCTTTTAATTATTCCCGTAATTCCAATTCTCTTAAACTTAAATTAAAAAAAAAGATCTTCAGAATATTGTCCGTAAATGGTCCGTAATTTTTCATTTTTTTGTTCCGTAAACGGTCCGCAATTTTTCATTTTTTATTCCGCAAAATTCCATATTTTTAAAATATACTTTCACTGCGGTTCGAGAGCCCTGGACGAAGAGAATTTTCGTCTGCCATCAAATTTCCCTTTTTAGTCGCGAGAAAAATGTCAACGAATCTTTATAGCTACACAAGTTCAAACGATGCATAGTTGGAGAACTCTGTGCGGTGTGGCATCCGGTTGCCTATTTCCAGAATATAATCGCGAAACGAAAGAGGCGTGCGTCGGTGGGTACTTGCTGCCGCCGAGATTCAAGCGTAACGAGCGAAACGGAAAATAAAAATAATGTTCAAAAGTGTCAAGAGAGAAAAAGAGGCATGACAGTGTAAATAAGTGTTAAAAGTCGACAGTTTATACAAAAGAAACAATCTTTTGTCTCAAGGAGAAGACACATTTCTTTACACTGAAAAAAAATTTATTTCATTCAAATAACCGATTAATTGACTATTATCAATTAAATATTTAATTGAATCAAATAATATTTAGTAGAGTTAATTAAATATTTACTTGAATCAAATAATATTTAATAGAGTTAATTAAATATTTACTTGAATCAAATAATATTTATTACATAATCAATTAAATGGTATTTGGATCAATAATTTCAGTATTTGAAGCAAATATCAATTGAACCATTTAATTAACTCGAATAAATATTATTTGATTCAATTAAATATTTAATTGATAATAATCAATTAATAGGATTATTTGAATCAAATAAATTTTTTTCCAGTGTAGAGAAGGTAAAAAAGGAATTAAAGAATTTGAAAAAGTTAAAAATGTAAAAAAGTGAAAAATTGTTAAAAATAAAGAAAAGAATTGTAAAAGAAAAGAGCAGACAGAAGAATGAGAAAACTAAAACCGAAAGAAAGAAGCATTTTAAATCTTCGTTTTCATCATTCTGCATTCTCTTGTGTTATTACTTTTCGTTTCTCCTGCCCTCGCGGTTCGGCGGCCCTTCCCTCACCTCCCCCGCGGGACACGTACCTTAATGCGCCGAGAGAAACGTTTAACTCGTTGCTCTTCAGCTTTGGTAATTCGAGTTAGCTCGCAGCTCTTTAAGAGCCCTTCCGACCCCCTTTAAAAACCTTCTCTCTCTCCCCCTTCCCTCCTTTTCTCAATTTCTTTTACGATTTTCCCCCCACCCTCTTTTCTTCAATTCACGCAATTGGCTTATACTACTCGTTGCGTCTCTGTTATTTCGCACTTGACAAAAAAACATGACAAAAGTGGGAAGAGTAATTCGCGGTCTTCCCCCCCCCCCCCTTTGAGAATGACAAACGCCGATAATAGTCTTTAAAGCCTCGCGACAAAAGATAAGACAAACCTTCCTTTTCTCTTCTTTTTTGTTTTTTTAAAAAGAAATAATCCCTTGGAATGATTTTCGTTCGAGACCAGTGCCAAATCATCCCGGAGGAATCGCAGAAATTTAAAAAATATTCTAAATTTAATTGCACCGTTTGGTCTTTCGAAATCAAACGAGCTGCCAATGCCTGGTGAAAAATAGCCACGAGTCGAGACAAAAGCACTCGACCTATCGCAAGTTCTATGATTGAGCTCAAGTAATTCCTGGTCTTTGGCATCTTCTACTTCTTCTTCTTCTTCATCTACTCTTTTTTTGTCAAAGAAACTTTCAACGGGAATTCCTTTTTATTCGTCATCAAGTTTGTCTTTCTCTTTCCATTCTCTTTGCACTCGATAGATGTAATTCCAAGTTCCAATCGTTGATGGCAAATTTTGATTTAGAAAACATTTTTTCTTTTTCTTAAAAAAAAAAATTTAATTCTTTATTTAATGCGTTTTTGACATTTGCATTGATACACGAAAGAAGGGGAAGGGACAATGATCATTATTCATCGGTGAAGGCAACGAAATATATCCAACACTTGAAAAAATTTATGAGACGTGTTGCATAGACATAAAGCAAATATCAAGAAATTCTTTCATTTCATCTCGAATCTTTGGGAAGGTAAACAAACACTTGAAATTTTAAATTTAAAAAAAAAAAACATCTTGAGATCTGATTGACTGAATTTCAAGCACTGCAATCTCACCTCGTTTACATAACATTTCATTCATGCATTCAAATGACTCTGTAATTTCTCAAAAGAAATAATGTTTCACCTTTAAATATTTATTCAAGTGATAATCGTCGAGTCTTGAAAAATATTCACTCTCTTGATTTTTTTTTTTACAGTCATCAAAAAAGTAATTATTTCATATTGATTATTTCAATTATTTCAATTATTTTAATTGTATAAATTGTTTAATTTCTTTCCTTTCGGAATAATGTAAAGGAGGGATAGAGAAAATAAAGAAAAAAGAGGGAAAATGACGTCTTGGAATTATTTTCAACTGGGTATTAAATTTCTCTGACTCTCGAGAAATTATGCATGCAATCACTTAACATTTTGGTTCCAGTTCGTACTTTATTCGTGTTAAACATTCGAATGAACGAGTTAACAGAAAAATAAGCGAAACATTATTGTGGTCGTAACTACATTGTATTCCGAGTGAAAGAAAAAGAAAAAAAAACTTGAGTAGTTGCATGTAAATTCGCGGTTTCCTGGAAGAACTTAACGCCTTCCATTACCATCATGTACACTTCAGCATAAAATTCTAAACCACTCTTTTTCTCGAGCTTATTGTAAGACTAGAACTTTACAGCATATGTTTAAGAAACCTAAAAGGGACTCAGGCGAGAAGCAATCGAAGTCACTTTACTCGAAAAGTGAAAATAACATTTGTTTTCACTTTTCAAAAAATCCTTTTTTCCAAATATCCTCAGAAAAACATTTATAATTAACAAAATTTTTAATTCAGACCTTTTTGAAATTAAACATCTCATAAAAAATTGTTATAAAACATGAAAATATCGATAACTCCGAGTCTTCGACTCGGAGTCATCGACATCTTCATGTTTTATAATAATTAAAAATTACTCACTGATAAAATCATTTTATATTATAACAATATTGTTACTATAACTTATTCAAAATTACTTTCATCATTTTAATTCAATTTCTGTTTTCCAAAATTTTTAACTAAAATTCTTCTTTAAATTAATTATTATTAATTATTATTAATAATTTTTGAAACATTTCATTCAACATTTTCACATCCTCTTTTGTTTACAATTCAATTTTACGAAATTTCATCGATTATTCGGAAATTCTTCAATCAAATATTAGAAAATAAAAACTTCAATTAAGTTAAAACAAATTCAATTGAACTTTCAAAAAAATTAAATCTACACAACTTTCAGTTCAAAAGTATGAAAAATTCAATCATTTAAAGATCAAAATTCAATTATCTACAATTTTAACTAAAATTTATATTTGAATCAATTATGATTAGAAAATTCTACAATTCAATTACTTAAATACAAAAATAAGTAATTTATTGAATAATTGAATGTTTCTTAAAATTCAATTCCCATAAAGAATCGTTATCAACAAATTTTCAAATAATTGAATTCTATTAACGAATTTTAATAAATTTTTTTAAATTAATTACATTTTTCGAAAAATTCGATTAAAATTGTATTAAAAATAATTGAAATTCAGCAATGAGTTTTATTATTTGTGAAAATAAT
This sequence comes from Leptopilina syphax, assembly GCA_032872505.1. NCBI lineage: Eukaryota > Metazoa > Arthropoda > Insecta > Hymenoptera > Figitidae > Leptopilina > Leptopilina syphax. Next base: position 43,392,243 of record CM065471.1, read on the forward strand.
TGAATCCGTAAGAAGAATTTTATTATTTTTGAACAATATTTAATTTTTGCGAAGAATATTATTACTCTTGAAAATAATTGAATTTTTGCAATAATTTGTAACTTTAACAAAATTGAATTTTTTTTCGTGTTTTTAACTAAACATCTACCATAAATTTATTATTTTTAATAATTTTTTAAAAAGTTCTTTAATATTTATAAAAATAATTGAATCTGTGTGAAAATAAATTGAATATTTTTGAAAATAATGGAGATTGCAAAGAAATTTATAAGAAAATTTGTAAATAATTGAATTCTTGCAACGAATTTTATTCAAGTTTATAAAATAACTGAATTCTGTGAAGAATGTTATTATTTATAAAAATAATTTAATTCCTGAGAAACATTTTATTATTTATAAAAATAATTGAATTTCTTTGAAGAATTTTGTTATTTATAAAAATAAAAATAATTGAATTCTTGCTGACGAATTTTATAAAAATCTTTTAAAAATAATTCATTTCTTTCCAAAAATTTTATGAAATTTTATTTTTTTTAAATAATTGAAATTCTAAGAAAATTTTATTATTTATAAAAATAATTAAATTATTTAGAAGAAACTTTTTAAAATTTTCGTAAATAATCGAATTCTTGTAAAATTTTGAAAAGAATTTTTATTAAAATTTTTGAAAATAATTGAATTTTGAAGAAGAATTATATTATTTATAATAATAATTGAAATTATGACGAGGATTATTATTAAAATTTTTGAAAATAATTTATATTCGGAGAAGAATTTTATTATTTTTAAAAATAATTGAATTTCCGAGAAGAATTGTTTTTTTTTATAAAAATTATTTAAATTTTGAAGAGATTGATTTAATTAATTGATTTATGAAAATAATTGAATTATTTAGAAGAAATTTATTAAAAAATAATTGAATTCTTATGAAACAGAATTTAAAAAATTTTTTTAAAAATAATTGAATTTTGGAGAAAAATTTTATTATTTATAAAGATAATTGAAATTTTGACGATAATTTGTTTCTAACTTTTGACCATGATTAAACTTTTGCGAAGAATTTGATTGCTTTTAAAAATAATTGAATTCTTCAAACGAATTTTTTAATTACATTTCTCTTTAAATACCTAATTGAATTCTTTTGTGAAATTTGATTGAAATAGTAGATATTGAAAATAATTGAATTTTTATAAATTATAGAAATTAATGAAATTTCTACGAAGAATTTTACTAAAATTATTTTGAAAATAAATTGAATTGTTAAAGAGAATTTCATAAAAATTTTTTAAAATTATTTAATTCTTTGAAGAAATTTAATTAATAATGTATTGACAATAATACTTAAATTCTAATAAATAAATTATAGGAAGGCTTTTTAAAATAACTGAATTTCTTTGATGAATTTTAATAAAATTTCTACGAATAATTAAATTTTTCGAGAAATTCCATTAAAATTGTATTAAAAATAATTGAAATTCTGCGATGAGTTATATTATTTATGAAAATAATTGAATCTCTGTAAAAAACATTTGATTATTTATGAAAATAATTGAATTATTGCGAAGAAAAATTGTGAAGGCAACTCTTAAAATTAAATTAAAGAAAAATTAGATTTTAAGAATAAGCACAATAACTTTAGAAAACAATAATTTTCCAGGATTTCAATCAAAATTCCCTGATTTTTCCAGGTTTTCAGGTTGCGTGGCAACCCTGTAAATAATATACCTTAATATTGCATAATGAATATTAATAAACTCGAAGTACTTTCAATTTAACTGAAATTTCAAATTCGAAGCAAAGTAACTTTAATTTGAATAATCCTTTGTAATTCAATGCCTTCAGGTTTGACCAAGTGTTAAATTTCTCCGACTCTAGCAAACTATTTTCTTCTCTAAAAACTATTATAACAAAAAGAAAATTGTCTCCCGAAGCATTTGAATTGTACAACAATTTTATTATATGACTCATTCTGCGAAGAAAGGAATCTTAAAACTGCGAACGAATTATAGCTTGTTTCTAATTTATTTATCTTCATTGAATATTCTAATGATGTATAATATGCCCCGAAAACAAAAATCCATTTGGTTCAAATAACCGATTACTTGCCTACTATCAAATAAACATTTACTTCAATCAAATAAATGTTAATGAAATCATAATCCTATTTGCTTCAAATACAGAATTTATTGATTCAAACACAATTTATTTGAATTAATTGGGGTACTAAACCACCCAAGTTAGGGGTAAAGTATACTCCACCCGGGAAAGGGGGGATAAGGTTAAAATTTTTTAAAAATCATAAAATACGGAGAGAAGAAAACTACGTACCCCTTTCTGTATTTACTCACAAAAAATAAGAACTAAATTACAAATGTTTCAATTGGTCGTTTCGCCATTCACTCTCTCATATTGATCAAAAAGAAAAAAATACGTTGTATCAACGACAATATTCTAAAGCTAGGAAAGGCAATGTCAAATAATAAAGTTAGGGTGAAATCGTAGCAACGCACAAGTGGAGCCACGTGCTATTGGTCCGCTGCTGTGCAGCTTGGGCAATTAATCGTATCGTTTTACCCCAGGGTCCAAGCATTTTTCTTTTTCTTTTTTTTTATTTTAATCACTCGTAGAGTATGGATTTTTTGAGACCATACTTATGTCGACACCCTATCCCCCCCACTTTCGTTCCTTATTTCTCTCTTTCTCTCTCTCTCTCTCTCTTTTACTCCACCCTCCTTCCGACAATTTCCTAGGACGCGAGGGAGACTCATGTAACATTAGCCCCCAATAAACGGGGGTGCAAAGTCCCCGCCATTCTTGAAAATAAACAGAATCGAACCCTTTCTGTAAATTCAAATGGACGATAGGAGAAAATAGAGGTGGGGGGAGATATGTAGTCTCCCCCCACATAAGGGATAAAAAAACTATCGCCTTTGTTCGAATACTCGGCGCTTAGTTCTTTATATATGGAATTTTATTTCATACCAAATTGAGTTGAAATTACGCGCTATGGATCGACAAACTGCTGTCAAAACAGAAATTCGACTCCGTGCGATCTAACATTTGAGGCAATTTTTTTTTTTTAAACCACCTTCTCTCTCGACAACTTTTCAAAGATGAACAGATGCGACAGATGTTGATGGTATTATCAAAAAAAAATAAAAAATGAAACCTCTATATTACGCTGATAAAGGGTTCAACTTTTGCGAAGTAAAATTAGAAAGGTAAAATCAGTTTTCGATTAGAATATTTTTAAATTTTTTCAGTTCCAAACAGTCCTAATAAAACAAATTACTAAACTCTGCTTCAGTTTTATTAAACATGAATATTTTAGTTGTTATGAAGTAAAAATTTATAACAACAAATTTTTTAAACCCTATACGTGAAATAATTCCCAACTAAAAAATTTATAAACCGATTAAATAATTTAATTATTTCGAGGATGAAAACACTCTTTTTTTTAATGGAGTATTGGAAAAAAAGTCTTTTGAAAAATACAAAAGAATCTGATTAAGCTTTTTCTCCAAAAAAAAGTAAGACTAACTTCTCCTCTGATGGGAATTGACGTGAAAGAACAACGTAATGGCGAAGGTAAATGATTTGAAAAGGTGTGTTCGAGGGCGAGGTAAACCTATCTCGACTCGGATGTTTGCAACGTCATTGTTAAAGGGATCTAAGAGAAAAAAAAACTCGTTTCTAAAGCAGTTGCTTACAAGATCGGAGTCTGAGATTCCAAACTATATTACTCGAAATGAGACATATGAAACTTTTACCTTATTATACACATATATATATATATATACCTCTAAACAAAAATGATTTCTAAACATGAAAAAAAAATTCCACTCGACAATATTCATTCAAATAAAGAATTTCTCAAAAATTCAAAGTCATTTTCACTTCATATTCATCTTTTTTTTTCTTGGGTGCTTAATATACGATTTTATTTCTCTTTTATATTTATGATAATTATGAATGTAGGGATAGTGAAAAAAAAACCAAAAAAGAAAAATAAGAAATAAAGAAATAGATAATAAATAAATACTAAAAATAAGGGGATTAGTTTTATTAATTCTTTTTCTACTAATTTACTTTTCGTTAATTCTTATTTTTACTTCTTTTCTTTTTTACTAATTTAATTTTTGTTAACTCTTATTTTACTTATTTTCTTTATTTACTTTTTTATTAATCCTTTTCTTTATTAATTAATACTAATTATTATACTTATAAAATTAAAAATATTTTTTCATTTTGTATTTAATTCTGCAATTTTTGATTCTAATTAAAAAATGCTAAATGAATAAAATTTATATCCAGGTATTGTGGTATGTTTCATTTAGAATCGGGTTCTCGAAGCAAAAGATCTACAAGTTAGTGAAGTTGTTAAATCAAACGTCGGTAAAATCTAGAAGAGAATAATGAAGAGGGTAGGAGAGAGGGCCAGAGGGTTACTATAAATTTCGTTGTCGGACTTCCTTGCGCCTTGAGTTCCTTCAGGTTGTGCATGAACGACACAGAGAGAAAGAAAGAAAGAGAGAGAGAGAAAGAGAGGCAATTCCGCGTTCATAGATCTCTCTAGATCGCGGATATAAGCTTGTCTGACCAATCACGAACCTCCATGAAAGGCGCACTAATTGTAATGAGTTCTTTGCCACGACTTCTAGAACGCGATGGAGATGGACAAAACTTATAGATATAATACCCCATGCACAACATGTATTCTAAAATAAAAAAAGCTCTCACGAAGAAATGTTTTTTATCCATTCTACCGCGAAGAAGATTCTTTAGCGAATTTCTCTCATATAATTTAATGCGCAACTCTTGAGAAACTTTTACGATTAGCTTCTATTTTAAATACGTGCGGGTAATTCTCCACAAAGTGGTAACTTTTTACTTTTCCCTGATTTCTAAATAAAATTTTGCCTTTTTCCCTGTCTCTAAAGAATATTCTGATTCACTCTCAAAATTATTAGATACTCAAAAAAATTCCTAATTTCAAACATTTTAAGTTGAAACCTTTTCAAAATTCAATTATTTCTAAAAATTCATCCTATATAATGCTTTTAATATTCAATTATTATCTAAAATTCTAACTGAAATTCATTTTTAAATCAATTTTTATTAGAAAATTCTACGAGAATTCAATTATTTAAATACAAAAAAAAAATAATTGATTATTTCTTGAAATTGAATTTTTGTAAAGTATTTTATCAAAATTTTAAAAAATAATTTATTTCTTTCAAAGAATTTTAATAAATTTTAAGAATAATTGCATTTTTTAAGGAATTTATTTAAAATTGGATTGAAACTAATAGAAATTTTTAGATGAGTTTTATTATTTACGAAAATAATTGAATTTCTAAAAAGAATTTTATTATTTATGAAAATATTTTAATTCCTAAAAAGAATTTTATTATTTTTGAGAATAATTGAATGTGTACATATTTTTTTATATTTTTGAAAATAATTGAATTATTACGAAGAATTTTATTTAAAAATGTTTAGTAATTAATTTTTTTTCGGAATATTTTTAAAACAATTGAAATTTTGTCAAGAATTTTATTAAAATTATTGAAAATAATTGAATTTTGTTCTATTTATAAAGATAATTGAAATCATGACAATAATTTTTAAAAAGTTTAAAAAATAATTGAATTCTTGCAAAGAATTTTATTACTTTCAAAAATAATTGAATTTTGCAAACAATTTTACTAAAATTCATAAAAATAATTGAATAAAAAATTTTACAGAATTATTAGTTAAAAGTATAAAAAATTCAGACTTTCAAAGATTTTAATTTAAAACCTTTTCAAATTTCAATTATTTCTAAAAATTTATCCTATAATGCTTTTAAAATTCAATTATTATATCTAAAATTTTAACTAAAATTCATTTTTTTATCAATTTTTATTAGAAATTTATACGAGAATTCAATTATTTAAATTTTAAATAGAAAAATAAATCAAATTTTAAATAATTGAATTCTTTCGACGGATTTTAATAAACTTTTTAAGAATAATTACAGTTTTCAAGGAATTCGATTAAAACTGTATTAAAAATAATTGAAATTCTGCGATGAATTTTATAATTTTTATTAAAATAATTGAATTCGTAAAAATAATTTTATTATTTATGAAAATAATGGTATTATTTCTATTATAAGTTTATAAAAAATTTGTAAATAATTGAATTCTGTAAAATATCAAAATTTTTTTTAAATAATTGAAATCCTTTGGAAAATTTTATTAAAATAGATATTGATAATTATCGTTGAATTAAGGAATATTTATGAAAATAATTGAAACTTTGCCAAGAATTTTATTAAAATTTTTGAAAATAATTTAATTTTGAAGAAGAATTTTATTATTTATAAAAATAATTGAATTCTTGCAACGAATTTCAGTAAATTTTTCTAAATAATTGAATTCCTGCGAAGAATTTTTTTTTATCTATAAAAATAATTGAATTCTTGCAACAATTTTTTTTTAAACAATTGAATTCCTATGAAGAATTTTATTATTTACGAAAATAATTGAATTTCTTTGAAAAATATTTTTTATCTATGAAAATAATTGAATTCCTGTGAAAATGTTTTTTATCTATGAAAATAATTGAATTCTTGCAAACAAATTTCAGTAAATTTTTTTCAAATAATTGAATTCAATTCTTGTTAGTGTTTTTAACTAAAATTCTTTAATAAATCCGTTATTTTAAATAATTAATTAAATATATATTAAAAAATCTAACTAATTTCCGAAGAATTTGAATTATTAAAATTTTCCAAAAATCTAAGTTCTCTAAAATTTCTAATTTCGTAAATTCATTCGTAATTGAAATTTTTTAAAATTACAAATTGAAACCTTTTGAAGTTCAAGTGAATTATGAAAATTATAACCGCAACTTTTTCAAAATTTAATCAATTTTGAAATATTTAAGTAAAATTATTCCTCAAATATAATTTGTGGTTAATAATTTTTTGACAGTTCTTTAGAAAAGTATTAAAATAGACTTTATGTAAAATAAAGAATATTAAACTTTTGATGATTTTTGTGCGTAGAATCAAGAAAAGTGCATTTTTAATAAACTAATAGCTCAGATTATTAAAACTTATGGGCGCCAGTGATAAAATTTGTCTTTTCTAAACTGATTTAGACTTTACTTACCCCTTCAGTGTACAGCCCATACCTGATGACTTCCTTCGCCTCATTCGAACACTCCGATTGAACTCGTCAGGAAATCCATATTTCTGTAAACAGAAAGAAAAATCGAATTAGAAAAAAATTTATCGAAAGAGTCTCTTAGACTCTTTTAGACCCTTAATCAGATAGATTATGAGTCTAAAAGAGTAGAAAAGAGTCTAAAAGAGTGAAAAAGAGTCTAAAAGAGTTTAAAAGAGTAGAAAAGAGTCTAAAAGATTAAAAAAAAGTGTCTAAAAGATTAAAAAAAATGTCTAAAAGAGTTTAAAAGAGTAGAAAAGATTCTAAAATAGTCTTAAAGAGTTTAAAAGAGTAGAAAAGAGTCTAAAAGAGTCAAAAAAGAGTCAAAAGAAAGTATAGAATTATTTTCAAAATATCAAATTGAATGAAGAATTCTTACAATGTCATTAAGAATAAAATTTCGAGTACAGTAAATAAGTTTCGAATTAAAGAAACTGTATACTCGAATCATTATAGAAAGGGAGAATTCAAGTCGACCAATTGAGACGAAACTAAATGTTAATTGAAAAAAGATTTTTCACGATAGGATTTAGCATGGTCTCTTTTAGACGGTTATTAAATTAAATCGCACCTGCCCCCTCGGAGCCGAAACGATCAGAGCCATTTTTCCGGAAACAATGTTGTGACAAGGACCATCGAGAACGGTCCGTTAGGACTTTTTTTTTGGTATTTAGGTCCTCTCGAAAAGGTTCAATGGACCCTCTCTGGTCCCGCGACCACGTAGCGCAGCGGGCACTCTATATTCTCCAAAACTAACACACCAATGTTCTTTCTAACAAGTGTTCATGTGTAATATACACTTACGTCTGCTATTCGATGACGCATTTTCTCTCGTGTTTGTGTGCCGCAATTTTTATACATACACGTACGAAATAAAATAAAAAAAAAAAAACTCGGTCGTATTGGACCGCGTTATAAAGGGTTATTCAGCCGAGCCTACGGATTAAATGATAAAAAAAGAAGCGAGACCCCAACTCTCTCTCTGAAATACGGGGCCTTCTTTTCAGGTTCAGGCTTTTTGAAAATTTTAAACCCTCCTTCTTTCGGTGGGCCGCGCAACTTTTCAAGAACGACGCATAAAGGGTTTGAAAACTGAAAGGCTGTGTATGAGATAGGGTGGGAGGGCACATCAAAAACTAGGGCCAGGGGGGCAGGAGAGGTAGGGGCCGTGCGTGTCGTCCCCGGGGTTTCTCATATTTTTTAAGATTTGCTCTTTAAGCTCCGTCACGTTTTTCGTATTCTCATTTAAAATCGTGCCCCCGGCGCACTCTCTCTCTCTCCGAACCATGCGTGGGTGGCATCCTTATACCGAACACCTTCATCTCTTTCATCTATTCTACGCACCGTTTTTGTTTACCTAGCCCTATATATATGTATAATCTTTATGAATATTTATTTCATATTTTTAAGGAAAATTAATTTTTTTTTTTAATGCTGGGGAGATAATTGAGCTCATACATACAAAACTATCATGAAACACAAATTCACTTGTGACAAAAACATAATGCACATTGTTGTTCTCTGCACCATACACCCACCAGTGAGACATTATCACTTGGCACATGCATATTGTATAATTTGTCTCCGAGATATATACATATAATCTTATATTCCATATTGAACTATAAATTCACATTGCATTTTTAGCCATTTTATTTATAGCACCGGGAACCACCTATAGTCATCGGAACACCTTTTGAACTTTGTTTATAACTTTAAAAAAAACAAATTTAGGCACTTGAGTTGCATTGTTGTATATTTACGAAGATCTACGCAAATATTTACTTTCGCCTCTCAGTTCAGAGAGAGAAAAAGTTCTACTTTCGCCATGCTTTTTTACCCAAAATTAAAAAGTAACCCATTTTTATGCTTAAAATTATAAATTAAGTAAAGTTCAGTTCAAGTCACAAGGCTAAAATTTAGATCCAATACAAACACAGACTTCGCACTCGATAATTAATTTTAAAATAGTATCAAAAAGTAGACTTCAAACTAAAAAAAAGTAGTAAAAAATTATAGTTATCGAAAAATTAAATTTGACGACCAAAAAAATCCGTCACAAAACTGACAAAAATTCCATTCTATATTTTATTTTCTTAACTTTTTCCTAATTTTCGTCTTTCTTATCCTGCTAATAAATTCAATTCCTACAACGAATTTTATTATTCATGAAAGAATTCAAATATTTATAAAAATAATTTAATTCCTACGAAGAATTTTATTAAAAATTTTTAAATAATTGATTTCTTTCGACTAATTTTTTATGCAAATTCTAATTTAAATAATTGAATTCCTGAGAAATGTTTATTATTCATGAAAAGAATTGAATTCCTACGAAGATTTTTACACAAAATTTTTAAATAATTGAATTATATTTGGAAATTTTATGAAAATAAAGTTGATAATAAAAATCATTGAATTGAAAAAAGTTTTTAAAAATAATTTAATTTTACAAAAACTTCAATTAAACTTTTTGACAATAATTGAATGTCTGTGTGATGGTACTTTCTTAATTTTTTTTTGAAAATAATTGAATTCTTGAGAAAAATTTTACTAAAATTCATGAAAGTAATTGAATACAAAATTTCATAAACGTAATTAAACAAAAAATTCTATAGAATTGTTAGTTAAAAGTATGAAATATATAAATTTTCAAAGATATTAATTCAAAAACCTTTTCAAAATTCAATTATTTCTAAAAATTCATCCTATATAATGCTTTTGATATTCAATTATTATTTAGAATCTTAACTTAAGTCCATTTTTAAATCAATTTTTCTTTGAAAATTCTACGAGAATTCAATTATTTAAATACAAAAATAAATCAAATTTTAAATAATTCAATTCTTTCGACGACTTTTAATAAACTTTTTAAGAATAATTACATTTTTCAAGGAATTCCATTAAAACTGTATTAAAATTAAAAGTAATTGAAATTCTGAGATGAAATTTATCATTTTTATTAAAATAATTGAATTTGTAAAAATAATTTTAGTATTTATGAAAATAATGGAATAATTTCTACATGAAATTTATAAAAAATTTGTAAATAATTGAATTCTTTTGGAAAATTTTATTAAAATAGTAGGTATTGAAAATCATTAAATTAAGGAATATTTTTGAAAATAATTGAAACTTTACCAAGAATGTTATTAAAATTTTTGAAAATAATTGAATGTTAGAGAAGAATTCTATTATTTATAAAGATAATTGAAATTCTGACAAAATTTTTTTTTTAATTTTTGAACATAATTGAATTTTCAATAAATAATTTATTACTTTTAAAAATAATTGAATTCCTGTGATAAGTATTGTTATTTATGAAAATAATTAAATTTTGCAAAGAATTTTATTAAAATGTCTCAAAATAATTGAATTTTCGGGAATAATTTTGTTATTTATCTTTAATAATTGAATTCTTTCGAAGAATTATAGGTATTTATGTAAATAATTGAATTCTTGGAAAAAATTTTATTAAAATCTCAAAAAATAATTGAATTATTTCAAAAAATTTAAAAAATTGATTTCCTTCAAACAATTTTATTAAAATATGTGAAAATAATTGAATTTCTGTGAAAAATTTTGTTATTTTTGAGAATAATTGAAATTTTTATAAGAATTTTATAAACACTATTTTAAATAATTAATTTTTTCAAACTATATTGAATATATTATGAAAATTTTATTTTAAATAATTAAATTCTTCTGGAAAACTTTATTTGTGAAAATAATTGAATTTTTCGATTAAATAATTTAAAATAGCAGTAAAAATAATTGAAATTCTTCGATGACTTTTATTATTTATGAAAATAATTCAATTCTTGCTTAAAATTCTATTAAAGATTTTTTTTTAAATTTAATTTCCACGAAAAAATGTTATTATTAGTGAAAGTATATGAATTATTCTGTTTTTTAAAAATTTTGTTAAATTGATTGTTTCGAAATTTTTTTGAAAATGCTATTCTAAATTAATTGAATTCCTGATGTGAAAATTTTTTTATTTATAAAACTAATTGAATGTTTGCGAAGAATCTTATAAACAATTTTTTTAAATAATTAAATTCTTTTGCGAAATTTTATCAAAATACTAAATATAGAAAATAATTGAATTTCGAATGTTTTTTGAAAATAATTGAATCATTTTAAAGAATTTTTTTTAAAGAATTTGTTTTAAAGAATTTAATTTAATCAAATAATATTTATTGGAGTCAATTAAATGGTTCACTTCATATTTGCTTCAAATACTAAAATTATTGAGTCAAATATGAATTGAACCATTTAATGGACTCCAATAAATATTATTTGATTCAAGTAAATATTTAATTGATAATAGTCAATTAATCGGTTATTAAATAAATTTTTTTTCAGTGCAAATAGTAGCATAACATAAAAAAGTGGTAAATAGTAGGTTTTAGTAGATGAGTGCAAAGTCTGAATTTCAGAAAAATTTTCCCAAAATACTTTCACGTGGAGTTACAAGAATTCCCAAGCATATAAGTTTTAAATTGTTATCTCTGTGTGGGGAGAATTTCTTTTTCCACTCGCAATCAAAAGCTCTTCGAAAGAGAACATTTCTCATGGAATATGTAACATATTTGTCCGCGTACTTCGAGTGTAGATACTGCAAAATCTTGATTCAAAAACGGAACTCCGGCGTCTTCGGGAGCATTAGGTGCCTTCTTGCGCGTCTTCTTGAAAGATTGTTTGGCGTTTCGGTAATTTCGGCAAAAGAAGGTAGAAAGAGAGAGAGAGAGAGAAAAGAGAAGGAACTTGGTCCGATATCATCCTTCTCCGGTTTCTTGTGGTTTTCCTTTCTTGTCGTGATCAAAGCCGGCGTTTGCAATCTTTCTCAAAGGGTGGGAGGGAGAAAGGATGAGCATCGTTATGTCGAGCGTCAGACACTTTACAAACCGAAACGATCTTTCTGTTTACCTCCTTCTTCATCTAATTGTATCGATTTTACGCTAAATGCCCGAAATTGATACAAGAAATCAACAAACTTTTTCCACAAAATTCACCCCATTCCAAAAAGGAATACAACTCCACCTTTTTGAAGCATTATAATTATCAACCTTTTCTTAATAAATTTAGTTCAGAAATGAATTTAGTTTGTTCGTTAAAACGTGCGGAATTAAAAATTTAGATGTAATATTATGTCGTACAACTTTCCATTTTCTAAGGGGATAATTTTCGATTAAAATTACAAATCAAATTTTACGACACTGTTGACAGTTTAAAAGAAAAGGTGTACACAAAATTTATTATCGAGGTTCAAAAAGCAAGAAAACGAAATTTACTGCAGAAGCCAATGAATCAATCTCGTAAGTTGCGTTAAAGAAAAGACTTTACTGCAGCAAAACAATGCGTTTTGCTTGATTGATCTTACGACATTGCAAAGTGAGTTTTCTCGTGTTTTGCAGACTATAATCACGAGTAGACATATATTTTACATATTGTACGATCTCTTCCAGTGCGTGGCTCGATCTATAGAAAAGATAATGTTTCCATACAACAACAAAGAGGGAAGTCCCTCTGGTTCCTCCCACTTTTAAAATTTTTTGAAAAAAACCAATAATTTTTATATTAACTCTTCTTCGCAAACTAATTTTTTTGCCTCGAAGCGAAAATATTTTCTATTAACTCAACTTAGTCCCATTTTTTTTTCTTTAATTAAAATGATAAAGTGTCCATTTACACTCGAATCATTAATCAAAACAAAAACTCGACAAATTTTTTTTTTCCAAACCGTAATGAAAAATTTAAATAGATATACACCACTTGATATTAAAAATGAGCTCTCGCTTGGGTTTTGCATACACGTATATATTTTGTGATCAGACGATAGTTTTTTGTTCGGGGCATTCCTCCCTTCCTCTCCTCTGTTCTCCTTTTTGCGCATTCCCTTTTATTTCGCGATTCGAACGAGCCAACCAGTTTTCAAACTCTCCTAACTAGCATATGTGGGAGAGAGCATGGGTCGACGAACGATGTGCTCATAACTCTTGATATGTGTATCGAAAAAAATTACTATATTTTCAAACTCACACGACACCAAACAACTTTTTCTTGAACTCATATTCTCTCAACACTTGTCGATAATGTAGAAAATAGAAATCTACTTTAACAGTCGAATTTCTGTAATTTTCCACGACCGACAATAAGGATTTCTTCCATTTAGAAGCTAACATTTATCCACCGTCGATTCTTTATCATAGTACGTTCCGACACAATTCCGAACAATTTATCATTTACGAATCATTTATCAAATGATTCGTAAATCATCATTTGATAAATTGTTCAGAATTGTTAATTAATTTAAAAAAATAAATAAAAAATAAAAAATTAATATTATACTTAAAATTAAAAGAAATCAAGTTCGTTAAGGAATCATGTTAATATTATGCTAATAAATAACTTTTTTTCTCATGAAATTGTAACTTTTATGTAATTCGTGTATCTTATTTGACTAGAGATCACTAACGGAAAAAAATTGTCATACGTTTCAAAGGTTCAAGTCCAAATACCTCTCGCCGTCTAGTCGGAAGTAAATCATTTAGGTTGCAATCTTGTTAGCCATAAATCTTGTCATATTGATTTGTAGGCTAATCGGTCCAAAGGTATACTTTCCAGAGACATTAGCTTATCTCCTCAAGATTTTGATATTGTTATTAAGAGAGCCAAATGTCATTACAATTTAAATATTTTCGTGCACTTTTTAATAACTTAGCCCACGTTTTTTAGAACATAGTCCAAATTTTTAAAAACTAAGTCAATCCTTTTAAAAATTTAGTCCACATTGGGGGCCGTCCATAAACCAATTCCAGAAACCATTTACCAATTTTTCAGACTTTTTAGACCCCCTCCCCCCATGTAATTTTTTTAATTGTTGTACCCCCTCCCCCCTAAATTAGTAACGTAATTTATGGATGGTCCCTTGTCAAAAACTATGTCTATAATATTTTAAATCTTTACTCTAATTTTAAAACTTAGTCCACTTTTTTAAGCACTAAGTTAATTTTAAAAAATTAGTCCATTTAGAAGTCAATACAATTTTTAAATCAACTTTTAAAAATCTAGTCCTCATTGTTAATAACTAAACCTAGATTTTTAGAACTTAGTCTCATTTTTATGAAGTATTTTTAAAAATAGTCCACATTGTTAACAACTAAGTCTAGATTTTTAGAACTTAATCCAAACTTTTATGAACTGTCAACACTTTTAAAATTTCAGGCCACATTGTTAACATAACTAAATCTAGATTTTTAGAAGTCCATATTTTTAAGAACTTAGTCCATATTTAAAACTTACAATTAGTCCACATTGAGACCCTAGCACAGGATAAAGAATTTTGTCCTCAATACCAAAACTGATGGAGAAAAATTTAAAGTAACAATTTAATACTATTTCTATAACAAAAAAGATTATTCTTAACAGAAAGCAATCATTTTTGTTTCAGCTCTTCTCAGACAGAGTATGTCCCCAGGGGCAGAGAACTTGATGAGCGGTGGAAAATCAATTCCCCAGCCCATCATTGACTACTCTCGTTACGTAAGAAGGTATTCAAGCGGACAAGAATGTGGAAGTGCCTATTGTAAAGAACTTGGATGCAGAGAGCATTTCCACTGCTTAGACTGCAGTGGACGAGTATTTATCAAGAAAGAGGAAATGATTAGGCACTTCAAGTGGCACAAGAAGAGGGATGAATCTCTCCAACACGGTTTCATGAGATATTCGCCAACTGACGATTGCGCTGAGAGGCACCCGAGCAGAAGCTGTCCCCACAACAAAAAGCAGACCCACTACCACTGTATTCACGACAATTGCGATAAAGTCTACATTTCAACGTCCGACGTCCAGATGCACGCCAATTATCATCGAAAGGATTCGGCCATCATCCAGGAAGGCTTCCAAAGATTCAGAGCCACCGAAAGCTGCGAGGCTGAACATTGTTCGTTTGCTGGTCAGAGGACCACACATTTTCATTGCCGACGACAGGGTTGTCGGTACACCTTCAAGAACAAAGCTGACATGGGTAAGGCTAGTTTTTCAAAAGATAGATCTTGAGTTTACAGAACAATGTTCAGAACAAAAAGAAAGAAAAAAGTAGTATTATTAAAATCAAAAATCAGTGATGAATATTCTAACCTAGCCCTCAGTCTTGCTTTTCTTCTTGAGGTATTATTCTTCTTTGAGCATTCAACTGAATATCCTTCTTTTTATTTTTCAGACAAGCACAAGTCATATCACATCAAAGACGAACAATTTACGCGTGACGGTTTCAAGAAATTCATGAAGTCCGAAGCATGTCCCTTCGAGCAGTGTAGGTTCTCGAAAGTGTGCAATCATATCCATTGTATAAGACCCCAGTGTAGTTATGTCCTTCACTCCTCAGGTCAGCTAATCTCCCACAAGCGCAAACACGAGAGGAACGATTCCGAATTAGCTTACAGGAAATATAAACAACTCGGTGCCACCGGAAGTATACGACCGCCTGGCACGTGGATGCCAGACGAGATCAGCTCCCAGAGTCTCTCCCTCAGTCTCAATGGCGAAAGTTCGAACGAAGGACGAGGATCCCCCTTCTACTCAATGGACGATTCCTTTCAGAGTGCCAGTGACCTGGCAATGGATCTCACTTCCTCATCCACTGGTCCATCGTCAGCAACTAACGCTTCCCAGAGTATCGAACAAGCCTCCCCCATCCAACTTCAACAACAATTAACTCCCGTCGAATTGGCCTTCCTAGCACCGGCCTCAGCCGACTGCTCCTGTCAATTTGGCCGGGAACATCATCACTGCGCCCTAGATCGTTGCGGCGCAACCCTCCGGGACCCACGTGAAGTTCGCGAACACCTACGCGAACACGAACAACAAGAAAGAATCACTGACGCCTTTTTCGAAGAAGGCGGTTGCGACGACACCTGTCCCTACTTCGACAAAGAAAAACACTACCACTGCAATTGGGAGAACTGTCGCGAAGTTATTCTCGCCACCGATAAACCTTTCAGAAGACTGCAACACTACAAAATTCACGAGTACAGCAGACAACTCGATCTCTCCTGCACGTCTCATGCCCTCTCACCCGACGTCACCCTAACCCATCTAACAAACATCGACGCAATGTTCAGGCGGAAACGAGGAAGACCACCAAAGAATAGAGTAATCGAAATCTGGTCCGGTGGAGATCCCACATCTCACACTCAAGATTCCCCTCAAGCAATATTCACCAGTTTTAAATTACCCAAACCCACCACACCAACTCTAACCATAAATACAATTTCGGACGAGAGAGAAGGAAGTCTCTCCCCAACAAACAGCGTCGGTGAAACAGAGGGATTCGTAACATACACTTCAGAGGGTTGTCCCGACTCCGCTTGTTCTCTAAGAACCACAAGGCATCATCACTGCTCCCAAATTCGATGTCATTTCTCCACAGAAAGACCCGATCAACTGCTTATGCACAGCAAGGACTTTCACGATAATGTTGACATTTTACCAGGATTCGCCTTCTTCGATAAGATGATCGATTGTCGATTGCCCGGCTGTCATAGTAATCGAGTAAATAGACATTTTCACTGCACCAGACCAAATTGTGGATATTCCTTTGTTCGATACTCGACAATGTCCCTTCATGAGAAGCAACATCATGGAACTGGTGAACAACAAAGTTCCGAGCAAACTCAAGAGCCACCACAAATTCTCCCTCAGTCTTTGGTTCAGGAGTCAAAACCGAGAATCCAAGTCAAGAACCCTGCCGAATTAATCGAAAAACAAGAAATGGATACCATGGAAGAGAGCCGATCAATTATCGACGACAAGGAACAACCTCAAATTCCTAGTCCAGATACAAACAAAACCACGGGTGAGTTTCAACTAAAAATTGCGCAACCCAATATTTATACAAAAGAGTTTCGTTTGGTAGTTTTTTTTCTTTATAAAATATGAAAAACAGAAACACATTTATGCATGCTAATTTTGCACGTAGAGACGCACTCAAAAATTTAAACTTTAGAATTTAAAAGAGTTTTTTTACTTTACTGTTCTATTTCGAATATTCAGTTTTTTTGTGTTTGAGAATTCTTTTTCTACTTTACACGGTGGTTGTATTATAGTGGGAGGTATTTGAAGTTTTGGTTGTTTGGTTGATTGTTGCTAGTGGTGAGGGCGGCAGGCACCTATTATCCGGTTAGTGGACCGCCGAGCGAACCCGCTCTTCCGGGCGCCATGCTATCCATGCGAACTACCGTGCACCAAGGTTCGTGTCTTCCGACCAGTTTTCAGTGCTTTTTTATTAGTAGTTATAATTAACGCCAATTGCAGACTGAGGGCTTTTCGAATCAAAATCATTGATTAAAAACTCTCAGTCTCGTGGCTGAAAATACCTCACGAAGTCGTCTAAGGAGACCTTAAGCTTTAAAAACAGGAGTCGTTAAAAGACTCCATAAATGGGTTTTTAAAAGTCACCAATTTGGGCTAGACTGACTAATGATTATTAAGATGACACGAAAATACTATTCTGAAACTCTGGATCAGGTTAAGGACATTGAATAAAAGCTTGGTGTGTCTAAAGTTCCAAAAGCCTGATACCTATCTTCTTATACAACTTCGTGATATTGCTTTAGAATTTAGAGAAACTTTTTTGATAAGCAAAAGAACTTGTTCTAATCGTAAAAAACCGTTTTCCTTTTCTAGAGACTCAAGTGATTCCATCAACCAGTTCGAACTCGCCGCACATACTCTACGGACCAGATCAAAGTTGCAGTAGGCCATTCTGCAAGTTAAAGAGGAAGAACCACTACCATTGCAATGCATGCAATCAGGCCTTCTCCGAATTGGACCGTCTGGTCGCCCACATTGCGAAGCATTCAACAGGAGCTATCCTGAGTCAACAGCAGCACGAAATAACGCCTCAAGCATCGAATCACATACAGCACGACTACCTCGCTCAACTGTCGCAAAAGCATGACTTCATGGCCCAGAATATTCACAATTTCCAAAATCAAATGCAGCGTCAAATGCAGCAAACCCTAGGACAAATAAACCAGCAGCCCCAAGCCAAAGAGATAAAACTAGAAAGTCCAAGGCTGAGCAATGACAACAATCAGATAAATCCAATAAAACGTGAATCAAACGAGAATCTAAGGGACGATAGTAGCACCAACACTCACGACAACGAGAATGGACAAATCTCCCAACCTCTTCCGCCAAGTGTTCAACAAGTACCACCCGGTTTTGAACTAGATCTCAGTCACGGTTTCCATTTCCCAAATCCTGCCGTCATGGCCGCTATGAATCAGCAAATCGCCCTGATCAATCAGGCACTACCACCATTTCTCCAACACGGCAGTATGTATCCCGGTGCTCCAGGTCTAATGTTTGCTCCAGGTCTCCCGCCTGGTAATTTCCTCCCACCAAATCGAGACGAAAACCCTCTCGCTTCCCTAGCAGCGAACCTAAACCTAAAAAGATCTCTATCACCATCCGACAATTCCATTGACGCCAAGAAACAACGACTCCATCATTCAATGCGAATGCTCAAGGACGAACCTGTCCCCGACGGCTACGTGAGATTCCGATTTAATGAAGACTGCCGATATCCTCACTGCGGATACCGGGAACATCAGACTCACTTTCACTGCATGCGACAGGACTGCGGCTATTCATTTTGCGACAAGACAAGATTCGTGCAACACACCGCAAGACACGAACGTCTCGACACACTCATGGGTGGCGATTTTCAACAATACCGCGCAAATGTCCCTTGTGGAAGAGCTCAGTGCGCCTACACCTCCTCCCTCGGTTCAATGCAAAACAAAGCATCTCATTTTCATTGTTTGAAGTGCGATTTCGTTTGTACCGACACGAACAAAGTTGTCGCTCACAGAAGACAACATGCCAAATTAGACAGTATCGCGGCTGCCGGATTTCAAAAATTCACACCCAGTCAACCTTGCGGAGCCGTTCAGTGTCAACATTCAGGAAAGCAAACCCACTATCACTGTCTTCAGTGTCAATACGCCGTACTTGGTTTAGCGCAAATGTCTGCCCACAAATACAGGCATATGGACGGTTGAGACTCAAAACTGAATTTCAGAACTGAATTTACTAATTGGACTGAGCTAAGGACTAAAACTACTTTAGAACTCCAAGTCTTTTTTTAGCACAAAACTGGTTCGCGCCTTTTCGACATTTGAAAAAGCCTTCTCACCCCAGACATTCCTCAAGAAATTTTTGGGTAAACTATTAAAGAAATTTGGGTTGAATTTTAAAAGAAGCTGACGAAGACAATAAATCAAATGGAAGAATGAATATTAATAGAAGAAATATATTAATAGCTTTAGCACGAAAAAGACAAATTGTAACGTATTTAAGAGAGAGAAAAATGTGTAAATTTAAACGCTCTCGGTGTATAGAAAATAGTAAAGGCCCATGTGTAACATCGACCTAATTTTTAGTACATAGTACCCCCCCCCTAGATAGTAAATGTATTATATAGTTATAGAAACAAAGGATTATCAAATAGAGAATTATAGGCCGATCGAAATATTTGCAGAAATCTCGATCGGAAGTCATGAATTAGTATACGAGTCAATTCGATCATCGACATGAGCAAATTGTATTTAAACTTTTAGCAAAGCTTCTTTCTTTCTTCTCAAAAAAAAACAAACTTCGAAGAAATGAAGCGATTATCGAATGACAAAGATTATAAAAATAATGAAAAAAAACATCTTTTCACGAGCGACGAAACAAAAAAAAACAATGCAATACCATGCGTTTTCAACTTTGAATGGTCACACTCTTATCGTACTAAAGATAGAGCTTTTTTGGTAGTGTCCAAAAAGTTTTTGTAGAATCGTATTATAAACAGTATTGTGGAACGTTTTAATAATTACAAAAAAAAAAGACTGCCAGCCGAGAGAGGAGCAAAAAACGATAAGAGATGGCAAAGTAATTTCGAGTGAGTGAGAGAGAGAGAAAGACAAACGTGATATGATAATTAAGAAAAAGAAAGACAAAAAAAAAGAAGAGATTGTGAGATTTTCGAAAGACAAAGGTTTTTTTTTAAATGTGTACATGTTTGTGTATAATCGTTTTTAAGCTAGATTCTCGTGCTTTTATTGTTCCTTACAAAAAAGGATGCTCAAGAGGAAACGATCCTGTACACTTTCGTTTTATAGATCTTTCTTCCGCCAGGCCCTCTGGATTTTTGGGTTGTACATTTTTTTTATTCTATACTTTTATGCGGAGATAAAGAAAAGAATAACAGAGAACTAGAATTTCGATGTAAAAGGAGAGAAAAAAATTTTCGAATGTAAAAACAATATTTTTTTGAGGATTGTAATAGAGTGTAGTGGTAGTAGGAAATCGCAAAACTCGCTAAGAACGCGCTAGGGTGCCTTTAGAATTTTTTCAAACGTAGGACCGTGCCTTAGCAACGCATATTTATATACTCGTGCAACGGCTGTAAACACATTAATAACGCAAAGATCGACGAAAGCAATTGTTAAATAGAGAGGAAGGGTGATGATTACAACTCAGAAGATATTCAGGTTATGTACAATATTATTGTGCCGATCAAAAAAGACGATAATTCTATTTAAAAAAAAAATAATAAAAAACGTACGATGTTAGTGCCTTAATTAAAGAAGTTGAGACAAATTACTCACCGACTCTATAAAAACGTCTCTAAAGTTTTATTTTTTTCTCAATTTTTAGTTAGCTCTTTCAAACTGGTTTGAAAGAGGGGAAAATAATTTTAGTCCACAAAAAATATTCTTTCAAAAAAAGCACTAGATATATTTAACCACAAAACTAAAATTCCAACACAAAACAGTAAAAGTATCAAAAGACACAAAAATCAAAAATAAAATTCTTTTTGATGAAGCAACAGAAATAGGATTAAAAATCAAAAACATAAATTCAGAGGCGTATTAACTGAAACACGTTTTTATGAGATAAAAGACAAAGAGACAACCGCATGTTGATAGTCTTAATTGTTTTACTATTAATAGTAGCATTCCATAGGAAATACATACACACGTTGATCTTGATAGTCATCCATCTTAGCCCGTTGATTTACGCTTTTTCGCAATTGTAACTTCTCTTTTTTAATCACAATATCAAATTTTCTTTCTTAATCTTCTTTTTAAACCCTTTTTTAGTCTTCTTCTATAATCTCTTTTTTTAATCCAGGGTTGCCACAAAAAATTAATTATCTTTTCCCCTGATGTCCAGACAAAATTTTCACTTTTTCCCTGACCCAAAAGAATATTCTGATTCTCAAATTGAAACCTTCTTCATGTTTTATAATAATTTAAAATTTTATAAAATTTACAAAAAAATTTAATTATTTACAAAAATTTTAATAAAATCCTTCGCAAGAATTCAATTATTTTCAATTTCAATTTTTCACATCAATTCAATTATTTACAAAAATGTAATAAAATACGTTGTAAGAATTCAATTTTATTATCATAAATAATAAAATTTCTCCTTGGATTTAAATTATTTTTTTTAAATTTTAATAAAACTCTTTGCAAAAATTCAATTATTTTCATAAAAAATAAAATTCATCGCAGGAATTCAATTTTTTTTTTTTAATTTTAATAATAATCGTTGCAAGATTTCAATTATTTTTATAAATATTAAAATTCATTACAGGATTTTAATAAGTTTTAATTCAATTTTTAAATGAATTCCCGCAAAAAATGCAACTATCTTACAAATTTTTTTTAAATAATTCAATTATTTTCATAAATAATATACAATTTTCAAAGAAATTCAATTATTTAAAACACAATTTTCATAAAATTTTTTGAAAAAAATAATTTCTTTAAAAAGATTTTTTTTTAATTCTTCTCAAGAATGCAATTATTTTAAAAACTTTATTAAAGTTCGGTGACAAAAATTCAATTGTTTTCATAAATAATAAAATTCTACTCAGGATTTTAATTATTTTTAATAAAATTTTAAGTAAATTCTTCGAAAAATTAAATTAATTTCAAAAATTTAATTAAAATTTTTTGAAAGAACTAAATGAACAATTATCAATTATTTTTAATTTTTCATCTGATATTTATTTTTAAAACAATTTTTATTAGAAAATTCTATGAGAATTCAATTATTTAAATAAAAAAATGAAAAAATTAAAATTGAATAAATGAATTTTTTTCAAAATTGAATTCTCATAAAGAAATTTATCAACAAATTTTTAAATAATCGAATTTTTTGGAAGAATTTTTATAAAATTTTCAAGAAGATATAAATTTTTCGAGGAATTCGGTTAAAATTGTATTAAAAATAATTGAAATTCTATGATGAGTTTTATTATTCATGAAAGAATAATTGAATCTTTGTAAAAAAAAATTTATTATTTATGAAAATAATTGAATTATTGCGAAAAAATTTATAAAAAATTTGTAAATAGTTGAATTCCTGTGAAATGTTTATTATTTATAAAAATAATTGAATTTTATTATTTTTAAAGATAATTGAAATTTTGAGTAGAATTTTTTTAAATTTTTGATCAAAATTTAATTTTTCCAAACATTTGTAACTTCTCTAAAATACAATTTTTTTTTAGTGTTTTTAACTAAAATTCTCCTATAAATTCATGATTTTTAATAATTAATTAAATATATATTAAAAAATAAAACAAAACTAATTATGAATCCTGCAAATTTAATTTTTTTTCCAGTACTTTTAATAAAATCCCTGACTTTTCCCTGAATTCCCTGACCTGTGGCAACCCTGTAATCTCTGTTTAAATCTCTTAATTAAATTCGATATTATACACAAAAAAGTAAAATAGACAGAAAAATCAAAAAAAATACTATTGCAATTTTCCAAACATATCTAATGACAGAAATTCGAGTCCCCGAGCTCGACTTTCGTGTCCAAATGAAAAGTCGTATTTCTACGTGGCTAAGGTTAGCCAGCCATATGAGTGCCATATCACAAGAGTTAAACGAAAAAAGAAAAATTTCGCGAATAATCGCGATTTATATCATTATTAATTCCTAGCTAAGCAAAAAAAAAGGCGAGCGAGCGAAAGACAAATGGGGGAGGAAGAAAAAAATATTTGTAAAATATTTATTTAGAGTATAAAACTCACTTTTTTTTGAGCGATTGAAAATAGAATATTATATACCGTTATTAATAACGTCTTATCGTTCATTAGAAAAAAATGTTATAAAAAAAAAATATATTCTAAATTAATACATCAACTGTTCTTTTTTTAATTTTTATTATATTATTATATACCTACTTTTATTATGTATGTAAGTATACGAAAAATATTTTCTACGAAAAATTCGATAGCTTTAAATATATTTTTAAAATTTTTTGAATTTTTAAATTGTTTTTTACAAATATTTTATTATTTTATCACAGTTATGTTATTTTGTGAAATTTTTAAAGATAAGACGTTATTGATAGAGAGGGTTTTTTTTCAAAAGGTGCGATGAAATAAAAGAAAAAAAAAGAAAAGAAAAATACAAAAAAAAAGAAAGACAAATTTTAAGGCGTACGACTGTAAAAAATGACGATATATTATAAATATATAAATATATAAATATATGTACGTGTAAGAAAAAAGACACAAGTTAATGAAGTTTTTAAGAAAAAAAACAAACAAAAAAAAGACAAAAAGCGTCCGTTATTATAATAATGTCGTTAAGAAATTTGCACTGCAAATTAATAAAAAAAAAACACCCGTAAAAAAAACATTTTAGAAAATGAGTGCGATATATCGACAAAACCGAGAATCGAGACACGTTTAGTGTTTAATGTATTAGTACTATTTGGAACTAGAATAACATCGTACGGTCCTTAGTATTAAACGATATCTGATGTATGAAAGAGGAATTATTATATAACTTTATCTATTATTAATTAATTAATATCGTCTATTATTATATTATTATTAAACCACATCTTATGTAGCTGTGATTTTGCTTTCAAAAAGTAAAAATTAAAAATATTTATAGCAATCAAAAAAGGACTTTTTTTCTAATTAATATTTCCAGACCTCGCACTCATGCACTAAAACCTACTATTTACTAATTTTTTTACGAATTGCTGCTACTTTAATAAAAAATTTTTCAAAAGAATTGAATAATTCAAAAAAAATTGTTTTCAATTCTTTGCAAATTAAATGTTTATTCAATTATTTAAAAAAGAATTTTCCTAATATTTTTCAAAAAAAATTTAATTATTTAAATAGATTTTTATAAAATTCGTAACAAGAATTCAATTATTTTTATAAATAATCAAATTCTTCTCAGAAATTTAATACATTATAATAATCGTAAGTTTCCTTTCCGTTAGCAAATAATCTGCATTCATTTGTTTGTTTTGAAAATTAAATTTAGTGGGTTAAGTATTGGAATTTTTTATATATTTTTTAATGTCAAACTTTTTAATGTAGAAAATACTTTACTTATTAAATTGTCTCTATTCTTTGGTAAAAAATCTAAAATTATCAGAAATTCGAAAAAATTCAAAAATCCGATTTCTTAAAATTCAACATTTTTTCCTCTCTTTTATGGGATTTAGCTTCATTATTTTTGTGCTTTTGGAAAATACTTTACTTATTAAATTGTCTGAACTCTTTGGTAAAAAATCTAAAATTATCAAAAATTCGAAAAAATTCAAAAATCCGATTTTCTTAAAATTCAACATTTTTTCCTCTCTTTTATAAGATTTAGCTTTATTATTTTTGTGCTTTTGGAAAATACTTTACTTTTTAAATAGTCTCGACTCTTTGGTAAAAAATCTATAATTATCAAAAATTCGAAAAAATTCAAAAATCTGATTTTCTTAAAATTCAACATTTCTTCCTCTCTTTTATAGGATTTAGCTTCATTATTTTTGTGCTTTTAGAAAATACTTTACTTATTTAATAGTCTCGACTCTTTGGTAAAAAATCTATAATTATCAAAAATTCGAAAAAATTCAAAAAATCCGATTTTCTTAAAATTCAACATTTTTTCTTTTCTTTTATGGGATTTAGCTTCATTATTTTTGTGCTTTTGGAAAATACTTTACTTTTTAAATTGTCTTGACTCTTTGGTAAAAAATCTATAATTATCAAAAATTCGAAAAAAATTCAAAAATCCGATTTTCTTAAAATTCAACATTTTTTCCTCTCTTTTATGGGATTTAGCTTCATTATTTTTGTGCTTTTGGAAAATACTTTACTTATTTAATAGTCTAGACTCTTTGGTAAAAAATCTAAAATTATCAAAAATTCGAAAAAATTCAAAAATCCGATTTTCTTAAAATTCAACATTTTTTCCTTTCTTTTATGGGATTTAGCTTTATTATTTTTGTGCTTTTGGAAAATACTTTACTTATTTAATTGTCTGAACTCTTTGGTAAAAAATCTAAAATTATCAAAAATTCGAAAAAATTCAAAAATCCGATTTTCTTAAAATTCAACAATTTTTCCTCTCTTTTATAAGATTTAGCTTTATTATTTTTGTGCTTTTGGAAAATACTTTACTTTTTAAATAGTCTCGACTCTTTGGTAAAAAATCTATAATTATCAAAAATTCGAAAAAAATTCAAAAATCTGATTTTCTTAAAATTCAACATTTTCTTCCTCTCTTTTATAGGATTTAGCTTCATTATTTTTGTGCTTTTAGAAAATACTTTACTTATTTAATAGTCTCGACTCTTTGGTAAAAAATCTATAATTATCAAAAATTCGAAAAAATTCAAAAATCCGATTTTCTTAAAATTCAACATTTTTTCTTTTCTTTTATGGGATTTAGCTTCATTATTTTTGTGCTTTTGGAAAATACTTTACTTTTTAAATAGTCTTGACTCTTTGGTAAAAAATCTAAAATTATCAAAAATTCGAAAAAATTCAAAAATCCGATTTTCTTAAAATTCAACATTTCTTCCTCTCTTTTATGGGATTTAGCTTCATTATTTTTGTGCTTTTGGAAAATACTTTACTTATTTAATAGTCTCGACTCTTTGGTAAAAAATCTAAAATTATCAAAAATTCGAAAAAATTCAAAAATCCGATTTTCTTAAAATTCAACATTTTTTCTTTTCTTTTATGGGATTTAGCTTTATTATTTTTGTGCTTTTGGAAAATACTTTACTTTTTAAATAGTCTCGACTCTTTGGTAAAAAATCTAAAAATATCATAAATTCGAAAAAATTCAAAAATCCGATTTTCTTAAAATTCAACATTTCTTCCTCTCCTTTATGGGATTTAGCTTCATTATTTTTGTGCTTTTGGAAAATACTTTACTTATTAAATTGTCTCGACTCTTTGGTAAAAAATCTAAAATTATCAAAAATTCGAAAAAGTTCAAAAATCCGATTTTCTTAAAATTCAACATATTTTCTTTTCTTTTATGGGATTTAGCTTTATTAATTTTGTGCTTTTGGAAAATACTTTACTTATTAAATTGTCTCGACTCTTTGGTAAAAAATCTAAAATTATCAAAAATTCGAAAAAATTTAAAAATCCGATTTTCTTAAAATTCAACATTTTTCTTTTCTTTTATGGGATTTAGCTTCATTATTTTTGTGCTTTTGGAAAATACTTTACTTATTTAATAGTCTCGACTCTATGGTAAAAAATCTAAAATTATCAAAAATTCGAAAAAGTTCAAAAATCCGATTTTCTTAAAATTCAACATTTCTTCCTTTCTTTTATGGGATTTAGCTTCATTATTTTTGTGCATTTGGAAAATACTTTACTTATTAAATTGTCTGGACTCTTTGGTAAAAAATCTAAAATTATCAAAAATTCGAAAAAAATTCAAAAATCCGA
Organism: Leptopilina syphax; assembly: GCA_032872505.1. Taxonomy (NCBI): domain Eukaryota; kingdom Metazoa; phylum Arthropoda; class Insecta; order Hymenoptera; family Figitidae; genus Leptopilina; species Leptopilina syphax. Next base: position 43,419,252 of record CM065471.1, read on the forward strand.
TTTTCTTAAAATTCAACATATTTTCTTTTCTTTTATGGGATTTAGCTTTATTAATTTTGTGCTTTTGGAAAATACTTTACTTTTTAAATAGTCTCGACTCTTTGGTAAAAAATCTAAAATTATCAGAAATTCGAAAAAATTCAAAAATCCGATTTTCTTAAAATTCAACATTTCTTCCTCTCTTTTATGGGATTTAGCTTCATTATTTTTGTGCTTTTGGAAAATACTTTACTTATTTAATAGTGTAGACTCTTTAGTAAAAAATCTAAAATTATCAAAAATTCGAAAAAATTCAAAAATCCGATTTTCTTAAAATTCAACATTTTTTTTTTCTTTTATGGGATTTAGCTTCATTATTTTTGTGCTTTTGGAAAATACTTTACTTTTTAAATAGAGTCGACTCTTTGTTAAAATTCTATAATTATCAAAAATTCGAAAAAATTCAAAAATCCGATTTTCTTAAAATTCATCATTTTTTCCTCTCTTTTATGGGATTTAGCTTCATTATTTTTGTGCTTTTGAAAAATACTTTACTTATTTAATTGTCTCGACTCTTTGGTAAAAAATCTAAAATTATCAAAAATTCGAAAAAATTCAAAAATCCGATTTTCTTAAAATTCAACATTTTTTCTTCTCTTTTATGGGATTTAGCTTCATTATTTCTGTGCTTTTGGAAAATACTTTACTTTTTAAATAGACTCGACTCTTTGTTAAAATTCTATAATTATCAAAAATTCGAAAAAATTCAAAAATCCGATTTTCTTAAAATTCAACATATTTTCTTTTCTTTTATGGGATTTAGCTTTATTATTTTTGTGCTTTTGGAAAATACTTTACTTTTTAAATAGTCTCGACTCTTTGGTAAAAAATCTAAAATTATCAAAAATTCGAAAAAATTCAAAAATCCGATTTTCTTAAAATTCAACATATTTTCTTTTCTTTTATGGGATTTTAGCTTTATTAATTTTGTGCTTTTGGAAAATACTTTACTTTTTAAATAGTCTCGACTCTTTGGTAAAAAATCTAAAATTATCATAAATTCGAAAAAAATTCAAAAATCCGATTTTCTTAAAATTCAACATTTCTTCCTCTCTTTTATGGGATTTAGCTTCATTATTATTGTGCTTTTGGAAAATACTTTACTTATTTAATAGTCTCGACTCTTTGGTAAAAAATCTAAAATTATCAAAAATTCGAAAAAAATTCAAAAATCCGATTTTCTTAAAATTCAACATTTCTTCCTCTCTTTTATGGGATTTAGCTTCATTATTTTTGTGCTTTTAAAAAATACTTTACTTATTAAATAGTCTCGACTCTTTGGTAAAAAATCTAAAATTATCAGAAATTCGAAAAAATTCAAAAATCTGATTTTCTTAAAATTCAACATTTCTTCCTCTCTTTTATGGGATTTAGCTTCATTATTTTTGTGCTTTTGGAAAATACTTTACTTATTTAATAGTCTCGACTCTTTGGTAAAAAATCTAAAATTATCAAAAATTCGAAAAAAATTCAAAAATCCGATTTTCTCAAAATTCAACATTTCTTCCTCTCTTTTATGGGATTTAGCTTCATTATTTTTGTGCTTTTGAAAAATACTTTACTTTTTAAATTGTCTGGATTCTTTGGTAAAAAATCTAAAATTATCAGAAATTCGAAAAAATTCAAAAATCCGATTTTCTTAAAATTCAACATTTCTTTCTCTCTTTTATAGGATTTAGCTTTATTATTTTTGTGCTTTTGGAAAATACTTTACTTATTAAATTGTCTCGACTCTTTGGTAAAAAATCTAAAATTATCAAAAATTCGAAAAAATTCAAAAATCCGATTTTCTTAAAATTCAACATTTTTTCTTTTCTTTTATGGGATTTAGCTTCATTATTTCTGTGCTTTTAAAAAATACTTTACTTATTTAATAGTGTAGACTCTTTAGTAAAAAATCTAAAATTATCAAAAATTCGAAAAAATTCAAAAATCCGATTTTCTTAAAATTCAACATTTTTTCTTTTCTTTTATGGGATTTAGCTTCATTATTTCTGTGCTTTTGGAAAATACTTTACTTTTTAAATAGACTCGACTCTTTGTTAAAATTCTATAATTATCAAAAATTCGAAAAAATTCAAAAATCCGATTTTCTTAAAATTCAACATATTTTCTTTTCTTTTATGGGATTTAGCTTTATTAATTTTGTGCTTTTGGAAAATACTTTACTTTTTTAATAGTCTCGACTCTTTGGTAAAAAATCTAAAATTATCAAAAATTCGAAAAAATTCAAAAATCCGATTTTCTTAAAATTCAACATATTTTCTTTTCTTTTATGGGATTTAGCTTTATTAATTTTGTGCTTTTGGAAAATACTTTACTTATTAAATAGTCTCGACTCTTTGGTAAAAAATCTAAAATTATCATAAATTCGAAAAAATTCAAAAATCCGATTTTCTTAAAATTCAACATTTCTTCCTCTCTTTTATGGGATTTAGCTTCATTATTATTGTGCTTTTGGAAAATACTTTACTTATTTAATAGTGTAGACTCTTTAGTAAAAAATCTAAAATTATCAAAAATTCGAAAAAATTCAAAAATCCGATTTTCTTAAAATTCAACATTTTTCCTTTTTTTTTATGGGATTTAGCTTCATTATTTTTGTGCTTTTGGAAAATACTTTACTTATTTAATAGTCTCGACTCTTTGGTAAAAAATTTAAAATTATCAAAAATTCGAAAAAATTCAAAAATCCGATTTTCTTAAAATTCAACATTTTTTCCTCTCTTTTATGGGATTTAGCTTCATTATTTTTGTGCTTTTAAAAAATACTTTACTTATTTAATAGTCTCGACTCTTTGGTAAAAAATCTAAAATTATCAGAAATTCGAAAAAATTCAAAAATCTGATTTTCTTAAAATTCAACATTTTTTCCTCTCTTTTATGGGATTTAGCTTCATTATTTTTGTGCTTTTGGAAAATACTTTACTTATTTAATAGTCTCGACTCTTTGGTAAAAAAATCTAAAATTATCAAAAATTCGAAAAAATTCAAAAATCCGATTTTCTTAAAATTCAACATTTCTTCCTCTCTTTTATGGGATTTAGCTTCATTATTTTTGTGCTTTTGAAAAATACTTTACTTTTTAAATTGTCTGGACTCTTTGGTAAAAAATCTAAAATTATCAGAAATTCGAAAAAATTCAAAAATCCGATTTTCTTAAAATTCAACATTTCTTTCTCTCTTTTATGGGATTTAACTTTATTATTTTTTTGCTTTTGGAAAATACTTTACTTATTAAATTGTCTCGACTCTTTGGTAAAAAATCTAAAATTATCAAAAATTCGAAAAAATTTAAAAATCCGATTTTCTTAAAATTCAACATTTTTCTTTTCTTTTATGGGATTTAGCTTCATAATTTTTGTGCTTTTGGAAAATACTTTACTTATTAAATTGTCTCGACTCTTTGGTAAAAAATCAAAAATTATTAAAAATTATCAAAAATCCGAAAAATCGAATTTTTTTAAATTCAACATTTTTTCTTCTCTTTTATACCATTTAGCTTTATTATTATTTGAATTTTTATTCAAGAGAAAAAATGGAAAACTGAAAAAATTTAGAAACTTTTAAAAATTTTAGGCCTTTTCCATGATTTCCCTGATTTCCAGAAGCCTTTTAAAAATTCCATATTATTTCCATGATTTCCATGATTTCCAGATTCTGTAGGAACCCTGCTTTTGTCTGACTTTCTTCTAAATTATCGAATTCAGTGATTTCTGGGGTGAATTTTGTTAAGTTGTAAAATGATTAATTTCTATTTGAATTCGTTTTTTTTTAATGTAGAAAATCTGATGTTAATTTAATTCTTTTTTCGTTATGCACGGCAAAAAATATTTAGCTGGATGAACTACAGATTTCACTTTAGTAGCGAAATTTTTCAGTGCTTCAATTAATACTTTCGTTATTCTAGAGAAACTTATCGCTATTTCAAGTAAAACTTTTTTCAGTGTGTAATAATTATTATTTCTTTAAAAAGTATTTAATTTAAAATGGCTTTATAAAATAAGCAATGCAAAAGATGACCCAGATACTAATTGTAATTGTTCTAGTTATAGTTTAAGTCTAGTAATGTAAATTCTATTTAAATTGAGACCATTGAGTGAAATTATTTGAATTTTAGTTAGTTAAATGTCTTTGTTAGGTTATAATAATTATTTCTTTAAAATTTTTTAAATTGTTTAAAATAAGCAGCCCCATACAACATTCCCGCGCGCTTGCGCGCGGATAGTTTGGCTAGTTATTTTTATAAATAAAAAAATTCTTTTTAGGAATTCAATTATTTTTTAAAATTGCAAGAATTCCATTCTTTGAAAAAAAAAATAATAAACATCCAAAGAATTCAATTATTTTTTTTAATTTTAATAAAATTCTTTGCAAAAATTCAATTATTTTCATAAATAATATAACTCATTGTAGGAATTAAATTATTTTTATAAATTTTAAAAGTCATCGCAGGAGTTTAATTATTTTTAATATAATTTTTAATTAATTCCGCTAAAAACGCAATTATTCTTAAAAATTTGAATAAAATTCTTCGAAAAAATTCAATTATTTAAAAAAATTTGATTTAATTTGTTTCTTAGGTTGTTATAATTATTTTCAATTCATTTTTTAATTACATTTTGAATGAATTTAATTATTATCAGAAAATTTAATGCAATTCTTCGTAAAAATCCAATTACTTATTTTAAAAAATGTTGATAAAGTTCGTTATAAGAATACAAATTTAAGAAATACCTATTCAATTGTTCAATAAATTATTTATTTTTGAATTTAAGTAATTGAATTCTCGTAGAGCTTTCTAATAAGAATTGATTTAGAATTGAATAAAATAAAATTATTAAAATTTTGAATAATTTTATTTATAAATTTGAACTAAAAAATGATTGAATTTTGAAGAATTACTTTTGTAATTTTTATAGAAATAGTTAAATTTCAAAATTGCGTTACGTTTAAATCATTTGAAATATTGTAATTCCTGTAGACAAAATAAATAGGTGTTTAACTATTTATTTTAAAAAATTATTCTATTTTTTAATGTAATTAAAAAACTAAAAAAAATTGAATCGTCAATTTAATTTTTCGATAGCAACTTTTTTCTGTCTTTAAGATACTTTTTCCTACTTTTTTAAAATTAATTATCGAATACGAAACCTGTACATATTTCTTTTTCATTATTGGAAAAGATTATATTGTTTTTACCCTATTTTATCCTTTTCCAGACTTTAACAAAATCCCGACAATATAATTAAAAATCCGATCAATATAAATAAACTACCGTTTAGTATGCACACAATATATAGATAATAGATTTCTTATAGAAAATATAAAAATTCATCAATTTTAATCAAATACTTTTTCTTTCTTAAAAAATATTTCTCATTCATTAATTAATTTATTTTCATTTATAAAAAAAACTGGCATTTGTTGCTGAGTAAGAGAAAATTAAGTATGATTATCTTTGCTAATATTTAATAGCCAGCAGAATTTTTTTTCCCTCATAATAACTAAAAAATACTTTTGACGTATTTTATGGACAAAAGTCTTAGTACGTAACATTTATTAGAAAACAAATAATAATTATCTGACCAAACAAATTTTTCTTATATATGAAACGATAAACTATATTCTGCATTTTGTGAATGAAAAACATGAACTTTATTTTTACGCAAAATACGACAACAATATGGTCCGATAATGATATCATGCACTGATAAATTTAAGAAAACATTTCTAGAGGCCTAAGAGATGTTATCTTCCAATCTTTTACTCCATAATTCAAAAAAATTTATTTAAAATAATTTATTTGAATTTTAACTCAAAATTTCAAATTTATTTATTTGAAAAATACTATTTTTTTCTTTCAAGAAAGAAAAAGATATTTGAATTTTTGAAAAATATTTTTTAAATACCTGTTTTGTTTCGATGAAAGAAGTCACACACGCACAGGCACAGAATTATTAACCGGAAGCTTCTAAACACTTTTTTTTGGGTATCTTTTTGGAAAGTTTACTTCAATATACGCTGAGTGGAGAAACATCTTTTATCACGTATCTGAAATTAAGAAAAAAATCCTTTATTAAATTGTGGTGAAAATATTTTATAGATTTCGCAAAACAAAAAATGAAAAAATTATATCAATCTTCATTATGTCATATAATTAATTTCTTATTTCATTTCCTTAAGATATTGCCATTTTTCGTAAGATTACTATTTTGATATTACTAAATTATAATTTATTTTCTTTTCCTACTAAATTGGAATTTTTTTCTTTTCTTACTAAATTATAATTTATTTTATTTTCTTACTAAATTAGAATTTATTTTTTTTACGACTAAATTATAAGTTTTTTTTACTACTGAATTGAAAAAAAATTTATTTGATAGGAACCGATTACTTGTCTCTTATCAAATAAATATTTACTTAAGTCACATAATTTCTATGTAAGTGAATTAAATACTTTAATTAAACATTAAATTATTTACAAATAATAATATTATTAATTATTAATAATAACGTTATTAATATTATAAATTATTCTTTTAATTAATTGATTATTTTAATTAGAATTAGATTTAGATAAAAATTATTTGATTCAAGTAAATATTTATTTGATAATAGAAAAGTAATCGATTATTTGAATTAGAATTTTCCATTTTATTCTTTTATTATTAAATTGATTTTTTGCTAATTTTTTTTACTGCTAAACAATCTAAAAGATTAAAAATGCAAATTTTCAAATGTGCCATACAAAGTATTTTTAATTCCGCTTATCTCGTCCTTAGATAAAAGATAGTAATTCTGGCACTTCCTCTCGTAGTGCAAAATTATGTGAAATTGAAAATTTATACTCTTAAAATTAACGAATATTAATTTACATATTTTTTATAAATTTACATATTTACTCACTATTTATTTTTTTAAAACCGTAAGTTTATGATGTAAAGAGAGTAGAAAAAAAAATTTCTTTTCATTTAAAGCTACAACATAAAATAAACAATACAAATACGCAGACAGACTTTTCTCCGAGGTCAATGCACTACAATAAAATTTCTTACAAAAAATTTTAATTGTCATATTGTAAAATAGAATTATTCTTTAATTACATAATCGCATTATTTTATTTATATTTATATTTAAAAAAAGCACATAGTGGACATGAATTAAGTGTTTATTAATAAACCTTATCAATTATTGCGATTTTATTACGAGTGGCCTGTCAATTCAACAATTATAATTGTGTAGTTTCCATTGAAATGGGAATATAAGTGATTCACTTGTCCAGACGATTATTATTTTTTTATCCGATTTACGATATCAGTTTTTTACCACGTGTTGATTTGATAATATATAATATACTTAGCGTCGCGACAAAAATTAACTTTTTTAAAAAAGAAAAATGTTTCTTCAAGGTCATGTTTATTGAAAAAGTAATAGAAGCAATAAGTATTAATAATAATTTGCATACAAAAGAATTAAAAGATTTTTTGTTATCTTAAAATGAGAAAGAACTTTTTTTTTCTATTTTATTTGCAAATTAGAATTTCAAATGAGATTCAAATATAGATTTTAATTTAATATAGGGACCAAAGTAATTTTATTGTATAGAATACTTCTCGTATTTAAATTATTGTATTAATATTATATTATTATAAATTTAAAAAAAATTATAAAAAAAGTAAAATAAGTAAAATAAAATGAATAAAATGAATAAAATAAATAAAATAAAAATAAAATAAAAAGGAAATAAAAAAAAATAGTAAATTTTTTTATTACCAGATAAAATTTGCAATAAATAAAAAAGACCCATTATAATGACAAATAGAAAATACTTTCTATGAAAATGTGTAAAGTAAAGAAAATTTGTATATAATAATTATATTAGCAGACATGTGTGACGTGTACTTTCAAGAATAAATCCACCTTTGAGCTGTTAATAGAATATTGTCTAAGTATTTGTGGCAAACAACATATAATAAAATTAGAAAGGTTAAAATTTACAGCTTTTAAGAGTTCTTTGAGTTTAAAGACCTACGAGAAAAAAGTAAATTAATCTCGACGTAATTCTCATATATCAAACAAATTGCATCATTTTCCTCTCTACATTATCGATAAAAAAAATTTTCATTTTAGATTAATATTCGCACTTTAAATATAATTAATTATATAATAGAAACTTTTTATAAACTATTTTTTTTTCTATTGAATTACGTGGAAAAAAAAATTGTAAACTATTAAAAGATAATTTGTTAATCGCACGGAAAATATATATTAAAATCAGCAAAATTCATATCTTGTTTTATTTCAGTGAGAAAAAATTTTAAAGTTCATCTATTAAAGTAAAAAATTTGAAAATCATTAACAGATGAAGCATTAAAATTGATTGACAGACATAAAAAAAAAGTAAATTAATTCAAAAAATTGTACATATCTAATATCTTCTTTTTACATTCGTTTTTAATTATTAATTTTTAAATCCGTTTTCATAAAATTGATAAGGAAATCAATTTCAATATTCAAAAAACTTTTATTTGATTCAAAAAAAATATATTTGATAGAGATCAATTTCATTTGGTTCAAACTAATTGTATTTGGTTCAAATAAATTTTATTTCATTCAAGAAAATTTTATTTAGTTCAAAAATATTGTATTTGTCTCAAAAAAATTTTTTTGGTTCAAGTAAATTTTATTTGGTTTCAACGAATTTTATTCAATTCAAAAAAATTTTATTATTTTCTTTTTACTTGAATTAAAAAAATTATTTTTTGCTCAAATTTTACTTGGTTAATAAGATTTTATTTAATTCAAAAAAATTGTATTTGGTTCAAAAAACTTTTATTTGCTTCAAAAGAATTTTATTTTTTGCTTCAAAAGAATTTTATTTCATTCAAATAAACTTTATTTGGTTCAAACAAATTGTTTTTGGTTCATATTTTATTTAGTTACGAAGAATCTTATTAAATTCAAAAAAATTATATTTGGTTGAAAAAATGTTATTTGCTCCAAAAGAATTTTATTTGATTTAAATATGTTTTATTTGGTTCAACAAAATTTTATTTTAGTTTCAAATAAATTTTATTTCGTTCAAATGTTTTTTATTTGGTTCAAAAAAATCGAATTTGGTTCAAAGATTTTTTATTTGGTTCAAAAAAATGTTTTTTGGTTCAAAAACTTTTTATTTGATTCAAAAAAATTGTATAGAACCAGGTTCTAAATAAACTTGTTTAGTTCAAATACTTTTTATTTGGTTAAAAGAAATTGTATTTTGTTCAAAAGAATTGTATTTGGTTCAAAAAACTTTTATTTGCTCCAAAAGAATTTTATTTGGTTCAAATAAATTGTATTCAATGCAAAAAGATTTTATTTTATTCAAATAAGTTTTATTTCGTTCAAATTTCTTTTATTTGGTTTGAAAAAATGTTTCTTGGTTCAAAAACTTTTTATTTGGTAAAAAAAAATTGTATTTGGTTAAAAAGAATTTTTGTTCAAATTTGATTTGGTTCCAAATAAACTTGTTTAGTTCAAATACTTTTTATTTGGTTACAAAAAATTGTATATTTGATTGAAAAGAATCTTTATTCAAATTTTATTCGGTTCCAAAAAAAACTCTTTTGGTTCAAAAAAATTTTATTGGTTCAAATAAAGAACAACCAGTTTAGAACACACGATTCACCAGACAGTGTAACAAGTACTTTTGTATATCCCTAAAATCTGATGACAATTATTTGCTCTCTGATAAAAATATTTATCACATTTCTTGAAAGAAAATTTGTCTTGAAAATTTCAATTTTTTTTCTCTCATTCTGTACATTGTTATGATCTATGAGTTTATCACAACGAGACATTAGATTAAAATAATTAGTTGCGATATTTATGTGGTTATAATGTATAAATGACAGGAAATCTAACCTTGCGATCTTTGACGAACTAGACAGTGATTATCTTTAATTTTAAATTGACGTCAATATTAGAGGCAAAACATCTAAAAGTATTCCATTCAAAAAAATCGATATTTGATATTATTAATCATTTTCAGAAACTTTTTCTTCCTCTTTTTCTTTTTCTTTAAAATTCATATCAAAATTTTCTACAGCTAGGAAAAAATTTTATTTAAACCAAATACAATTTCTTTGAGTTAAGTAAAAATTTTATTCGGTACAAACAAAATTCTTATTTTAACCAAATAAAATTTTTATTTGAACCAAAAAAAAATTAGTTGAACCAAATAAAATTTATTTGAAAGAAATAATAAGTTTAGTAGTCACTGAGTAAAATATATATATTTTTTTTTGGTTGCATTTCCATTTACATATTTACAAAAAAATTTTTTTTCTTTGTATAAAATTGCATTCAACTTGAATTTAAAATTTGTCTAGACATAATTTTATTATAGACAGACAATGCTTGAAAACAATAATATTTTCTCAAGCTACCAAAATAAGTGTTCACTTATATGTTAATGTAAAAAAAATTCCGAGTTCATAATTCTTTTATATATGTTTACTGCAATTTGTTATGTAATTCTATCACAAGGAACGTACAAAAATCTTGACAAAGTCCAAATCAAAAAGTTTTCTGTAAATTTCCATTTTTACATGACAGCGAAAACAAAACAAATGTCTTTTTTGTACTATTTACATCACAAATTATCCGAAAATAAAATATAATTATGTGCTCTCTCTCTCTTTATTTAATTGGAAGGAAGCAGATATTCATTACGTTAATATCATTAAGAGAAGATTAATTTTAGTGAGAGAAATAAATAGATTCAAAGTACAGAATTTAAATGTTTTATCAAATATAGAAAGCTTCAAATATAATTCACGATTATATAAATAAAGTCTCCTTTTAACGGAATATTATTTTTTTATTTTTATTTCTATTTTTTTAATAAAATTTTTATTTTTTTTTATTTTTTTATTTTTATTATTTCTATTATTCCCATTGTTATTATTTTTATTATTCCTATTATTCCTATTGTTATTATTTTTACTATTTCTATTTTATTTGTAAAATTTTTATTAGTTTTTATTTTTACTTTTATTAATTCTATTGTTATTATTTTTCATTTTTACTATTTCTATTATTCCTATTGTTATTAATTTCGTTATTTTTTTATAGACGAATTTATATCTTTTTACTTCTCTACATAATGTAAAAAATATATTAGGCTCTTTCCATCTTTATCACGTGAAGCTCAAGTGAACATTGAATGTCAAATTCATTTTCAGATTCCACGTATTGCCCTAGAAGATTAAGTAGCTAAAAAACTAAAGAAATTTTATAAATTGCGCCCAATTTTTTAACACTATAAATTTAACTGAAAATTTTCTTTCAATAAATACCTAATTCCTTAAATAAAATTAATAAGAAACCCTTCACTCCAAGAATTATTTATATTAAATTTAAAAACAAATATATAAAATTTAGAAACAGTAAAAATAATTTTAAAAAAATTAAATTGACTATAAGAATTAAAAATATACTAAATATATTAAATAAAATATATTAAAAAAATAAATATATTAAATATATTAAATTTAAAACAAATATACAAAATTTAGAAACAGTAAGAATAATTTTCAAAAATTAAATTCACTAAAAGAATTATTAATATATTTAATTTAAAAACAAATATTTAAAATTTAGAAACAGTAAAAATAATAAAAAAATTAAATTCACTACAAGAATTATTTATAATAAAATTAAAAATAAATATATAAAATTTAGAAACAGCAAAAATAATAAAAAATAGTACAAAAATAAAAAAAAATTGTAAACAAAAGTAAACTGAAAAAAAATGTACACCCAGATCCTATATATATTAATGATAAAATTTCTCTGACTTAAAGAACAAATTTGTTGGATTTAAAGAAAATTTGTTTAAATCAAAGAAAAGTTGTCAAAAAAAATTTATTTGGTTCAAAGAAAAGTTATGTAAATAAAAGAAATTTTCTTTGAATCGAAAACCCTCTTTTCGTTTAAAAGAAAAATTTATTTTCAATAAAACAAAAGGATTTATAAATTTATACTGATTTCTTCTAACAAAAAATTTTTCCTGAGTATAGACAAGTAATCGATTATTCGGATCAAATTAATTTTTTTCACATTATGTAAAAAAAGTAATTTTCTTTTCACTTTATCAACTGTCTCACTATGAAAGATAATTTAAATTAATCACTATAAATTCTTTTTTAAATCAACCAAACTATTCTGAAATGTTCTTTTATTTCAATATTCTCCAGTTATCAAATCAATTCCTTAAAAGATCTTTTTTTATTATAGAAAATAAAAAAGTATCAGTTAAATATCACGTGAACATTGCACGAAGAATTTATATGATCAAATGTATGTATATGCACTCACGTGTTTCATTGATACAAAACACAAGAGAGGAATGAAGAAGATAAGAGGAAAATTTTCAAAGTATATTCAATTTTGTCTAATAACATGAAATAAAAAATAATAAGAAAAACTTTCTGATAATCTTTATTTCACAACTTGGGAGGGAATTTTCTTTCCTCTATTTTTAGAAATATTATCATGAAAAAAAAGTTTCGCAAATTTATTCATTTTTAATATTTTAGATACCGTTTTTCAATTTAATTATTTAATATTTAATATTAGTAATATTTCATATTATATTTCATTTATTATTACTATTTAATATATTTAAATTATTATTCTTAATATAATTATTTATTAATTGAATATTTTCAATAATTACCTAAATAATTATAATAACTACTGAACTAACTAAAGTAACTAATTAATAAAACTACTAAACATTTCTTTATGAAATTTAATGAAAATTTATTATTTTGTAAAAAAAATAATTTTTTGAAATATAATTCTTCAAAAATAGGATTTTATATTTTAAAACAATTTTTAAAAATAAGAAAATTGAATTTATTTCAAATATAAAATGTATTTCTATGAAATTTGACAAAAACTTTTAATTGTTTCAATTTTTAAAATTATTTTCGCGAATTCAATTGTATCAAAAAAAAGAATTTAAATACAATTTTTCAAAAAACTCATTTTTTTTAGAATTTCTACATTAAATTATTCAAAGCTTCAATACTTTTTGTTAAACAAATATTTGAAAACTTATTGTTAGTATTATTTTAATTAAATCTTCAAATAATTTCAATGTAAAAACTTTTGAAATCTAATTATTTCTAAAAATTACAACTGCAATTTTTCCAAAAGTCAACAATTTTTTAGAATTTTTGAATAAAAGTTTTCAAAACTTTAATAATTTTTTAAAGTGAAAATAATATATTTCTTTCAATAAACATTTAAATATTATTCTACTTTTACGGCGATTAAAATTGTTAAAAAGATTTCAATTTAAAAACCTTTTAAAATTTTATTATTTCCTAAAATCCCTGTTATAACGCTTTTAATATTCAATTCTTTTTCAAAATTTTAACTGAAATTCTTTTTTTTAAATTAATTAAAATCTTATTAGAATTCAACGATAATTAATTTATTTAAATACAAAAATTTTTGTCAAATTTAATTATTTTCCAAATTTTTAGTTACAATTCTTCAAAAAATACAATGATTTAAAAATAATTTTTTAAAGTGAGAAAAAAAAATTCCTTCAAATATAAAATTTATTTTAATAAAATTTGAGAAAATTTCCTATTTTTACAATTTTTTAAAAATTTTTTCTACAATACAACTACTTTCCAAAAATTTAAATTACGCTTTTTTAAAAAACTCATTTTTTCACAATATTTAAATAAAATTTTTCAAAAAATTAATTTTTATTTAATAAGAATACTTATTTAATTGTCGACCAGGAATAAAAATTTCAAAATATTTTCAATGTAAAACCTTTTGAAATTTAATTATTTCTAAAAATTAGAATTACAATTCTTGACATATTTTCTAAAATTTTAACTGAAATTCTTTTTCAAAATCAATTCTTATCAAAAAGTTGCACGAAAATTCAATTATTTAAATAAAAAAGTAACTAATTGATTATTTTTAAAAACTGCAAGTGTAACTCTATTTATGGATTTTTTTCAATCTTGGAAAGAAAATTCTTAGGGTATTTAAGATTTTCAATAATTAAATAATAATAATAATGATTTAAATAATTAGATAATTATAATAATAATACTATTTACAATAATTAAATAATTAAATTAATAACAGTATTATATTATTAAAAGTAAAATTATTTGTAATAAAATAATAAAAAAAAATTATACAAAAACTGTTTAAAGACACGGTACACCAATTGACGTCATTATAAAAATTTTCTTTTTCTAACGATTTCCTAATGTTTTTTTTTTAATTTTTTAAAAATAATTATTTGAATAAATATCGATCGATTAAAATGAGAAAAAATTCAATTTTTTCCCCGCTATACTTTTTTATAACAAAAAATGCAAGCGCGTAAGACTTCTTAACTGAAATTTCTGCACTTTTTTGCTTTCTATCAACTATTCTACTATTTCCAGAAGAGTAAATTTTTGCTATAAGTTAGAAGTAAATTTTACTCAGTTCTACTAAAAATCTACTCCTGGAGAAAAATTTTATTCAAACCAAATATAATTTATTTGAGCCAAATAAAAGTCTTTTTTGCAATTCAACGAATGGAAGTAATTAAATTATATACGGCAGATAATTTTATTATGATAATAATATTATAATAATAATTATTATTATTATTTAGACGAATTATTTTTTCACGTTACGAATATTGAAGAAAGTATTAGGATATTAAAAAAATACTCCAACAATTGTCAATAATTCGACAATAGCAAAACAAAAAAATTTTTTTAAAGAATAATTTAGTTTAAAAGAATTTTATTTTATTAAATAAATTTTATTTGGTGCAAACAAATTGTTGTTCATATTTTGTTTAATTACAAAGAATTTTATTAAAGTCAAAAAAATTGTATTTGGTTAAAAAAACTTTTCTTTGCTTCAAATGAATTTTATTTAGTTAAAAAAAAATTGTATTTGGCTCAACAAAATTCTATTTTATTTAAATAATTTTTATTTCGTTCCAATATTTTTTGTTTGCTTCAAAAAAAATTGTATTTGGTTCAGAAAGAATTTTTTTTTATTTACATAAATTCTATTTGGTTCAATTAAATTTTATTTCATTCAAAGAATTTTATTTAGCTCAAAAAAATTTTATTTGCTTCAAAAAATATTATTTGGTTCAAATACTTTTTATTTGATTAAAAAAATTTTATTTGGTTCAAAAGAAATTTTCTTCGAATTTTATTTGGTTCCAAAAGAAACTTGTTTGGTTCAAATCCTTTTTATTTGGCTAAAAAAAATTGTATTTGGTTCAAAAGAATTTTTACTAGAATTTTATTTGGTTCCACTAAAATCTACTCCTAGAGAAAAATTCTATGCAATCCAAATATAATTTATTCTCAAATAAATAGCAATTAATTACTATGCGTCAGATAATGTTATTATGATAATATTAATTATTATTAATATTTAGACGGAATTATTTTGTCACATTACGAATATTGAAAAAATATTAAAATATTGAAAAAAAATACTCCAACAATGTTGTCAATAATTCGTAAATAGCAAACCAAAAAATTTCGATAATGTTAATAAAGGACAACGTTAAAAATACAATTCAACAATAAAAATTGCCCTCAGTTTAAAATTCGCCACAAACAAAATTCTTTGCAGCGACATCAATAAATGTGTTCCGCTTTAGAGAAAAAAAAAGGAAAAAAAAAAGTGTGTGGCATATTCAACCATTTCTGGACAGTTCGAAGAGCAGACTTGCGTAGAAACTGTCGGAGCAGCCTGGATATGTCTGCCTCACTGTCGAGTCCTATCCCACTATAATACCCTTTGCTTTGCCGGCTGTTACATTAGTCTTTCATGTTCATTGCCGCATTGCGTACATGCTTAAATTTTACTCCCATTCAAGTGCTCCGCATTTCTATCAACAGTTATTGTTGTGATCTAAGAGAACTCTTATTCAATTTTATTATTTCCTTATTTGCAAAAAAAAAAAAAAATTTACATTCCTCTACTTATTCAAAAACAAAACACTCTCAACACTTCTATATCGATTTAATTCAAGAAATGGAAATATTTCGCGAATTTCCAATTGTTTTTAATTTGTACAAAAAATACAGTTAAAAAAATATAAAAAATAATTGTGAAAGGATTTTCAATTTTTTTTACTACGTGGTGGTCAATAATAATCTTCTAAACAAGTGAATAATTTCGAATTGTACTACACCAACACCCGATTGTAAAGGTGAGTCAAGTGCATAATTTTCCTACTCTATTATATACAATTGTCGGTGTTGAGAAAAATATTATGAAGGGACAAACTTTCCAGTAATCAATTATTTTACTCTTTTGTATATTCATATAATATGTATGTATCGTGAAAAGCATTATGTTAGTCACCGAGTTATTTTCATGTTTATACAAATTCTCAAATAGTTTAATAAAATTTTTGACAAAATAAAAAAGTATAAAACAAAAATTTCAAGTAATTTCAAAAAAATAAATAATTCGACGAATAACATAATTCGAAATATTCTTTAAATATTAAATATATATTAAATATTAATATATGTATAATAATAATAAATTAATAAATAATAATAATATTTGAATTTTCCCAGAATTTTTCACGAAATAATAATAATATTAATAATAATAATAATAATAATAATAATAATAATAATAATAATAAATAATATTTAATTAATTAATAATCTTTAACGTCCTTTGATATTAAATTATTGAAAATAAAAACGACCACAAAAAGAAGTTTTCATTTTCAATATTAATTAATTAATTTAATAATTTAATTAATATATATATATATATATATATATATATATATATATATATATATATATATATATATATTTAATATATTTAATTCGTATTTTCGATTTATGTCAAGACAGTAAAGTTTTGCAGCAAAATTACGAAAAAGTTTTGAACGCAAAATTATAGTAAAAAAAATCTAACTTGTAGAAGAAATAAATAAATTTCGTTCATTTGAACGTTCAAAACTTTATTCGTGCAATAATTATGCAACAAATTTAATTTTTTTCAAATTAATAGATATTTTCGAGACAAGCATTAAACATTTATAAATAGAAATAAAAATACTCACTAAATTTTTACGAATACATTTTTCTCAGTGTGGCCACTCATAAATTTTTCTCCTTCTGAATAAATCGTATTTTTGAGAACTTTGAGTAGAAATTAAAATCTCCTTTTTTTGTCCCTTGGTCCGTGTCAAACCTGAAAACAATTTTTGTTTTTAATTTTCCAACTCTTAATAATTTTTTCTTTTTTTTTTAAGCAAAAGTAATTATTAAAAAGCTCTATTATATACAATTTTCTGCACGAATAGAAGAATGATTATAGAATGAAAAAAAAACCATATATCGATGGCAATTTTAAAAGTTTAAAGTCAAATAAATACTATAATTAAATAAGATATTTTTTTCACATATTCTCGTTTTAAAAATAAAATTGAACGTTTTGAAAAGAAAGAATGCGCAATTATTATTTTACCGGCAAACGGGTGAACTAAAAAAGAAGAAGGTTGTCTTGTCCTATCAAGAGGAACAGACTTTCGCACGAGGTCACAGAATGATCGAATTCAACTCACCATATTAGTCATACAACAAATTCAAGTCTAGTACGAGGATAAAATATAAAACAATTTTCTCAAGAAACAACAATTGTATTAAAAAAAAAGAAAGAAAGAAAGAAAAAAACAATTGTAAAGAATTGTGCGACAAGTTTTTGTTTATCCCTATTTGGAATGTGGATTACCCGGCATTGGAGGTCGCCTCTTTTTATTTCTTTTAAAGCCGTTCTGATATGTTATTAACTTTTTTTTCGAAAAAAAATCTCTATTTTTCTTCTTATTTACTTTTTACTTTACATATTTGTTATTTGTTATTTTTCACAATGAAAATTGTAATAATTTTTTACGTAATTTAACTTAAAATTATCTAATTTGAAATTATTTTTCACACTCAAAATTGTAATAGTTTTTTACGTAATTTAATTTAAAATTATCTAATTTTAAGTTAAATTGCATAAAATTATTTAATATTAAGTTAAACTACGTAAAAAATTAGTATTTTTAGTGAAAGTAAATTCTCTTAATTCCATCACGTGCTTTTTTTAAAAACAAAATCTAATCACTGCAAAAATTAACTACAATTAAAGTAAACAAAGCAAAACTTCATTTTACAGAATAATTGATAAATGCCGTGAAGAAATTAAAAGCATCGTTAATAAGATATTGAAATTACTTTCAACATGATAAAAAATATATATTCATGTTTCAATCAGTTATATTGTTTAGCAATTGTTTCAAGTGTATTGTATCTTAATGTTTACTTTTTTCTTTCTTTTTTGAGATTTTGGTTTTATTGTATACAAAATTCATCTATCGCAATAATAAAAGAATTTTTTTGAATGATGCAATTTTCTTTAAACTTGGTACAAAATTCTTTTCTGTCCACAATATTAATTTGCACCAAAAATATTTATTTGATTGTAATAAACGATTATTTTTCAATAAACAATTTATTTTCTATAAAATAAAGTCTATCAAATAAAAATTTTAATTTTAAAAATTTACTTCAACTCAATTATTTTTACTTAAATCAACCAAATGGTATTTGCTTCAAATACTGAACATATTGATTTGAATACTTATTTCAAATACAATTTGGTTCAAATAAAAATTATTTAATTCAAGTAAATATTTATTTGATAACAGTCAAGTAATCAGTTATTTGAAACAAATAATATTTTTGGTCTACAATAAAAAATAAAAAAAAGATATAAATTTTGAAAAACTTACCATTTTTCTTATCGACACTCCTGTGGTAGTCTATTTATCAAATTTTCCTTTAAAAATACTGGAACTTCATTTTTGGCTCTTAATTTTTATTATCAACTCCGTGTTTGACCTGGAAAAATAAAGATAAAATTAGAAACCCAAAAATTAAATTTGTCGTTTTTGTTTCCTACTTTTTTTAGGGATTTTTTAAAAATATTTTTTGAATATTTTCAATATTTTGAATATTTCTAATTTTTAAATTAATGAAATTCTAATTGAATGCTTTTGAAGATTAAAAAATACCAAAAATTAATTAAACCAAACTGTTTTCAATTAAAAATACTACTTCTTTTATAATTTTGAATCTGAAATAATTAAATTCTTATAAAGAAATTTATCCAAATTTTTCAAAATAACTAAATTTCTTGCGAAAAATTAAATTAAAATCTGTAAATATAAGGCAATTCTTACCAGAAATTTAATTAAAATAATATTAAAAATATTTAAATTCCTATAAAGAGTTTTATCAAAATTTTCGAAAATAATTGAATTTCATCGAAGGATATTATAATTAACATTTTTCAAATAATTCAATTCTTTCGAGATGTGTTATTAATTATAAAAATAATTATTATAAAAGATAAAATAAATAAAAATAAAATAAAATAATTATAAAAATAATTATTCAAGTTTTTAAAAATAATTGACTTTTTTTAGGATTAAATTAAAAATTTAACACCAAAAACTAGAAAGAAAACTTCAGAATTTCCAATTTTTAGAAAATTTATAACTAGAATCAGAAGAACAAGAAAGTTCAATGATACTTCAAAAGGTGAATCAGAAAAAAATCCTAAGAATTTTAATTCTAACTGCTATAGTTGATAAAACATTTTTTCAAGACTTTTCTTCTTTTTTTACTCCAATTATCAGAAAACATTCTAGGCTTTCGACAAATATCTCTATAACCCTATAGTTAAAAAATATCGAAATTCCTCAATGAATATAGAAAAAGTTGATTTAGAAAAATTTCTCTCAAAGATTAGTGTCGTGCATACAATAATTATTGGTTTTGCAAATAAAAATTGAACAAACGAATTAATCTTAGGTCATGTAAGCTATCAGGGTTGTGACGATTTTTGAAACAGTTTCCTTTGGGTCGAAGGTCTTGATTGAATTGAACCTCACCGATCTTTGTGCACAAGTCCAAAGTGAATGCTGCAATGCAGCTTTGATATAAAAGTTCTTTGAAATAAAGATAGTCTTCTTCTTCTTTTTTTTTGCACTCGAGAAAAATGTATTCCATTCCATTTTGC
This sequence comes from Leptopilina syphax, assembly GCA_032872505.1. NCBI lineage: Eukaryota > Metazoa > Arthropoda > Insecta > Hymenoptera > Figitidae > Leptopilina > Leptopilina syphax. The sequence goes on from CM065471.1 coordinate 43,439,442, forward strand.
AACCTTCTAGTTATACTCAATAGTGATTATATTTTAATGAATAGTCATTTTTAGAATTGATTTATCTGCCTTTGAAAACGAGGAGGAAGGGGATTTCTTGATAACCAAGCGAGTGGAGACGTTTTCTCGTCTTTAAAAAAAAATCTGCAACCATCAAATCAACCAAGATGAGTCGAGTTAAAGTCATGGAGCAGGAAACTGTCCTCAAGAAGCGCCAAACTTTCGTCAGGCGTGTTTCTGATCTATTCAAAGGTGAGTGCTACAAAATTACTTATATTATTCAAAATTTTTCGGAATTATAATAAGTCCTAATTTTTTAATTATTTTTAATTTTTAAATTATTTTTATCTGTACTTTTTGAATTTAAAAAATATTCAATATAAATAAAATTATAAATTTATAATTGAAATTTAATATTTTATTTGCTACTCAAAATCAGGCAAAAAAGAACTTGATGTATTTTCAAAAAATTATTAGCATTAATTTAAACAAAAACGATTCAAAATGTCAAAAATTTAAATTACTACGTAAATATACTTTCCGGATTAAAATAACATTTAGCTACATAATATAATTTTTAGTTACAATCGTGAGAGAAATTTATATTTAAATTGAAATTTAAGTATCTATTAATGACATTACCAAACTTTGTGTTTAATAATCTCAAATAATAATGAAGTGAAATTCTTCAATAGTTCAGTGGGATATTTTTCCATTATATTATTAATAAACATAAAAAAATAATGAATAAGAATTTTATCAAGAAAACTGAGAATAATTGAAGTCCATCGAAGAATTTTATTATTTATGAAAATAATCAAATTGACAAGATTTTTAATTTTTGAAAATCCTAATTATATTCTTTTGAAGAAATTTTTCGAATTTTTTTTTATATAATGAAGTTTTTAAAATAATTTAAATTGAAAATTTTGAAAGTAATATTATTGGATTTTATGAAAAATTTCTCTAAAGTTTTCAAATTAATCGTGTTTCTTAAAGATTGAAAGTGAACATTTTATTATTGAATTTTATTGAAATTTTTAGAATATTTTTGGGTTCTTCAAAAACACTTTACTTATTTAATAGTCTCCACCCTTTGGTAAAAAATCTAAAATTATCGAAAATTATCAAAAATTCAAAAAACCGAATTTCTTAAAATTCAACATTTTTTATGAAAATAATCAAATTAACAAGATTTTTAATTTTTGAAAATCCTAATTATGTTTTTTTGAAGAAATTTTTCGAATTTTTTTTTTAAATAATGAAGTTTTTAAAATAATTTAAATTGAAAATTTTGAAAGTAATATTATTGAATTTTATGAAAAATTTCTCTAAAGTTTTCAAATTAATCGTGTTTCTTAAAAATTGAAAGTGAACATTTTATTATTGAATTTTATTGAAATTTTTAGAATATTTTTGGGTTCTTTAAAAACACTTTACTTATTTAATAGTCTCCACCCTTTGGTAAAAAATCTAAAATTATCGAAAATTATCAAAAATTCAAAAAACCGAATTTCTTAAAATTCAACATTTTTTATGAAAATAATCAAATTAACAAGATTTTTAATTTTTGAAAATCCTAATTATATTCTTTTGAAGAAATTTTTCGAATTTTTTTTTTAAATAATGAAGTTTTTAAAATAATTTAAATTGAAAATTTTGAAAGTAATATTATTGAATTTTATGAAAAATTTCTCTAAAGTTTTCAAATTAATCGTGTTTCTTAAAAATTGAAAGTGAACATTTTATTATTGAATTTTATTGAAATTTTTAGAATATTTTTGTGCTCTTGAAAAATACTTTACTTATTTTAATTTCTCCAACCTTTGGTAAAAAATCTAAAATTATCGAAAATTATCAAAAATTCAAAAAACCGAATTTCTTCAAATTCAACATTCTTTCTTCTTTTGTATGGCATTTAGCTTCATTATTTTTGTGCTCTTGAAAAATACTTTACTTATTTTAATTTCTCCAACCTTTGGTAAAAAATCTAAAATTATCGAAAATTATCAAAAATTCAAAAAACCGAATTTCTTAAAATTCAACATTTTTTCTTCTTTTTTATGGCATTTAGCTTCATTATTTTTGTGCTCTTGAAAAATACTTTACTTATTTTAATTTCTCCACCCTTTGGTAAAAAATCTAAAATTATATCTAAAATTATCATAAATTCAAAAAACCGAATTTCTTAAAATTCAACATTTTTTCTTCTTTTTTATGGCATTTAGCTTCATTAGTTTTGCTCTCTTTAAAAACACTTTACTTATTTAATAGTCTCCACCCTTTGGTAAAAAAATCTAAAATTAATTGAATTGTTTCGAAGGATTTATTTAAATTTTAGAAAAAAATTGAATTCTTTCGGGAAATTGTATTAAAAATAATTTAATTTTTCCAAAGAATTTTACTATTTTTAAAAATAATTGAATAGTTTCAAAGGATTTATTAAAATTCTAGAAAATAAATGATTTCTTTTGACATATTTTATAACAAATTAAGAAAAAAATTGAATTCTTTCGTGAAATTATATTGAAAACAATTGAATTTTTGCAAAGAATTGTGCCATTTACAAAAATAATTGAATTGTTTCGAAAGATTTATTAAATTTCTAGAAAATAATTGAATTCTTATCAACCATGTTATTAAAATTTTTTAAAATAATTGAATTCTTGCGTACAATTTTACTATTTCAAAAAATAATTCAATTTTTACGAAAGATTTATAATTATTTTAGAAAATAATTGAATTCTTCTGAAGAAAGTTATTATTTACGAAAATAATTGAATTCTTGCGAAAAATTTTACTATTTAAAAAAATAATTGAATCGTTTCGAAAGATTGATAAAAATTTTAGAAAATAATTGAATGTTATTATTTATAAAAATTATTGAATTTTGAATTATTCAAAAATTTATATTTGGAAATAATAACTTTTGTAATTTGCATAATAATAATATTTAATATTTATTTAAAATTTCACGGTACAAAAATAAAAATCTATTAAATAAATCAATAAAAATATTCAATTTCAAATCCCATTGAACTAAAAGAAATAAGAGAAATTATAAAAATATATCAAACTCACGGTAAAAATTGCCAATTGTAATTGTTGTTGAATTAATGTTGTTGGTTAATTCCGTTTCTCACCCAATCGTCAAGTACTTCACTTTTTATTCGAAATTAATTTTTCCACTTAGAAATATTGGTTTTGAAAGTACAACGAATTCATCTCAAAGAACACACTCGAAATTCAGTCCTTCTGAAAAATATAATCAAACAAAATGTCATTAGCATGTTAGAAAGAAACAAAAGATAAATAAAAATTAGCAAAAAATGAAACATACTAATTTCAAAGGTTAATTTTATTTATTAAGAAACGAACTAAGAGAAAGAAAAGTGAAAAACCAAAATTAAAAGTTAAAACCAAATTAAAGTAGAAAATAAATAGAAAATAAATGGAAAATAAATTAAAATAGAAAATAAATAGAAAACAGATTAAAAATACAAATTAAATTCATCAATCATATTTAATTAACATATTTCTATTTTTTCCAGATGGAACATACAGCGGACCACCGTCACTATTCCGTCACTCATCAATGCAGAAACTCCGTCACTGCTGTCAAAATTTAAATCTCTTCCCATATTTACTCTACTCATTTGAGAATTCAAAATCCCATCCAGTCGCAAAAAAAGTAAACAGTCATCTTGAACAATACTTGAAAAGAATAGTGGAAAATTTATTTTTCATTTACACGAGTATTCGCTATCTTGTACTGAGGGAAATACGTTCGGAAACAAAAACAAAAATTCCAACGGAGAAGAAAATTGACAATTTACGAAAATCAAGAATATTTCGTTCCATTAAACAAAAACCAAAGGAGATTTCCTATCTTCTTCTAACAGCAATTTACTTAGTACCATTTATTTTAGTTTTACAATTAATCGCTATTGGTAATTTATTGATAGTCGAAAAGTTCACGCCAGGTTTTATATTCTTAGTCACCGCATTATTTTGTCTCGGCTATATTTCCCTGAAAGTTATGTTCTGTGACAAGACAGCGAGGAAAACATTCAAAAACGAAAAAAGGAAAAAGGAATAATTATTGTTAGCAAATTTTTTTTTTTATTAAAAAATACACTTGTCACAATTTTTTTTTCGTTCTTCTCTGTCCAAAATTCGAAGGAAAAACTCCATAATACGTGGTTCTATAGCTGTGATAGATTTATTTTTTGTAAAGTAGATTTTAAGCTTCTTGATTTATTTATTTTTGTCCTCCTTAATTTGCCAAAAAAAAATTCTTTTGTATGAAAATTAATTTTTTTAAATTTCGATACAATTTTTTAAAGTTTACAAAAATTTAAGTAAATTTCATTTAAATAAAATTTTATAATAAAATTGTAATTGTTAAGTCTGTCAAATTCATCGGCTTCCGAAAAACAAAATCAAACACCATAATTATGATAAAAGCATAATAATTATTCTACGAGAAATCTCTTCCATTTTGCACTTTTCGGAATTGTGACTGATAAATATCGAAGGATAAAAATGAATAAATACTGTATCCTCTCGGCATCGTAAGACTGAAAAATTTTTTTTTTTTTAAGAAAAAACTTGTATGTAAATAATTAAGTGTGAAAAAAAGCTTATGGAGTGTCATGTATATGTTAAAATTCACTGGTTCGTTTATCAATAGATATATTTATACTTTCTTTTCTACTTTATATTTTATATTTTATATAAAAAATAATTGTTTAAAAAATTGTATACAATTAAAGACAATTATTACAAGGAACTGAAAAATTTGTTCCTATATTCTCAGCGCTGATCAAAAATTTCTATATATTATTCTGTACAAATATTTAATAATCTGTTGAATTTTCTAAGAATAATTTATATATAGAAAATAATTTTAAGGCTGATTATCATAGTTGATAATAAAAATAAATTATTGTCCAATTCAATGTTTCGAATGGAATTATTTTTTGTACCAGGACCTTTATTTGCGTAAGGTCCAATTTTTGCTGCGTATCCAATTACATGAGCGACAAAATTTTGCTCGTGTGTCGAGTGAAAAAGATGTGCGTGAGGTCCTAAAAAATAAAAAAAAGCTTATTTTAGTTTCAAAATAAAAAATTTTGCAAAAGTTCCCTAAAAAATTTTTCGTCAATATTTTTTATTGAGTTTAACCCCGAAAATTTAAATCAGTAAAGAAAATTGTTAATTTAAAACAGAAAAAGCAATTTGCTCTCTTTTTCATATTTAAAAAACTAAAAACATTCCTAATTTTTTTTTTAATTATTTTGTCTTAAAATGTAAAGAAGATTCCTAGAGGCATGATTTAATTGAATAAGAAATAAATTCAAAACGAAATAAACTAGAAGATAGACGATAAAGAATAAAATATATACAATTTTCGAAGATTAAATAATTTATGATTATTATAAAAAAAATAGTGTAAATTGCACCTTTTGCATAGACTGCAACATCAGCACCTCCATGATAAGCTTCATCAGTAATTATCGCCGCTTGCTGACTGTAATTATAATCGGTCGTATCATTAAGCGATGGATCAATTCGAGCAATTTTTCCATTTTCGATAGTATATCCCATATTATTAATACCGCCAGTGCTATAGGTTAAGGTAGTGTAATTTTTGTTGTCATATTTCGATTTTTGCGCTATGCCTGTTAATGAAAATTTTCAATAAATTGTAAATAATAAAAATCAAAACAAAAAAGAACACAATTTTATCTTTTTAACAAATATTTAGAAAAATTAAACTAATTAATTAAATTTATAAATTAAAAATCAATTTAAAAATTAATATAAAAATTAATTAATTTATAAATTAATTTTTTTCGATTTTTGGAAGACGTCTAAAAGATAAAAGAAAAACACAGAAGTGTTTTTCTTTTACCTTTTATACATCTTCCAAAAATCGAAAAAAATTAATTTATTAAATAATTGTGAAAGAATTTACAAAATATTGAATTTCAAAATTAAAATTTAATTAATTAAATTATTAATTCTTTTATTAGGAGATTATTCTAATAAAAGAATATAAATGATCCTGTGAATGTTGAAAATATTTTTCGGATAATTTGAATAATCATATACCAAGAATAGATGATCCCCGATCACCATATCCATTGAACGACAAAGAATGTGTATGATCACTGGTAACAATCACCAAAGTTTCGCTAATATCGATTAATTTTAAAGTTGCTTCAATGGCTTCTGAGAGACGAACAGTTTCTAATAAAGCCTGAGCTGCGTGTCCTCTGTGATGGGCAAAATCAATGAGACCACCTTCTACCTAAACGAAAAAAAACAATAGACAAATACTTTCCTAAAAATAAGATACTTCAATAAAATTAAAAAAAATAAGACGAAAACTAAACAAGAATAATACGAAAATTAAATAAAAGTAATTAAGAAAAATAAAACAAAAGAAAGAGAAAAAAAGTAAGAGAAAAATAAAACTAATAAAAAATAATAAAAAAATATTTTATAGTTAATGAAAAATTTAATTTATAGTTTGAAGTAAAATAATTTTTTTATTTGACTCGAATCAGTTATATTTTTGTCAGCAATTGGTCCGTAAATGGTCCGTAAAGTTCGTAATTAACTATTTTTAAATACTTTCACTGGTTCGAGCCCTGAAACTTCTAAAAATTGTATACCACGAGAAGAAATCCATCGTCTCCGTTCTCCAAGACTTTTATCGCAGCCGTTGTCATTTCCTCCAAACTTGGCTGTCCCTTTGGGCCCTTATCACGCTGCCAGTCCATAGAAATATGACCATTTGCAAAAATTCCCATCAAAAATTCCGTCTCCTTATAATTAACCTCCGAGAGTTGTTCATTATTTTCAACAAATTTGAAAGCGACATTTCTGGCCTTTTTATCTTCCTTCCATTTTTCAATCAGATCACGTCCATCTTTACTGTAGCATGCCCATTTATCTATCGGATCGTTAATTGTTCCATTCACAAAGGATCGTAACATTTGCCTTCCTCCACCCATAATCACCTATTGTGGAGTAATCATTATTATTTTTCTAATGAGTCCGCAACGTTTTTAAATTTTAAAAACGAAAAATAATGAGAAAAAATCAAAATTAGGATTTTATATTTAAAAACTAAACTTTTAAAAGTAATAAAATTAAATTTATCAGACCTTTATATTTTTGCCAGGTTCATTTTCAATCAATTGTCTTGCAATGTCCTGACATTTTTCCGCACCTGGAGGTTTCGTTGCTTCACATTCCCATTTTCTATGCGGGCAATGTGCATATAAAGGAGCTGGTGTTGCATGAGTTACACGAGTAGTGGTAACAAAACCTACAAAATTAAAGAAATGATTTTATCACCTTAAAAGTAGTATTAAAACGAAATTTCAATTATCAAAAAAACAATATCTTCTCTCTTAGAGATTGAAATTTGATAATCGGAATTTAAATACTCAATTAGTGACCGTATACTTTGTTGTAAATTTTCTACAAATTTGTCAATTGACTGCCAATTTTATGGCTAATTACAAATTCAGCTAAATAATCCATATGGGATTTTACCATTGTCTTTATGTAGTAATTAAGAATTAATTACTGCCAATTGCTAATTAAGAGACATTTACTGACATAATTTGAAGGGACAAATTACGACTTCAGGTATTTGTGAATTTGTCAATTTTCTAATTCCTTGAATGCTTCGCATTAAAATTCAAATTTATAAAATATGGAACGAAAATTCCTGTTATATTATAAATTTTTAACATTTTTTTTTCACACTGAAAAAAAAATTATTTGAATCAAAAAATCGATTACTTGTCGATTATATCAAATAAATATTCACTTGAATAAAATAATTTTAATTCAAATCAATTTGCCTTTGAAATAAATTGTCTTTGAACCAATAATTTCAGTATTTGAAAAAATACCATTTAATTAACATTAACTAAAAATTATTTGATTTTAAATTGTATTTTAACCAATAATTACAGTATTTGAATCAAATACCAAATAACATTAATTAAAAATTAACATTAATTCAAATTTAACATTAATTAAAAATTATTCGATTTAAATTTGATAAAAAATTATTCGATTTAAAATTTATTTGATATAACAAAATTATTCGATTTAAAATTTATTTGATAAAAAATGATTCGATTCAAAATTTATTTGAAAAAAAATTGTTCGATTTAAAATTTATTTGATAAAAATTATTTGATTCAAAAATTATTTGAAAATAGAAAAGTAATAATTTATTCGAAAAAAATAAATAAATATTTTTTTTCAGTGTAAGAAATAATTTAATTTCTAATCAAAGAATATTTAAATTTCTCACCAGTTCGTTTACCGACCGCTTGAGCCCAAGTGATAATCGACTCGAGATGAAAGTCCTTATTCAAACTTGCTTCACAATCGGCAAGTGGTACATTAACATCAACGCCAATAACTTTAAAGTTCGTCTTCACTCCACTGAAAAGTGCTGTCGCTGTTGATGCAGAATCAGGCACTTGTTTATTTGTATTATACGTCTGTTTCAAAAATTAAATAAAAATTAATTCCCAACATTCTACAAGATCGAAAAATTCAGGAACTAATATAAATTATTGAATATAAAGTAAAAAGAAAACAAATATAAAAATTGTAAACTTTTTGTAATTAAACTAAAATAATTAAAAATTTTTTACCTTGAGCAGACCAACATGGGGGAATTTTTCCCATGAGAGATAACCCGTTTCGCCATTCTTATAAATTCTGCTGGCTGTTATTGTATTTCCACTCATTCCATCTCCAATAAATATTATCACATTTTTCGCATTATTTGTATTCCATTTGTAAGCCAATGAATCTTTAAGTTCTTCTTCAGCTACTCGATGCCAATGTTTACTATCTACAGAAAAAAATTGTAGTAAATTAAATCAACTTATACAAAAAAAAAAAAATTCAAATTATGTCCAATTATTCCATTCATATTATTATATAATTAATTATATTTTCTTGCATTTAAAAATTGGAGTTATTTTTAAATTATTCACTACATAATTATATTCTTTTATCAAAAACTTGATAACAAAATAAAACTAACAAAATAAATTTTATACAAAAAATGTGTGAAAAGAGAATATTTTTATCAATTTAATAATTGCTTACCTTCTTTGGCATTGATGGAAAAAACAGAAAGAAGAATAATAATAATTTTTGTACACAAATAATTTTTTTCACTCATAATTTTTGTTCTGTTCATGTTTCCTAGTCACGTGACGAACGTTAACTAATCCACAAAGACTCATTAAACAGTACAGTATTAATCGAGGGAGATTCAGTTAAGTTTTCTTTTTAAATTTTAAATACACGTCAATTAACTCGATTTTTATTTCCTCGCTAAAGTGGAGAAAAATATTTTTAAAAAATAGAGAAAAAGCGCGACCGTCACGATTGTCGATTACATTCTGAAAACAATTTTCCTTTCTTTTCCTAAACAAATTCCTTCCTCGGGTAGGAAGACCCAAAAGATAAGAAACAAACCTGTTTGTTTGCTTTTTATCTGCAGTGCCTTTAGCTCAAAATTTTATTCCACTCTCATAAAAAATATTCAATTTTCTTTAAAATCAAATTTCGAATTATTTCATTATTTCAAATTAATTAAATTATCTAATTAACCAAAGTTTTTTTCGAAATAAAATTAAACAATTTCTAAAGAAAATCTGTATTGTCTCAATTTTCCAAGAATACAGAAAGTGCATTAAAAAATCACAGTAATCCTAAAAAGTATATTTGGAAAAACAAGTAACTGTTACAATTTAACAAACGTTGAAAGTGTGTAAACTATTAGAATTTTAATCGAATGCTATAAAAAAATTATTTAGTCAAATTCTACCAATTTGCACATTTTTAACTTTAAAGAAAAAAATTCTTTTTTAAAAAGAATTTAGATTCATGACCAGTCTAATTTTTCTTTTTCCTTAAAGAAGTGTAGATTTCTCTCGCCTAAAAACTACCAATTGAAAAGTTTAACAAGCCTTCTTAAAACGAGCATTAATATCGGCCCAGTTTGCAATATCGAAAATGGCCTTTACATAATCGGGTCGAATATTTTTATACTGCAAATAATAGGCGTGCTCCCAAACATCAATTCCAAACAATGGAATAAGATTAGTTGTCGCTTGAAGTGGATCCTGATTGGCGCAAGTTGCAATCTGAAGTCTTTTTTCCTTTTGATTATAACCCAACCATCCCCAGCCAGATCCTTGAATTCCCACAGTCGCTTCAGATAAGCGTTTCTTCATTTCATCAAAACTGCTGAAGTCTTTCTCAATTTGTTGACAAAGAGCGGCTATAAAAAGTATGCTCATTAATTCAAAATTATGTGCCTATTTTCTAGTTTCTGTCGCGAAAATCCCCTTTTTCCCTTCTGGATATAATATTCGCAGTAATGTTATATTAAAGAGAGTAGCGCAAAATTTAAATCATAAAAAAATTAAATTTACTTCTTTATCTCTTTTAAAAAAAGATACAATTTTTAAAAGAGACTGTGCATTTAATTAATTAAATTCACAGTTTGCATACTTTCAATTGAAATAATCATAAAATCATATTCTTTATTTAATATCTTATCATTTTCATTAATATCGAAATTTTAATAATATTATATACTTTTCTCCTTGAAATATTATGAAATCTAAATATTCACAGGCCTCAGATCAACTTTAAGATGCAAAAAAATTTATTTAGTCGATTGAAAATATAAAAAAAAGTCAAAATAGTCATTCAACTAATTCAGCGTTGTCACAAAAATTTTATTTTGTACTTCTCTGATTTCTAAATTCAATTATTCAAAAATTGAATAATTTTGTCCAATAAATATTTAAATGCTTCTCATTCGTTTTTCCACGGGAAATACAACAAAAAAAATGTTAACTTAAAAACTTCTGCAATTTATTAATTTCTAAAAATTATAACTATAACTCTTCCAAAATTCAATTATTTTCTACAATTTTTAACTAAACTTCATTTCCAAATCAATTATTTTTCAAAAGTTTTTAGAGAATTCAATTATTTACATAAAAAATTTAATTTTTTACAACTGTAACTTTAACTGATCATGGTCCTTTTTTAAAAAACTGAAAATATTGAAAGTAATTGATTTTTAAAGAATTATAAAAAAAGAAATTCTTAAAATTAATTTAAAAAAAACTATTTTTAAATAAGTTTTAAAAGATAGAATTTTTAATTATATTTAATAAAAAAATTTACAAAAAATTACAAATAATTGAAATTTAGTCTTATAAAATTTTAAAATAATTGAATTGTTAAAAGAATACGTGGACAATTAAAAAAAACTATTTTTTAAGCTAATTTTCATTAATTAACATTTTACAATTTTCCTTTGAATATTTTTCATTATAAAATTTTTATAAATAAATTATTTTCATGTTATGCAATAAATAATCTTTAATAATTTTCTAAAAGTTGATAAAAAATTGAATTATTTAATTTGAAAAAAATAACTTTTGAAAGATAATAGTTTTTTTAATTATATAAAATTGAAAAATTTCCAAATAATTGAAATTTTGTTATATATTTTCAAAATAATTGAAATTTAATCGAATTTTTGAAAAATATAAATAAAATAATCAAAATTTTGAAGAATTTTAATTATAAATATATCAACAGGATTTCTGCAAAATTTTCAAAAATCTAAAAAAGTAAATTTAAAAAAATTTTAATTTTCTTTGTTAGAAAGTAAATTAAATTTCAAAAAAATTATGATAAAACAATTCTAAGAATTAGTTTTTTAAAAATATTCTAATGTGAATTTTCGAAAATAATTGAATTTCTTAAAAAAATTTTTGTATAATTTAAAAAAAAAATAATTTTTTGGAGAAATTTAATTCCAAAATTTAAATATAATTATTTTTTCAAAAATCTTGAAATCGATTCTAAAAAATTTTATTATTATTTTTTGTATGTTTTTTGAATTTTTCGAAAACAACTAATTAAAAATATTGAAAATAATTTAATTTTAACGAATTAGAATAAAAAAATTCAATAGTTTCTTTTTTACAAAAATATTAAAAATAATTTAATTTTAACAAATTAGAATAAAAAAATTCAGTTTCTATTTTACAAAAATATTGCAATATAATTTTTAGAAGCTAATTTTCATTAATTTTCATTTTTAATTTTACACTTGAAGATTTTTCATTAAAATTTTTGAGAAACCAATATTATTTTTAAAATTTGCAATTAAAATTCCTCAAAAGTTAATATTTTCAAAAATAGTAATAAAATACTTGAAAAAAAATCAGTTGATTTCAATTAAATTTTACAAAAATTCAATTATTCAAAATCTGTTTAATTGAATATTTCGAAAATTTAATTAGAAAAATTATTCAAAAATAATTTTTGCAAAATTTGTCTATACTTATTTTTTACAGTATAAAAATCGAAATAAATTGCATTTTATACCAAAAAAATGTGGTATTTTGTTGCAATATTTGGAGGAAAAGTTGGAAAAGTCGCAATTTTTGAAAATAAGATGAAAGAAAATAGTATTTTTTGAAAATAGTCGAAGAAATAATATTCGAGGCCTGTATTTAGGTAAAATGTAATTTTTTTTGACGTATAAATATTAAAAGAAATAAATAAAAATATAATTTGATGAAATTGCAAATAACCATACCGTCTGGTTTGCTGCTACTTGGCGACAAATTGCTCCAAAATATAGAATGATTCAAATGACCACCACCATTGAATTTAATTGCAGGAGCTAAAGCAATTTGTGCATTGACATCCCCCTTTGCGACAGCTTCCTTCAATTTTTCCTCAGCAATATTCAAATTATTTACATACGTTGCATGATGTTTCGAATGATGTAATTGCATAATTTCAGCGCATATTATCGGCTCAAGTGCCTTGTAATCATAAGGCAAATCTGGTAGAGTGTGTTTTGATTTTGCGAAAATTTCCTTGTTACGACTGTAAAACAACAAATATTAAATATTTAAATTAAACAAATAAAATTCAAGTTTACAAATATTTACATTCGAAAACTAAATAAAAATCAAATACAAATATTTCAATTCTACGAAAAAGAAAATAGCAACAAGTAATTTATGTATAAAATCTACAAAATTAAGAAAATTGCAAATATATTTTTGAGGTTAGGAATTATATAATATCGTCACTTACCGTATAAAATAAGATTAATAACTTGTAAAAAAGTACTTACATTACTTTCAAAACCAGAGCTCGTCTTGCAGCAAACATTTCGTACAACTTTAATTTCAAACACTTTTTATATTTATTTTTCAAAGAAAAAAACAAACTTTTTACAACCGGTTACTGGAATGAATGGGCCGGGGTGTCTCGTAAAAAAGAAACGACGGAACGGATGAATCGGAATAAATGGGAAATGGAACCCGCGCTTTTTCAATTTTCCACTTATATAATTATTATTTCTTCATTTATACTAATTGATCCTTAATATTTAATTTAGTTTTAAAATATTCTCGATTTAATACAAAATTAATTTCTCGCCGATTCAATGATATCAGAAAAGAAATTTTTTTAATTTAAGAAACTTTAAATTTAAATTTATATATTTAAAATTTTAATTAATTTAATTAATAAATTTTTTAAATTTTTTAAACTTTTTAAATTTTAATTTCAATTCATTATAACCTCACTTTTTACAAAAAAAAAGTTAAGGAAAAAAGATTTTACTTGAAGAAATAAAATTACACTCACCTTTTTCGTAGTGAGAAGAACTGCAAAAGATCCTTGAATTGTTCTCCCTTAAGGTTCTCCCTCAAAAATTTACGACTGTTCACTAGGCCTACTGTCCTCGACTCTAAATCCTTTGCAAGGTGTTCTGAAAGAAAATACAGAATTTTATTTTTAAGAATGAAAAGAGAACATTTTCTTTTCTTTTTTTTTTTGTAAAAAAAGAAAACTAATCTAAGGAGAAAAAATGTGAATAAAATAAAAACTTCGACTACTTTAGTGACTGCAAACGAATTTAATACAAAACTATACCTTATGAGAAAAAAAATGTAATTTCAAACCCCTTTCTTTTCTACAATAATATTTAATAATAATAAAAAGGCGCGAATTCAATTCTTTCTTTTCAAAATAGAAATTTTAAATTAGCCGCTTATTACGTTCCAAATTCAAATTTCGTCTAAATTCGTAATAACATTCGGCTTTACAGAAGAAACAAGTCTCACAATAAAAACTGTCAACAAAAGTCTACTCGTCGCTTCATCAAATTATAGTGACCTTTGCGATTAAAATATATCCGCAGACGAAAATGGATTCGTCCTGTTTACTTAAAAATGATGTTAAATATTCAGCTCAAAGAACATTTTTTCAATGGGCCGTTAAATGGTTTTATACACAAATTATCGAAGACGTAAGTAGGAATTAAAACTTATTCCATCAACAAAATTTTGTTAAATTCGCAAAATGGCTCTCAAAAGTACTATTCATTTGTATTAGAATTTTACTTTGAAATTATATCAGTAAATTTATAGAAAAGTTCTATAATTATAACAATAGTATTAACAATAAGTAGCAATAAAAATAATATAGTAATCATAATAATAAGAATAATAGTAATACTTAGTAATAAAAAAAATAATAATAATAATAAAAATAGTTGTTTGCTTTCTTGTTTCCTAACTTTTTAAATAATTTTTCCTTTTGAATATTTTCAACTTTAAAATTAATATATTAAAAAAACAATGAATTCTTGCAAAGAATTTTTTGAAAAAATTTGAGAAAAATTGAATTCCATCGAAGAATTTTATTATTTATGAAAATAATTGAATTCTTGCACAGAATTTTATTAAAATTTTTAAAAATTCTAATTGAATTCTTTTGATTAATTAATTAATTAATTGAATTCTTTGACATTTTTTAAAATAATAGAGTTCTTAAAATAATTTTAAATGAAAATTTTGAAAGTAATTGAATTTTATGAACAATTTCATTCAAGTTTTTCAAATAATCGTGTTTCTTAACAATTGAAAATAAACATTTTTTTAATTATTGAATTTTCTTAAAATTTTTAGAAAATAATTAAATTCTTCTCAGAATTTGATTACAATTTTCTAAAATAATTTAATTCATTCAAGGAATTTTTTTAAAATATAGGAAATAATTAAATTATTTCAAAGAATGGATACTATTCAAGATTTTTACAATAATTGAAAATTCTTTCAAAAAATTTCTTTAATTTATTGAATATAATCGATTTTGTTAATAATTGTCAATAATTTTACTATTAAATTTTAATAAAATTGTTGATAGAAAAATTAATTTTTTAAACAATTTTATTAGAGTTTTTGTAAATAATTAAATTCTTTTGAAGAATTTCTTTAAATTTAATAAAAATAATATAGTTTTTTGAATAATTTTAATTGAAAATTTTGAAAATTATTGAATTAAACTAAGAATTTTTTTCAACTTTCTAAATTAATCTAGTCTGTTAATAATTATAATTATAATTATAATTAAATATTTGATTATTGAAGTTTAATAAAAATGTATGGAAAATAATTGAATTCTTGAGACTGCTTATAAAAATAATTCAATTGTTTTAAAAGATTTAATTCTTTCGTGAAATTGTTTTAAAAATAATTGAATTTTTGCCAAGATTTTACGAATTAAAAAAATAATTGAATAGTTTTAAAGGATTTATTAAAATTTTAGAAAATAATTGAATTCTTTTGACATATTTTATAACGAATTAAGAAAAAAAAATTGAATTCTTTCATGAAATTTAATTGAAAATAATTGAAGTGTTTTGAAAAATTGATTTAAATTTTAGAAAATAATTGAATTTTTTAAAAAATGTTATAAATTTAAAAAATTGAATTCTTTTACAAAATTTTATTAAAAATGTATCAAAAATTATTGAATTTTTGCAAAAAATTTTAATTTTTATAAAAATTGAATTGAAAAATAATAATAAATAATTAATACTAGAAAATAATTGAATTTCAGTAAAGAAATTTGCTATTTATGAAAATAATTGAATTTCAGCAAAGAATTTTGTTATTTATGAAAATAATTGAATTCTTGCAAAGAATTTTACTATTTCAAAAAATAATTGAATTTTTTCGAAAGATTTATTAAAATTTTAGAAAATAATCAAAATTTAAAAAAAAATGTTAAAAATTAAAAAAATTGAATTCTTTCACGAAATTTTATTAAAATCGTATTAAAAATAATAGAAGTTTTGCAAAGAATTTTACTATTTATTAAAATTGAATTATTTTGAAAGATTTATTAAAATTCTAGAAAGTAATTGAATTCTTTTGATTGAATTCTTTCGTGAGATTTTATAGAAAATAATTGAATTTTTGTAAAGAATTTTGCTATTTATAAAAAATAATTTAATTGTTTTGAAGAATTTTTTTAAAATTGTAGAAAATAATTGAATTTCAGCAAAGAATTTTGCTATTTATGAAAATAATTGAATTTCAGCAAAGAATTTTGTTATTTATGAAAATAATTGAATTCTTGCGAAGAATTATATTAAAAATTTTGGAAATATAAACGATAATAATTTATTATGTACTTAATAAGTGAATGTTTTAAATGTTAATTATAAAATTATTCAAAAATTTATATTTGAAAATAAAAAATGAAAAATTTTGCTGGTAACATTTGCTAGTATAATAATAATAATAAAGGTGTAAAATTTTGTTGAACAATAGAGAAAAATATTTGTCCAGGGTAATAAAAACTGTGAGAGAAAGAGAGAGAGAGAGAGAGAGAGAGAGAGAGAGAAGAAATGAAGAAATGCGCGATAGAAAGTGAAACATTGCGGAAACTTAATTAAAATGCTATTAACTTATTTTTCAGAACATTTAACACAAGATTTAAAATACGAAATAAAAAAAATATTTTTAATTCTCAACGTAAAAATTTGTTTATCGCAGAGAAAAAGAAATGATGAATTTTCAGAATATTATTTGAGTTTCAACTTATTTTCGCAACCGCTGCAATGGTATAAAATTACAACGACTTTTTACGGTACCTGTACCAGGTACTTTACGGTTCATACCTGATCTTTCAATGGCAATTCTTAGCTTGAGTCTATTGAATTTCATGGGACTATAATCCCCAACAGATTAAAAATTATCTAGTTCCCGTATACAAATGAATATAATATCCAAACTGCAAAATTTAAGTAGTTCGTCGCGACACTTCTCAGAGAGAACATCTCATCTCTCCTAGTTCTCCAACAAGAAATGTAAATAAATAACAGCTAAAAACAACCAAAAAAGCACATCCAATGATAAACATAATATTAAACAAAAATTTAAAAATGTTATTAGAAATCTTTCGTTTTGCAACAAAATATTTTTTACGAAATTTCTACTATTTATTATACAATGTTAAAAAAAGTCCCCAAATTATTCTCCCAGCAAGAACAATTTTTGACATTATTTCAATAACTAAAGGAGAATATTTATCAAATTTGCATTTAAATAATTGTACTTCGAAAAAGTGTCCAAATCAACAATGTTTAAGAAATAATACCCCATACAAGAGTATAAAATTAATTAACGACGATAAACCAAAAAATAAACTGGTAAGTTTCAATATTTAATTTTTCTTTAATTATTAATATTAATTTGGAAAATAAATTTTCAACTCTAGACTTCATCGAAACCTGATGTTCCAAATTTGGTGATGCTTTTGCAAGCGGTTGGCTTTCATCTTCGAGAATTTGAGAAACAGGATTTAACACAAGAAGAAAATGGACCTGCAAAAGAATCAATCAAAGTGACGATAAAATGTGGTACATCAAAAATGAGGGCTGTCTTAGAAATGGATGGAGTTGATTGTCAATGTCCAAACGAAGTTAAAGATGGTTCTTTATGGAGTATATGTGGTCACGCTCCCAACAGTAATGTAAATAATTTTTTTCCTTTTCTCTCAAAGTTTTTCTTTAAAAAAAAAAAAAATTAAAAAAATAAAATTAAAAAATTAATTAAAAGAAAATTAAAAGAAAAAGTTAATCACGAAAAAAATTCTTTCTTTACAGGATAGCATTGGGAGTTCAAAATATGAAGAGACAGGAAGTAATCTTCTTCCAACAATTCCTAAAGAAGTGAACAATGTCGCTAGGGATGTTGTCTATCGACTTTTCAAAATAATGAACAATCCATCAGCAATTTCTAGTGCAAAATCAGGCAATGATCTTGATCTCGATGCAATTGGAAATGTCGACAATTCATCAGACAATCAAGAGGGTCTCAGTCGCAGTCACACTCAACCAAATTTCTCAACGATTCACAGTCATTCCATCAACAATAATAAATTTTTGCCAACTAAGGTAAGAACTTTTCTATAAAAACTTTTCTATTTAGCGAAGAAACTATAAAATGTCTTATTTTTAATTTTATTTATTTAATTTATTTATTTTTTAACAAAATTGTCAGGCTTCGTACTCGTTAATTAATTTTAAAAATGTATCAAAAAGTAGCTTAAAGACAGAAAAGAAATAGTAAAAAAGTAGCTGTCGAAAAATTAAACTTGACGACACAATTTTTTTATAATTTCTTAATTACATTCAAAAATAGAATAATCTTTTAAAATAAATATTTAAATAGCTAGGTATTTATTTTATCTACAGGAATTTAAATATTTCAAATGATTTCAATGTAACGCATTTTTGAAATTTAACTATTTCTAAAAATTACAAAAGTTCTTTCAAAATTCAATCCTATTTTACTTGAAATAATAAAATTATTCAAAACTTTAATCAATTTATTTTATTCAATTCTAAAACAATTCTTATTAAAAAGTTCTATGAGAAATCAATTATTTAAATACAAAAATAAATCTATGAGAATTCAATTATTTAAATACAAAAATAAACAATTAATTGAATAATTGATTATTTCTTAAATTTCAATTCTTATAAAGAACTTTGTCAACATTTTTTAAAATAATTCAATTTTTACGAAGAATTACATTAAAATTTTTGATAATAATTAAATTCATTCAAGAAATATAATTAAAAATGAATTGAAAATAATTATTATTACACTCGAAGAAACAAATTATATTAAATTTTTTTAAATAATTGATTTTTTTCGAAGAATTTTATTCAAATTTTTAAAAATAATTTCAAATTTTTAAAAACAGTTGCATTTTTCGCGCAATTTATTTAAAATTGTATAAAAAATAATTGAAATCCTGCGATGAGTTTTAATATTTATAAAAATAATTGAATTCTTGCAACGATTATTGTTCGAAGGATTTATTAAAATTTTAGAAAATAATTGAATTTTTTCCAAAAATGTTAAAAATTAAAAAAAAATTGAATTCTTTCCCGAAATTTTATTAAAACTGTATTAAACATAATTGAATTTTTGCAAAGATTTTACTATTTAAAAAAATAATTAAATAGTTTTAAAGGATTTTTTAAAAGTTTAGAAAATAATTGAATTCTTTTAACAAATTTTATAACGAATTAAGTAAAATATTAAATTCTTTCACGAAATTTTATTAAAAATAATTGAATTTTTGCAAAGAATTTTACTATTTATAAAAATATTTGAATTGTTTCGAAGGATTTCTTAAAATTTTAGAAAATAAATTCTTTTGACAAATTTTACATCAAATTAAGAAAAAAATTGAATTCTTTCCTGAAATTTATTAAAAATAATTGAATTTTTGCAAAGAATTTTACAGTTTAAAAAATTGAATTGTCAGGAAAGATTTATTAAAATTCTAGAAAATAATTAAAATTCTTTTTACAAATTTTATAACGAATTAAGAAAAAATTGAATTCTTTCTTGAAATTTTATTGAAAATAATTAAATTTTTGTAAAGATTTTTACTATTTATAAAAATAATTGAATTATTCCTAAAAATTTATTAAAATTTTAGAAAATAATTGAATTCCAGCAAAGAATTTTGCTATTCATGAAAATAATTGAATATCTGAGAAGAATTTTATTATTTATAAAAATAATTGTATAACTATTAAAATTTTTTTAAATAATTTTTTGATTTCAACTGTTAAAAAATTTAAAGTAGTGTAAATTCTCAAACAACGAAAAAATTAGCTTTTAGTGTAACAAATAGAAAAAAAATATCCAAATAGTAGCAAATCGTAAAAAAGTAGTAAATACTAGGTTTTAGTAGATGAGTACGAGGCCTGCATTATTAATATGTAATAAATAATATTAATTAAAGTAAATAAAATATATAATATTAATTAATTAATATATTATTTAGTTTAACCAAGAAAATATGAGTAAAAAACAAACTATTTTTTATCCCTACAGAATACGTTTAATTCAAAATTAAACGAAAGTGTCACAAAATTCACGGAGGACAATGAAAATGATTTGAATATAAGAAGAAAGTCTCTGCAAAGACAAAAAACTTGGGACATGGAGTTGGAAGCGACATCTCCAAAAATTACAAGTTCACCTACTTCCGTAGACCACATGTGCAACTCTCTAGGACATATTTCTCTGAAAAGTGAAGACGATTCCGGAGGATTCATCGATTACGTTCTAAAAGCCTACGATCATTTAGACAAGGCCGTTAATTTTCTAACCAAAAAAGCACCCATCACTTCTTCAACTCTATCACTGAATGGTAACTTTTTTTCTCATACTTTATACTTTAAAAAAATATTATATTAACAATAATAATCATTATTTTATCAATTATCTTCAAATTCTCTCTCATTTTTTCCTGATTTCCATCAATAATATTTACTTTCTTTTCTTATCCTGGTAACAACTTCAATTCTCAGCTTTTCTAAAGTTCAATTATTTTCTAAATTTTTAAAAGTAATTATCGCGTGCAAAGCCTGTAATCAAAATAATTAAGAAAATAATCAACGTACTTGTTTAATTGTTTTCAGATCACAGCTTCGTGAAACCAACACCACCTCCAGCAAAGAGCATTGCAAATTCCTCCATAAGTTCAAAGGGCAGTTCACGTCTTGGATCAGTTTCCTCGGTGCCAAGTCGTCGAAGAACAATTGCATTAACGACATCGCCATTTACACGAAAATTAACAGAGAAGTCGGCACTGCTAAAAATTGAAGTCTCCAAAACTCCAACAAGACTCAGTAGTCCCCTCGTGTCTTCAATACCGAAAAAAGCGATTCCCTCCAGATTATCGACTCCAAGATGTCGATCGTCATCCATTTCTGCAATGAATTCATCATCACCCATAAGTGACAAAAATACTTTAACAAAAACATTTACTCCACCGTTGGCAAAAAAAGTCAATACCTTCGGTCTCAAAAGATCAAGTCTAGCAGCCAATACATCCCTTCAGTCGAATTCTTCACTTAAATCCAACACCTCGTTACTCTCAAACACTTCATTGAGATCCAATACTTTAGCCAAGTCAACGTTAATTAAGACACCAACCACTGTCTCAAAATTAACACCACCCACTTTGATTTCAAACGGAAAAACTAGATTTGGATTTCCTGCAAAGTAAACAAAAAAGAAATTAAAATAAATCTAATTTAACTATAAGAAAAAATGACTGACAAATAACCATTTTAAAATGACAAATTCGTAAAATCGTTATTGATGTGCCTTGTAAAATGAAAATAATATTTATAAAAAAATATTCTGTATTAAGATTTTATCAAAATTGATGAGATATTAAATGTGTTGAAATTAATAATATAAAAATGAGAATACAACGAAAATATATAACAAATGTTTGAGTAAGAATTTATCACTTAGAAAATGCATAAATTCAGAATGAAAAAGAAAAAGAATTATCAATCAATCCAAAACTTTACTTGATTGATATTTCCTTTTTTCATAATTAATATATTAAAAAAAATTTTCAATTGTATTAAATTATGTACAGTACTAAATAAAATTATCCATGCAAAATCAAACGTGAATATTGTTTTCTCCCTATTAATTACAAACAATTAGCATTAGATCCAAATTTTTTTAATTATTACGAAAAAAAACGGAATTAAATATCAAGTGGTAATTAAATATCAAAAAAATATCAATGGTCCAAATTTGTTTTATTTTTCTGCTTTTTCCAAAGAAAAACAGGATTTTGTATAAAAATTGTAATTATGAAATAGAAAGTCTTCAAATTTTATTTACTAGCAAATGTTACGCGCACGAAACTTGATATTCAATTATTTTCTAAAATTTTAATAAATCCTTCGAAACAATTCAATTATTTTTTTAAATAGTAAAATCTTTGCAAAAATTCAATTATTTTCAATAAAATAAGTAATTTCTGTCACGAAAGAATTCAATTTTTTCCTCCTAATTTGTTATAAAATTTTACAAAAAAATTCAATTACTGCTTTTTTAAAATTTTAATAAATTCTTCGAAACAATTCGATTATTTTTTTAAATATTAAAATCTTTGCAATAATTAAATTATTTTTATAAATTGTAAAATTTTTGCAAAAATTCAATTATTTTCAACAAAATTTTAATATAATTTCACAAAAAAATTCAATTATGTTTAATAAAATTTCGTGAAAGAATTTATTATTTTACTTAATTTGTTATAAAATTTGTCAATAGAATTCAATTACTTTCTAAAATTTTAATAAATCCTTCAAAACAATTCAATTATTTTTATAAATAGTAAAATTCCTTGCAAAAATTCAATTATTT
The DNA here is from genome assembly GCA_032872505.1 of Leptopilina syphax. Classification (NCBI taxonomy): domain Eukaryota; kingdom Metazoa; phylum Arthropoda; class Insecta; order Hymenoptera; family Figitidae; genus Leptopilina; species Leptopilina syphax. Next base: position 43,462,112 of record CM065471.1, read on the forward strand.
TTAAAACAATTTCACGAAAGAATTCAATTTTTTTCTTAATTCGTTAAAAAAAATTACAATAGAAATCAATTATTTCATAAAATTTTAATAAATTCTTCAAAAAATTTCAATTATATTTATAAATAGTTCAATTCTTTTTGCAAAATTTAGATTATATATTCAAAACAAAATTCCCAAAAGAATTTAATTTTTTTTCTTTATTCGTAATAAAAAATTACAATAGAATTCAATTATTTTTTTAAATTTTAATAAATTCTTCGAAAAAAATCAATTTAATTATATTTATAAATAGTAAAATTCATTGCAAAAATTCAATTCTATTTTAAATCATTGCAAAGTTTCACGAAAGAATACAATTTTTTCCTTAAATTTATAAAATTTTTCAAAAGAATTTAATTATTTCGTAAAATTTTAATAAAATTTAATAATTAGCTGCTCAATTTCAATTATTAACAAACACGATTATTTTAAAAAATTGAAAGAAATTGTTCATAAAATTAAATTATTTTCAAAAATTGTAATTAAAATTATTAATGAAACTCCATTAATTAAAAAAAATTCAATGAAATACTTCAAAACAAATTTAATTCCAGTTTTCAAATATTTTAACAAAATTCTTCACGAGAATTCAATTATTTTTCTAAATAATAAAATATTTCGTAAAAATTTAATTAAACAATTTTAAATAAATTGCCCGAAAATGCAATTTTTCTTAAAAAATTTATTAAAACTCTTCAAAAGAATTCAATTTTAAGAAATATTCAATTATTCACAAAATTATTTATTTTTACATATTTAAATAATTGAATTCTCATAAAAATATATAATTTTTTACTGTAATGCTAACAGAAATAAAGACCTAAATATATCAATTTTATCAATTACATTATTTTTCAAGTATTAAATAATTGGAAAATTAATACTGTGTGTACCGATGTGAATTTCAAATATAATCACGTGACTAAACGATGCGCAGAGTTTTTAAAATCTCAAATTGAAATTATTTCTCGTATATTTTTGATAATTTAAATGAAAAGAATTTATATTTTTCTAAATTTCAAGAAAACTATATTTGTCAAACGAAAAAATTAATTTATCAGTCAACAATAACAACAAATTATAGGTTATGTTGCAATGCAACTATACTACTCCGTGAATACAACAATCGTAATTGAAAATAAAAAACCAAAAGAACAGGAACTCAAATCCTTATCATTTAGTTAATAGACACTGTCGAATGTAATTTATCAAAATAAACTTACCGGGATCCCAAAACAAATAAAAAGAAAAATGTTTGAGTTTGAATTAACAAAAGAATCACAGGATTCACAGGGCAACTGCCTGCGCGCAAAACTACGTGAAGTTGTGTGAGTGTGTAAGACAGTGTAGCCAACTTTCGCTACAGCCAATACCAACCATGCAACCCAAAATGAAATTTACGTTAAATTTCAAAATATAAATTGCAAGTTCTTACACGTTTTGAAAACCCTTTTGTCCTACTCATAAAAAACCCCACGTTTCTTAATATTTATAACGAACGAAATAATCCATAATTTAAAGAAATGGATAATTTGCCACCAGCCATTAATAAACAATATACTTTATAAAATTTTGCAATGCGACACGAAAAAAAATTTGACAAAATTTCACCCTCAATTGCACAAAGCATACAACAATGTTGCGAAAATAGGTTATGTTAGAATGCAAAAATCTCGATCGCAAATATCAAACAAAATACAAGAAATACAGAAATAAAAGATCCTAGTAGTTAAATAAACTATATTGTCGAATATTAATATTCAAAATAAACATACCGGCATGGCATCATGAAGCATGCGTTCCATGCAACCCGATGATCTCGACACAAAAGAAGCTCCGAATCCATCAGAATCGTTGTCATCCACAATGACATCTGCACAAATAGATTATATTCACATCAGAATTACCGATTGCACTTGAATTTGTTCAATATATATTAATGAAATTACATTTTTAATATGAAAAACTACGACAAACTGAAGCAAACTAAAGAGAACAAAATGTCACGTGAGCTACGAGAGCTGCGCAAGGCAAGTGACGCTAGCTGCAAGGCGTGCGCGCGCATCGGCGCATGTCAGTCTAGCCAACGTTAGAAAACTAAAAATGAACATGGCGCCAAATTTCAAATAAATCATTATTGTAATTTTCTTACTATTCAAAGTTTATTAATTAAATTATAGTTAATTAATTGAAAAATTAATTAATAATAAAAAGAATAATTAATATTAATAAGAAAAAAAATTATTATTATTATTATTATTATTATTATTATTATTAGTATAAAACTTGAAATATTCTAATTTAAATAAAATTAACTCCAAAATAATAAAAATTTTTTAGCCTTATTTTCAATATCTTAATAAATTTAATATTAAATTATTTGTAAATTTGTCTACTTACAGAAATAAATATTTACATATTTTTAATAATTAAAAAAATATTTCCATAACGAAAAATTTTTTTATTTCCTAATTTTTTAAATCTGTTTGTCAATTATTTTCGAAAAATAATTAAATTTTTGCATTTATCTCGCGTAAAAAAAGGTAATTTAATTATTTGTTAATCGAAAACAATATAATTACATATGACATAATTTTTATTATTTATTACAAAAATTTTCAACATTTTATTACAAATTTTAATAAACTTTTCGTCCGTCATTATATTTTTCTCGCTGAAAAAATATTTTCAGTCACAGCGAGTTATATTTATTTATTTTAATGTACCAACACAAAAATACTTAATTTGTTGTAATAATTATGAAACAAGATTATTTTTATAAAATAATGGAACAGAACACTAACATTCCTCGATATAATAAACTATTAACGAAAATCACAATGTTTTCTCTGAATATAAACAATAAAACATGAAAATAAAAAAATATTGACATTGACTTTTTTATCGAAAAAAATATTCACATTTTTATCGAATCTAATTGAAATGATTGATTTTTTTTTTTAGTTGGAATGATATTCTTTATTAGCAGCTCTTCGTTTTTTCTGTTGATTGAGATAAACTGAGATTGGTTGACGAGCATTACGCGCCAACATTCTCTGCTTAAACCATTTCATTGCCAATGAACTTTGTGTTTTTTGTTTCTTCTCCTTTTGTAAATTGACAATTTCAAATTCAGTTGTACTGCCAAATGAACTCACGGAATTGAGAGTAGGTCTTCGTGTTGAAGTTCCAGGACGTGGTTGTTGTGTTCCACGTGATGGTGAATCGATATTTTCTTTTTTCAACATTTTCTGCCGTTTATTTGGTCTTGGAACATCCTCGAGATCTTGGAGTACGTCATCTGGTAGACGTTTCATTTCGTCGGATTTTGTTTTTCTCATATTATCCTCGTTGGATTTCTTCTTTTTCTTACGATCTTCCTTTCCCTTGATGCCTTCTTTGATACTTTGTGCTTTTTTCTTCATTTCATCGGCGGCACGTAGGAGACCTTCGGCAAAACTGAGAGTTTCTGGTTCTTCATCGTCGGCGTCGGATAATTCATAATGAGTCGAAGAAGCAACTGGTACTTTAGAGGCTGTCGATTTAAGTTCACGTTTATTTTTCTTCTTTCGTTTTGGTTCAACTAACGATTTTTCAAGGTTTGGAGATTCTTTGTGCTTTTTGGTCTTTTCCTCTTCGTCGCTTAGAGACCTGTCCGATCTGCTTTTTGATAAAACGGGACTTGATAAGAGGAGATTCTTTTTATTGGTAGTTTCCGCTTCATCGGAAGAAGTTTCTTCATCTTTTTCTTCTTCTTCGTTTTCTTTCTTCGATTTTGACTTGGAAACTTTTTCCTCTTTATTTTCCAGTGAAATATTTCTTTTCTCTTTTTCGACTTCTTTTTCATCATCTTTTCCTTTTTTCGTCAGTTTCGATTTATACAATTGAAGAGATGATTTTAAATCGTCTGCGAAAACGGATTCTTCGCTTTCGTCGTCATCATCTGCTTCTTTGTTGTTAACTTCTTCACTTTCTTCATTATCATCTTCTTCATCATCACTTTCTTCATTATCTTCTTCTTTGTTATCAACTTCTTTATTATCGACTTCTTCAGGACGAGCTTCTTTCTCATCATCATCTTCCTCTTCGTCATCATCATCACTTTCTTTTTCCTCATCTTCTTCATCGACGATTTCGACCTTCTTAGCTCCCTTCTTACTTTCATCAGCTTCAACTTCCTCGTAATGCTCCGTTTCGGAATCTTCGCTTTCCTCGTCCTCGTCATCATCGGCAATAAAATCAGCTAAATCCGAACCCTCATCTTCGGAGTCTGAACGCTCCGTTTCTGAGTCTCGACAATTATCTCCAGGAACATCATCATCGGAATATTTTAAATTACTTTTACCACTGAGATTGTATTCTCGAGCTATATCGGAGTCAATACTCTTGGAAGCGTCTTCGTCAGCTTCCTGTAAATGAAAAAGTAAATTAGAAAATGTAAATTAGAAAAAAATGTATCAGGGTTGCCAGGAAAATTTAATTTTGTTTTTCTCTGACTTTTCTCTGATTTCCAAACAAAGTTTTGACTTTTTTTCAAATAAATATTTAATTATTATTGTTGTTTTTTTACAGAAGTTAAGATTTTCAAAAATTCCAAATTCAAACCTTTTGACATTCAATAACTTATAAAAATATTATTATAAAACATGAAGAAATCGATTACTCCGAGTCTTCGACTCGGAGTGATCAATTTCTTCATGTTTTTATAATAATTGAAGTTAAATCATTATTAATATTAATAAAAATCATTATTTTATATTATAAGAATTTTGTTATTGTAACTTCTTCAAAACTATTATCATTATTTCAATTCGAATTATTATTTTCTACAATTTTTAACTATAATTCTACTTTCAAGCAATTATTTTTAATAATTTTAAAAAAAATTCTTTTTGAGAATTTTCAAATTCATTTGTTAACAATTATATTTTACATGAAATTTCGATTGTTCAGAAATTTTCAAATTAAATGTATATTTGAAAATAAAAACTTCAAATAATTTAAACAAAAATTGAATTAAACTTTTTCTAAAAAATTAATTCTACAGAATTGTTAGTTAAAAGTATGGAAAATTCTGGTTTTTAAAGATTTTAATTTGAAACTTTTTCAAAATTCAATTATTTCTAAAAATTCAGGATATAATGCTTTTAATTTTCAATTATTATCTAAAATTTTAACTAAAATTACTTTTTAAGTCAATTTTTATTAGGAAATTAATTTAATTCTCTACGAGAATTCAATTATTTAAATACAAAAATAAATAAATGAATGTTTCTCGAAATTGAATTCTTATAAAAAATTTTATCAACAAATTTTTAAATAATAGAATTCTTTCGACGAATTTTAATCAAATTTTTAACAATAATTACATTTCTCAAGAAAGTTAATGAAAATTGTATTAAAAATAATTGAAATTCTGACATGTTTTCTTAAAAGAATTTTATTATTTATAAAAATAATGGAATTATTGCGAAAAAATTTATAAAAAATTTGCAAATAATTGAATTACTGTGAAATTTTTATTATTTGTGAAAATAATTAAATTACGAAAAAAAATTTTATTATTCATGAAAATAATTGAATTTCTGTAACAAATACGAAGAATTTTATTACTTCTGATAATTGAATTTCTGCTAATTATTTATAACCTCTCAAAAATTCCATTTTTTTGTGTTTTTAACTAAAATTTTTTATAAATTTATTATTATTTTTAATTAATTAAACATGTATTAAAAAATTTGAGTAATTTTAGAAGAATTTGAATTATTAAAATTTTTTTGGATTTAAGTTCTTTAAAATTTCTAATTAAGTTATTTAAGAAGAAATTATTGGTAAAACGCATTTAATAATTCAATTATTATCTAAAATACATTTTTAAATCAATTTTTATTCAAAAATTCTGCGAGAATTTAATTATTTAAATACAAAAATAAATAATTTTTTAAATAATTGACTGTTTCACGAAAATTGAGTTCTCATAAAGAATTCTATTAACAAATTTTTAAATAATTGAATTCTTTTGACGAATTTAAAAAAAAAAATTTTAAGAATAATAAAATTCTTCGAAGAAATCGATTAAAATTGTATTAAAAATAATTTAAATTCTACGATATTTATGAATATAATAGAATCCCTTTAAAAAATTGCTGTTATTTTTGAAAATAATTGAATTATTGGAAAGAAATTAAAAAAAAATTTGTACATAATTGAATTCTATAAAGAATTTTATTATTTATAAAAATAATTGTATTCAATTATTATCTGAAATTCATTTTTAAATTAATTTTTCTTAGAAAATTCTACGAGAATTCAATTATTTAAATACAAAAATAAATAATTGAATGTTTCTCGAAATTGAATTCTTATAAAGAATTTTATCAACAAATTTATCAATTATTGAATTCTTTCAACAAATTTTAATAAAATTTTTAAGAATAATTATATTTTTAAAATAATTCTATTAAAATTGTATTGAAAATAATTAAAATTCTACGATGAGTTTTAATATTGATAAAAATAATTGAATCCCTTTAAAAAATTGTTATTAATTATGAAAGTAATTGAATTATTGAGAAGAAATTTTTAAAAAATTTGTAAATAATAGAATTCTATAAGGAATTTTATTATTTATGAAAATAATTGAATCCCTGTAAAAAAAATTGTATTTTTTATGATAATAATTGAATTATTGCGAAGAAATTTATAAAAAATTTATAAATACATAATTGAATTCCTGTGAAATTTTTATTATTTATGAAAATAATTAAATTTTTTTGTAGAATTTTATTAAATTCTTTTTTTTTAATAATTTAATTCTTTTGGAAAATTTTTTTATAGTAGATATTAAAAATCATTTATTAAAAAATTGAAATAATTTCAGAAGAATTTGAATTCTTAAAATTTTTTAAAAATCTAAGTTCTTTAAAATTTCTAAATTAATTCATTAACTCTGACTTTTCCCTGATTTCTCTTATCAATTCTACTTCCCCTGACTTCCCAGGTTTGTGTATTTTTTACTTCAACGAATTTTGAAATTTGATAATTTTTCTAGTACTTCGTTATTCACTCACCTCACTTTCGCTTGTTTGACTGAACATAAAAGTGGGAATCCTTGAGACAGAATCCCCAGTTTCATCCAATTTTCCCCTCGAACTTGATTTTCTACTGCTTTCCACATTTGAAGATCTCTTTTTCAGTGTTGGAGTTTTATTTTGACTTTTTCGAGTATTTTTAACAGTTTCCATTGTCTCTTGATCAGAAGATTCCTCCTCGTCCGATAATAATGAATTCCCATCTTTAGTGCTTTCCAAATTTGACAATATTTTTTTCGGTGTTGGAGTTTTCTTGTCGCCTTGACTTTTTCGAGTACTTTTAACAGTCTCCATAGTCTCTTCACCAGAAGATTCCTCCTCGTCCGGTAATAATGATTTCTCATCCTTAGCACTTTCCAAATTTGACAATCTTTTCTTCGGCGTTGGAGTTTTCTTGTCGCCTTGACTTTTTCGAGTACTTTTAACAGTCTCCATTGTCTCTTCACCAGAAGATTCCTCTTCGTCCGGTAATAATGATTTCTCATCCTTAGTACTTTCCACATTTGACAATCTTTTTTTCGGTGTTGGAGATTTACTGTCGCCTTGACTTTTTCGGGTATTTTTAACAAATTCCACAGTTTCTTCACCGGAAGAAATTTCTTCCGACAATAATGAATTCTCACCACTCTCCACTTTGCTTTTATTTAAATTATTCTTTTTTCCCTCAGATATTTCACGTTTACCATCAAAGGAATTTAAAGTTTCTAAACTCATTCTATCCAGAGATTTAAAACCCCTGGTTTTTTTCGACACAATCTCAGAGCCACTTAACGATTTCGATTTACTTCTTTTGAGAATGTTATCCAAAAATTTGGAATCGGGTTCCTTTTCTTTTTCCTCTTCCTCGGAATCGGGAATTATTTCTTCCTCAAATATTGTGTTGGATTTATTTTTGTTCGAGTGAGAAGGAGAATTAACTCTCTCGTCTGGAGAATCGTATTCGTACATTGTGAGTTCAAAATCATTATTCGAAGTATCGTAATCATCACTGCTTCTTCTCTTTCGTTTTCTATTAATTTTCTCATGGCTTTTCAATAAATTTCTCTCGGTTAACTTGGAAATTTCCTCTTTGTTTGACTTGAGAAATTCTTCTTTATCTGGCGTGACCAAAAGATGAAAGGACGGCGATTTTGAAAGTGAATTCTTCACTGAATTATTGAGAATTGATTTTCTCTTCTCCGAAGATTCTCTCTTTGACGAAATATTTTCATCCTTTTCGTCTGATTTTGATTCTAAATTTTCAGTAGATTTAAGTGATTTTCTCTTCTCGGTGGATAATCTCTTCTCCGAAGATTCTCTCTTTGACGAAATATTTTCATCCTTTTCGTCTGATTTTGATTCTAAATTTTCAGTAGATTTAAGTGATTTTCTCTTCTCGGTGGATAATCTCTTCTCCGAAGATTCTCTCTTTGAAGAAATATTTTCATCCTTTTCGTCTGACTTTGATTCTAAATTTTCGGTAGATTTCAATGATTTCTTATTTTTTTCTTCCTGACGTCTATTCTTTATTTCATCGATAACAATTTTGTTTGGTATTTTATTTCCCAAACTGTATCGAGATTTTGTGATCAAATGTTTTTCACTGACACTTTCAATCATACTGTTTCTCGGTTTGAAATTACGATCCATTCTCTCGGGAACTTCGATTTTTTCCGAATTATCGACATTTTGATTTTTAGTCGCCGCATCACTCATGGCATTTAAAATAGACGTGTCAACCTCCATCGGTTCACAAAAATATTCCTCCTCAACAGTTTTGTCCTTATCTTCATTTTTCGATAAATCCAAATCAATTAAAGACGTTTCCTTCTTTATTGACGAATCTTTTTTCAATTCCTGTTGACTGTCATTAGAACTGAAGTTTAATTTATGCGACATGAGACGTTTCATTAAATTCTTCTCCATAGCATGGACCTTCTCCTTCTTTTTCACAACTGATTTGATGCTGTTAATTTCGTCGACAATAATTATTGAATCGTCGGTCTCTTCCACAATCGATTTCTCCACAGTTTCATCTGTTTAGAAAAGAAATGTATATTATCAATGAATAGAATAATTCGTATGATCAGGGCTCGAACCAGTGAAAGTATTAAAAAATAGTTAAATACGGACTTTACGGACCAAAAATTAAAAATTTTGGAATAATTTTATTACTTTTGAAAACAATTGAATTTCTCCAATAATTTGTAATTTCTCTGAAATTCTCCAAATTATATCGTACAATTTACCAACTTTTCGTCTTTTATAAATCAAATTACAGTCTTTACGGACCTTTTTTCAAAAAAAACTGTTCGAGCCCTGTATTATTAATTGATGAGAAAGAATTAATTTACCGTAGTCAGTTTTATCCTCTTCTAACAATGAAGCTTCGACGGGAACTGACATTACTCGCTTTCGACTCTTCGAAGATGCTTTTTTCTTACTGACAGAATCATCCTCGTCAGCAACAGATTTTCCTCTTGTTTTGCGTGTCACAGGCGGTGGAGGACTTTGGTCTTCCGATTCCGACAATTTATTGCGTCTATTAAAGAAAATTAAACATTTCCATTTGAATTTTCTTTCTTTTTAAATTCTCTTTTATAAAAAAAATTAAAAAAGAAAAATTGAAAATGTAATCTGTCGTTTTTCTAAAGGACTTAAAATACTTTTCTAGACACAAACCTTGAATATCTTGTTGAACGAGTTGTACTATCTCCAATATTTGTAATTTCAGGGGAAGCACGTTTTCTGTAAATCAAAAAAAAAGGAAATCAATTTACGGTCAATTTTTTAAATAAAAATCTAAATTTTTGCCTCAAGTATACAAACCTTAATTTCCTGGTTGCTTGAGGCGAATTCTCAATATCATTGGATGGTGATCGATTTCTGTAAAGCATTTGAATATTAAACCTCGGTACTTTTTTAATATTTCAAACAAAATTCGAACAGAGAACAAAAACAAAAAACAAACCTTAAAACTCGACCAGGTGTAGGATATTTATCCGGATTTGGATTCTTCTTACGAAATTCACGTTTAGATGTAATTGATTTTTCTGATTCCGGTGAAGAATCCACTACATGTTTTATACGTGTACTTCGTCTCACTGGAGAATCAGAAATCAAAACTGTCTGTCGGGTTTTACGAACTGCAGAAAAAGTAAAAACTTGTTTTAAATTTTTAACTATTACCATAAAAAAATCTGAGAGTTTTATTCAAGGTTGCTACAAAAATTTAATTTTGTTTTTTCCCTGATTTCCAGACAAAATTTTATCTTTTTCCCTGAAGCTAAAGAATATTCTGAGATTCACTCTAAAAATGATTAGACATTTAAAAAAAATATTCTATTATCTAAAATTTTAACTGAAATTCATTTTTATATCAATTTTTATTAGAAAATTTTACTAGAATTCAATCATTTATTTCCTTATTTTACAATCAATTAAATAGAAAAATAAGTAATGTATTAAATAATTGAATGTTTCTCGAAATTTAATTCTCATAAAGAATGTTATCAATAAATAAATTTATAAATAATTGAATTATTTTGACAAATTTTAGTACAATTTTTAAGAACATTTACATTTTTCGAGGAATTTAATTAAAATTGAATTCAAAATAAATGAAATTCTGCGACGAGATTTATTATTTGTGAAAATAATTGAATCTCTATAAAAAAATTGTATATTTTATGAAAATAATGGAATTTTTACTAAGAAATTTATTTAAATTTGTGAAAATAATTGAATTTCAGAGAAGAATTTTATTATTTATAAAAATAATAAAAATTGAAATTTTGAAGAGAATTTTTTTATACTTTTGAACATAATTGAATTTCAGGAAAAGTCCTGAACTTTCTCGACTTTCTCAAAGGTATTCGAGCAAATAAAAGTATTCTATTTCAATCAATTCTTATTTTCCTATAAACTATAACAATTAAAAACAAACTGTTCTTTTTCAAGAAAAATACAACAAACTAGAAAATAAACTATTCAAAAAAAGGTCTAAATTAAAATTCTACTAAAGTTTGAATGAAAATAATTATATTAAATACTCTGGAAAGTTCAGGAATTCTATATATCGCAAGTATTTAGTCTTAAAATGTTATATTTAACCGTTACGACTTACGAAATTCTAACAATGAATTTTACACAATCAAATAATATTTTGTCAAACTTACCCGGCTTGATTTCCTCTTCTTTCTCAGATGTTTTTCTAGTTCGCGGCATTATTCTAATTACTTTGTTTAATATTAAACAATTTACAAAAGGTAAGATTTATGATAACAAAACGTATAAAATTAAAACACGTGTTGCTTTATCTGCATGCAAATAAAAAATTCTAACCTAACTTTTGTTGAAAATGCCGAAAAAAAGATCGGAACGATCCGAACATTGACGAAAATAACCGAAGTTTTGAATCTGATTAAGGTTCCCGCCAAAAGTTGGCGCTGCAATCGTGACAGCTGATTGTTGTTTTGTTTGTGAATTCTATTGTTTCTTTACTCAAATTTATTTTTATAAATTTATACTAAAAAAAAGTTCGTATTTAAGAATATAAACTCTAAAAAAGATATTTATAATGTTTTGAGTGTGTGTTTATTGACTTGTAGACAATGAGTCAAGAGAACGCTTGTTTACTGTGCATTACAGAAAATGCAAAATACGATAAGGAATTTTTGGCACAAAGAGCTTTTTTCTCAGCTCCAAAGGTATTTAAATTTTCTTCAAAAGAAAATAAATAGAAAGTGCATTTTCTTTGAAATTAATATTTCAGTTACAGGAATTACGATTAAAATGGAATGAGGCAATTATTAAAATTCATCCAGTTTTGGAAGATTTTGTAAATAATGTCAATACATACAAAATTTGTGATTTACATTTCAAAGAGTCGGATATTAAGAAGTGCATTAGTGAGAAATCTTCACAGCAAAATATATGTACACTTCCACTGTGGAATTGGGTTTTAAAAATCAAAGCTCTTCCCCTAAGTGCCAAGGAATTGGAAAATGAAAAAAATCAGGTATTTATTTTCCACTATCAGGGAAATGACAAGAAGACAAATTTTTTGTCAGGAGAATTAAGAATAAATAAAGAAAATTTTAGTTAAAAATTATAGAAAATAATTAAAGTTTGGAACAGGGTTTATAGTTGTAATTTTTAGAAATTAATAAAAATCATCAATTTTACACATTTTCTGTAAACTTTCATATTTCCCTACAAAATGAATTTTGTCAGGGAAAATAATTTTAATGTCAGGAAAATTTCAGGGAAATTGATAAACTGAAAATTGTGACCATTCTGCACTAGTTTTTACTTATAATCATATTTTCCGATTTTTCAATAATTTTTTCTTTACTTTTTATAGATTTTCAACGCAACAGAAAAACCTAGAGAAAACGTGAACCGATTAGAAACGAATGTTGTTGATCAGGATCACTCGTATATAAGCAAATCATTATTGCAACCGGAAAATAATAATGAATACGCGAAAATGACTAATTCATTTAAAGAAAATAAAAAAGCGAAGGAAAAATCAATTCAGCCAATTAAGCACGATCATAAAAATGTCAAATTCACACCTTATTCGATTAATTCCGATAAAAGAGGGGAGAGTAATAAATTATCTCAAATTCTACAATTGGAACCGGAAAAAAATCGTGTTTTACTCGTCGCTACGGAACCGAATACAATTTCTGTTTACTCACCTGTTACTTCCGTTTCTTCGACAAATATTTCTTCCACTTCTAATTCTTCTTCTTCTCCATCATCATCATCACAATCACTTATTTCACCACAAAATTGCGTTTCATCTCCAAAAATTTATCCCATAATTACAAACGTAACTTCACTTGCTCAAAAAACTCCGAAATTCGTTTCACTTCGTAAAATCACTTCACCAGCACTGAATTATCAATCAAAGGTGATTCCAATTTTACCCAAATCGAAATTAAATATTCCCTTGACGATAAATTCAAAATCTGTCCAGTCAATTCCGTCAATTGGAAAAAAGTTAATTACACTTGCAAATTCACAAGTTCCGAGAGAGCCGATAATTTCAATTGAGGAAAAGTCGACGAATAATACGATACAATTGAAGCAAAAAATTATTGAACCGATTCAAAATGTGAAAACAACTTTGACAATGAGTGACGGAGTTTATACTTTTTTGAAATTAATGGACGATTTGAAACAAAAACCTCTTCCAAGAGGATGGGCATATCAATTAATGGATGAGAACAAACTTTTATTCACGCAATATTGTATTAAGAGGAAATTTCCCATTTTTCTCCTGGTTGACAAGGATTTAACAACAACGGTCAGTTGTCAACATTATTTTATCAATTTTTATACAAGATTCAATATTTTTCATTTTTAGTTTTTAAGTATTTTATTCTTTAAGTTTTCCAAAAAAGGATTTAAAAATTTATAGACTCATAGAATCTATAGAATTAATTCTAAACTGAAATTCAAAAATTTAATGTTATAAACATCGATTTTTTTTGCAGATTTCCGTGGGCTATGAAGCTGTTAAATTTATTCAACACAAGATCACATTAAATTTATTTGCAGATGTTTGCAAAGGTCTTCGTAAAATGGAAAGTTTCAAATGGTGCTTGGGAATTGGATTTGATCAAAATAAGTGAGTTTCTATTTCGATTTTTACAATTTTAATGTCAATGAATACAATAATTTAATTGCAATTATTTAATTGTTTGATGGTAAATTATAATTTCGATTTTTATATTTACAGTCACTCCGATATGTGTTTAATTTTATGCAGAACTTTCAATTCAAGATGTCATGTGTGTTTAAAAATAAGGCGCAATGCGCAAAGACGGGAAAGTAATGAAATCACCAAACAACGAAAACAATCTAAAGATTTACGACCATTATTAAATAAATTAAGGGGAATAAACAAACGACTTGATACTAAGGTTTGTTTCAATGGTTTCAATTATTTATCTCAATTTCGAAAAAGGAGACAAATTTTCTAAAATCATTTCCGGAAAAAATTTTTACTTTTTCCCTGAACCTAAAGAATATTCTGATTTACTCTACAAAAGATTAGATTATTTTTAATAATTTTTGAAAAAGTTCTTCCTTGAGAATTTTTAAAGCTATTTGTCTACAATTCAATTTTACGCAAATTTCCATTATTCTGAAATTCTTCAATTTAATACATATTAGAAAATAAAAATATGAAATAATTTCAAAAACAAATTCAATTAAACTTTTTCTAAAAAATTAATTCTACAGAATTGTTAGTTAAAAGTATGAAAAATTCAAATTTTTAAAGATTTTAATTTGAAACCTTTTCAAAATTCAATTATTTCTAAAAATTCACGATATAATGCTTTTAATTTTCAATTATTATTTTAACTTTTAACTGAAATTAATTTTTTAATTAATTTTTAACAGAAAATTCTACGAGAATTCAATTATTTAAATACAAATATAAATAATTGAATGTTTCTGAAAACTAAATTCTTATAAAGAATTTTATCAACAAATTTTTAAACAATTGAATTTTTTCGACGAATTTTAAAAAAATATTTAAGAATAATTACATTTTTCGAGGTGTTTTATTAAAATTGTATTAAAAATAATTTAAATTCTGGGATGAGTTTTATTTATGAAAATAATTGAATTATTGCGAAGAAGTTTATAAAAAATTTGTAAATAATTGAATTCATGTGATATTTTTATTATTTATGAAAAAAATTGAATTCCTTAAATAAAGAAGTTTATTATTTATGAAAATAATTGAATTTCTGCAAAAAATTTTATTAAAATTCTTTAAAATAATTAAATTTCTTTTTTGCTAAGAATTTAATTAATATTTTGGAAAACAATTGAATTTTTTTGAGAAATTTAAATTAAATTAATAATTAATTAATAATTAAATTAATTTTATCAAAGTATTTGAAATTAAATTTTTTTTCTTATAAAAAATTCTATTGAAATTTTTCAAAATAATAAAATTTTCGCGAAGAATTTTATTCAAATTCTTTAAGACAATTAAATTCCTGCAAAATATTTTATAAATTATAAAAATAATTGCGATCTTGCTAAGAATTTAATTAAAATTTTTAACAATAATTGAATTTTTTAAAAGATTTTTAACAAATTTTTGAAATATAATAATTGAATTTTTGTTAAAAGTTTTATTAAATTATTAAAATAGTAGATATTAAAAATCATTAAATTAAGGAAAATTTTTTTAAATAATTGAAATTTTGCCAAGAATTTTATTAAAATTTTTGTAAATAAATGAATTTCAGAGAAGAATTTTAATATTTTTAAAGATAATTGAAATTTCACCAAGAATTTTTTCAAATTTTTAAAAATAATTGAATTTTTGCGAAGAATTTTATTATTTATGAAAATGTAATTGAATTATTGCAAATAAATTTATTAATTTTTTTAAATAATTGAATTCTTTCGACGAATTTTAATAAAATTTTTAAAAATAATTGAATTGCGTAGAATTTTATTATTTTTAAAGATAATTGAAATTTTGACTAGAATTTTTTTTTATATTTTCGAACATAATTAAATTTCTTCGAAGAAGAATTTAATTACTTTTGAAAATAATTGATTATGAAAAAGATTTCTAAATAATACAATTCCTGTGAAATTTTTATTATTTTTTAAAATAGTTGAATTTCTTCGAAGAATTTATTTAGTGTTCTTAACTAAAATTCTTCTATAAATCTATTATTTTCAATAATTAATTAAATATATAAGACAAATAAAGAAAGACACAAAAATTCAGAATTTTCTTTTCCATTCTAAAAATTTTTCCAGTACTTTAAATAAAAATTCTTGATTTTTCCCACAATTCCCTGACCTCTGGTAACGTTGTCAAATGACTCTTTATATAAATTTAATTGCCTGAATAATAAAATGAAATTGATTTTTTTCAGGTGTGTAAATTAAAACTGATGGTCAATCATCTGAAGAAAAAACAATGCGTTGAATGTCTACATAACAAATTTCTCGAAAAAAATTCAATTCCAGTGGAATCTGAAAGTTTATCAACGACAACGTAATTTTTCCTCTTCATTCTTTTCTTTTTCATCATCGATAATTTATTTTAATTGTATAGTTTATTATGTTCTTGAAAATTCTAAATAAATTTTTCCATAAAAAAAAGTACAGCCTTAAATTATTCTTAACCTCTTTTTATCCAAATTTAAAAAACTTCTTATCTCCCAAGTGAAGGGGTTTTAAAACAATTAAAAAAAAGATTTTTTTCCTTCAATTCATATATTCAAATTCAGTTACCTAACCGGATATTCACCTCCCCCCTAAAAAAACGAATCGATAGTGCACTTGAACACGAAGCATGACGGAAATTCACGATTGAGCTGGTCGAAATAAGCCGAATTTTACCGGAAGTAACCGAAACGTCATCAAAACGAACAAGACCTGAATAACGACGCTCGGCGGCGGTTCCTCTCCGGCTTGGATCGAAATTGTGTTCGCGTCTACGGGCGCGGCTTGCGTTCGAACTGGCGTTTTTACAAATAAAAAAATGTCGTCCCTCGACTATTTGGACTTGTGTCGTTTGTGTCTAGTGAAAGACCGTGTCGGAATATCAATTTTCGAAGATGATGGTGATGTGAGACAAGTGTTCCTGAAAATTGCCTCTTGTCTACCGGTCAAGGTAAGCCAACTACGCCACCGTTTATAAGGCCTTCCGCCATTTTGCTGTGAAATAAAGTTTAAGGAATTTTATCTCATGTACACTCACCTTAATTGTTTCTTTTCACAACGTCTCTATTATTCATTCTAATAGCTATTGATCCCTCTATTGTGAAATCCTTTTATTTGCAAATTGAAGGCGGATTTTCACGTTTTAAGCGTCGTTCTTATTCCCCTCCCAATTTCTTTTGTTTCACCGACGCCATGAATCGTTTTTAGCCAAACATGCCGTAAAATTCAATTTTCCCTTTTCTTTTTTAGTTTTTTTTTAATTCGAATTTGTTTTTTCTTTAGTAAATATTATTATTGAAAATAGGTAAATAATTTGACCTTTTTTCTTTTATTTCAATTTTTTTCTATTTTTTTGTACTAAAATTCGGGTTGAAAATTTCTTCTTTAAATTGAGCGGAATTGTAAACATTTGTCTTTGTGATTTTATTTTATTTTTATTTACCGCCGAAAATGCGGTAGAATTTTCTCGTGTGCGGCTTTCAATGGCGTCTATACGAAGAGATCGATTCTGTCTCTTTCTCTCTCCCTATCACTTCAATGAACTGTCCACCATTTCGCGAAAGCCCTTTGTCTACTTGGCTTGAGAAAAAAAGGTCGTTGATATTTTCTTTTTTTTATTCGGGGAAATATATTTTTTTTCGCCTTTTTTTTTGAAAAATTGATCAAATTTGCCAACAACCACCTGTATATTGTACTCAACAGATGTCTGTCTGTTTTAACATTCGTCGTGTTTTATTGATGCCTGTCGCAACTCGCGTTCGAAGGCGAATTATTGATCATTTCACTTTGCAAAGTTTCGATCAGACTTCATTAAATTTTTACAATTCTTTTCTCGTAATAGCGTTTAATAACAAAACTGCTATTCGAGCGGCTTCTTTATTTTATTGAGTCGGGGAAATTTCATTCAATATTCCAACTATAAATTAATCTTTACAAAAAGATTTGTAAATTAATTAGTTAATCTTTACGAAAAGATTTATAAATTATTCTTTACAAAAAGATTTATAACTTAATCTTTACAGAAAGATTAATCTATTAATTCGTACAGAAAGATTAATTAATAATTCCGTAAAGAAAGTTTTTTACCGAAAAAATAATGTTTATATAGAAAATATTTTGCTAACAAAGGAATTGTATTGTTTCAGGTATCAAGAGAAGACAAATTACCTAAGAAAATATGTGACGACTGTATGTATAAACTAGAATTATTTTATCAATTTTGGAATACGACTGCAAACGCCGAAAAGCAGCTTTTACAATGGCTCGACGACGTCGATATGCAGGACAAACAGGGTTACGTAACGGAAGTCCTCAACTCGGTAAAAAAAATAATTTTTTTTTCAAAAAATACGTATTTTTTGAATCGTTTTTTGGATTGTTTGGATTTTTTTCTCGTTTTTTTTTCAACAATATATTTGAATTTTTCAGAGTATAATGAAGCAGGAGCAACAGGCTAGTGAAAATAGATTAGATGAGAGTGTGATGCAAGTTTCGCATCAAAATAACATGGGCATGGGAATGATGGACAATATGGGCCTCGGTATGCCCATCATTATTTCCACCACCAATCAACCAATGACCTCAGTACCAATGGACACCAGTGGCAGTTCTGTTCAAACGATACAGGCAGTACCTGGTACCAGTACACAATCCACACACGACCAAATCTCACAAAATCAATCAGCGAACGTTGGTCATCACGAAGTCGATGAGGACTCTGATGAAGACGAGGAGAACGAGTCCGATGACGAATGTGATGCGGACGATGGTAAAAAAAGAGCTTTTTTCATAAAGTGAAAATAATTTCTAAATATTTTAATTTCATTTACAGGGATCACATTTGGTCTCCTTTTTTACCTAATAAGGTTCTTCCCCTTTTTCCCCCTTTTTTAACCCCTTAAATTCTTGAAAATTTTAAATTTTCTCCTTTTTATCCCCTTAAATTTTTAAAATTCTAATTTCAAAAGGATATTTTACTAATTATTATATTTACTAATCAAAAAAAAATTTTACTCTGGAAATAACGATTTTTAATAGCAAAATTATTCAAATTTTCAAAATTCCCTAAAACACTTAAACTCTTACGTTTTCAATTCAATTATTTTTTATAAATATAATAAAATTCTTTTCAGGAATTAAATTATTTTTAAACATTTTAAGAATAATTCTTGCAAGAATTCAATTATTTTAAAAAAAAATTTTTAAACATCGCAGGATTGCAATTATTTTTAATACAATTTTAAATAAATTCCGCGAAAAATGCAACTTTTCTTAAAAATTTTATTAAAATTCTTCGAAAGAATTCAATTATTTAAAAAAAAAATTTAATAAAATTCTTTACAATAATTGAATTTCTTTCAATATAATTTTAATAACACTTTTTGAAAGAATTCAATTATTTAAAGCAAAATTTTCATAAAAATTTTTGAAAAAAGTCATTTCTTTAATAAGATTTTTTTTTTAAATTCATCTCAAGAATGCAATTATTTTAAAAACTTTATTAAAGTCCGGTGACTTTAACAATTACAATTAGTTATTAAAAATTCTTATTTTCAGAGCAAATTTTATTATTTTTGAAGTAAATTTTTCTAATTTTTACAACAAAAAATTGTCTTTGAAAATAGTCAAACTTATTCTGAAAATAACAATTTTTAATATTAAATTTTACTATTTTTGAAGGGAATTTTTCCAAGTCCGAAAAATTAATTTTACTAATTTTTTTCTCTGAAATTTACTTCTTTAAAATAAATTTTATGCTCTATAATACAATAATTTTTACTTAATTTTAAAATTCCCCTTTTTGAAAAAAAAATGAATCCCCTTTTTTTGAAAAATAAAATTTCCTTTTTTATTGAATGTTACATGACAAAATCACTGTGATCCCTGTAATTTAAATCTTTCATAAAATTATTTTTATAGTAATTTTTTGAGAGGAATTCAATACGGTCAGAAAATATTTTCACCCTTTTTGAATTTTTATTTTTCTTAAAAATTATTAAATTTTGATATTCATTAGTAATTTTGTAGAAAATATATTTTTGTATCCGCAAAGAAATTGCCGAAAGAAAAAAATGCTACAAAAGTAGTAAAAATCAATTTTTTCATTCGGACATTTTTTTGTAGTTTTAAAAACGTATTTTTTACATAATTGCAAATGGTTTGTAAAATCTATCAATTTTTTAAGAAAAATAAAAATTTCAAAAAGGTCAAAATATTTTCTGATTCTTTTTTTAAAAAAATTACTGTAAAAATAATTTTATGGGAGATTTAAATCATTTTCTTGAAATAGTTAAAAATGTCCCTCTTTTTTCAAAAATGGACCTTATTTTTCAAATTTTTACAGAAACTCCCTCTTTTTTTAATTTTTAATCATTTTCATTAGAAAGCTGAGATTTTTTACAATTTTGTAAACTTTAAAAATGGGGCAACAATCGATTTTCAAGAAAAGAAAAAAAAACATTTTAAATTCTTTTTGTTTATTTTATTCAAAATCTATTGTTGTCCCATTTTTTAACTTTACATAATTTACTAGAAAAAATCTCAGCTTTCGAATAAAAATGATAAAAAAGTAAAACAAGAGGTAGTTTCTGTAAAAATTGAAAAATAACGTTTATTTTTAAAAGAGAAGTTGAATAATTTTTTTTAAAAAAGAATAAGTTTTGTAATTGAAAAGTACACATAAAGCTTCAAAATTCACTAAATAAAAATTAAAATTGCTTAATTTTTCTAAAAGTCAAAGGGAAAATTTATCAATTTCATTTCTAGAAGTTATTATTGCAATTTAAATAGAACAATTTCCCTTAAAATCGAATTTTTTTTATTGAAATCAGTTCACTTAGAATCGCTCAAATAAGATTAAAACAAATTTGAAAATTCGCATTACTGGAGACTAATTTGTTCTTTCTCTTTTTTTTTGGCAATAGGACTACCTGTGAAAGAGGAGAATGAGGAAGACCCTAACAATCGAACAGTTGAACCGACGACGTTTGTTAATGTATCCCTGCCGTGTGATGAAGCCGGACCATCGGGACTTCAACAGCAAAAAATCACCGAAATGCCTGAAATGGCGATGCCACAGGTCGCCAGCGCCGACAACAAGACTGGGTAAGTTTTCGTTCTCTATTAAATTCGCAAACATTCCAGAGCTAAAGATGTTTTGTTGTGGTATTCACAAACAATCTCACAAACACCAAAAATCCGTTCTTTTTTAAATGTTCAAAACTATTTTTTCATTTCACTTTCATTTCTCTTTTCAAACTATTTCCAAAGTATTTTTCTTCAAAATATTTCCAAAGCTTTTTTTCAAAATATTTCTAAAGTATTTTTCTCAAAATATTTCCAAAGCCTTTTTTCAAAATATTTCCAAAGTACTTTTTCAAATTATTTCCAAAGTATTTTTACAAAATATTTCCAAAGCCTTTATTCAAAATATTTCCAAAGTATTTTTTTCAATATCTTTAAGTTTAAATAAACAGAAATTCAGCAGATTTTTCTCTAAACGAAATTTTTCTTCTTCAAAATTATCTAAAGTAATTAAATTTCAAATTTTTGAATAACTATCGATTCAATTAAGTAATCTAGTTGAATTTAAATTTTAAACCCACAATCTGTTTATTCAGAGTCGAATTTCGAACCAATTTTTCCATAATTTGAAAATTTGAAAAAAAATTTTCCTTGAAATTCTTACTTTTGTTTGTAAAGTTTTTCGTGTTTTTTATTTAACAAATTAAAGGTAAGTGCGCACACACTCCACAACCATCTTTAACTCTTGATATTTAGCAATTTTGATAATTTACTCAATTAAAAGAAAAAGGAAAACTTTAACCAAAAGTTGGTAAATTGAAAAGAATTTTTAAATATAAATGTCTCGTAAAAAAAAATTGCTAGATATCTGTTATCATTTATGTGTACGCAGCAATATTAGCATGTACACGGCGTACGTTTGAATGAGATCTTTTTAAGAAAATTAAATAAGAAAAAGAACATTTTTGGATTGAAAAAAAACTCAAAAAAAAATTTTTAAAAAGATTTTTCTAATTCATTGAAACGAACGTCAAAATTAGAAAGTTACATGTAAAACAAAAGAAAAAATGGACAGAGGGTATTTAAAAAAAATGTCGTGATTTCTATTTTCTCTAGTAATTTAATAATTTAATAATTTAAATATTTTAAATAATTTAAAAAGTATAAACAAAGTAAAAATTATTCCACAAATATTATTCTATAAAATTAAAAAATAAGTTCAAAAACATTTTTTTTAAATTAAAAATTTTTTATCAAAAGAAAGGGATAATCTCTCTGTCCAAAAAGAAGAAAAAAAAACAGAAAGATGTCTACATGTTGTCGATATAATATTCCCACGCTTACGTAAAGGCACTAATGCCGCACTCGACCAACAATTTGGTTGAAATAATCACTGACGATCGATAATTTCCACAAAATAATTAAAAAAAAAAGTAAATATTTTTTTTAAGTTAGATCAGAAAAAACACTCGTCTTTTTGTTTTTTTAAATCTGAATGTCCAATTTTGATATATTATTGCATTTTTATATGCAAAGAAAAGAAAGAAAAAGTGGTGATTCAGAATTATTTCTCGGGCAGAAAAATTTTCTCTAAAAAGGAAAATTTTAAATCTATAGAAAAAAATTAGTTTCTCCTCGAAAAAAAAATTTTTTTCTGGAGAAAATCTCGTTCGGTTTTTTTATTGAAACGAAAAAAGAAAATTGGATTCATTGGATTTTCGAATTCGAAATAAATAAAAAAGTGTCTAAAAATGGACAAACAAAAAATGCTGGAATTTCGCAAGATTATTGCAAGAAGAAATTTTTCCCGGATAGAAAAAAGAAAAGGAAAGGAAAACGAGGACAACTTCCATTTTTTCGATGAGAAGAGAGAAGAAAAATGGATTTTTTGAATTATTTAAAAAGGCGAGTATTTTCTTTTTTTACTATTAAAAAAAAATTGTTAAAATATTATTCTTTGTATTCGTTTGAAATTGTATTGTTAAAAACCCCCGTCCCCCTCGATTTTTAATTTACAGAAAACTGAAGGTACTTTTTATTTCTTCCCCCGAAAGTACCAGTTTTTCAGTTATCTGAATAACCCACAATTTTCCTTATTCTTATTTATTTAATATTTGATATCAAATATTTTTTTATTCTATTTGATATTTGGTATCGAATAAATTTGATGTGAAATAAATTTTTTTCGACAAAATTTTGCGCCTTTTTTTACCCAATCGGCTGCAATTTTGTTTCCCCTCTGCCCGAAAATAGTTTTTCTTTTTAAAAAGCTTCTTTTAAAGCTTATTTTTAATAAAAAAAAAAAAAAAGCGCAATTACTTTTTTGGAGACTCGAATCTTCATATTGTTGTTATTTTTTTCTCAACAATAATCAACGAGGCATTGAAATTTTCTCCAGCTACGAAAAAGTAATTTTTGTTTCGTTTTTTCAACGGAAAAATAAATTCGTGTATATCAGTGAATTTAATCAAGAGAACAGGAGGAAAATTTGCAAAAAGTGTTATCAATTTTGTCAGCATTTTTTTTTTCTATTTTCGTATTTATTTTTTTAATTTGATTATAAAAATTGCGAATTGAAGACAAAATTCGTTGATTGAAAAATGACAAAAATGGAGGAAAATTAACATTTTCCTCTATTGTTTAAATAATTTTTATTTAAATAAACTCGGTTTTATATATTAATTACTATTTTCAATAGTGTTTGTATTAAAAATGTGTTTTTTAACATTTTAATTTAATTAACTAAATTATACCATAGTTTTTCTGCGGATATCAAATTGAGACAAAAATCGAATCAAAATGTTGCTTCGCAACACTTTTGATTCGTTTCTTTTTCTCAATTTGATATCCTTGGGAAACGGTGATCTTATATTAATTTTGAATAATATTTTATTAACAGTAATGTGTAATTATTAATTATTAATATTATTAAAATAGTAGTAATATTAATTGATACTATTTAATTAATATTATTGATATTAGTATTAATATTAATTATTAATATTTAATTAATACTATTAATATTAGTATTAATCATTATTACAAGGAGAAAAAAATGGAATAATTTTTACTATTTTCAAAGTAAAACTAAAGTTTTCTGTAACTTCTGCTCATTTTTGGCAACTTTTTGTACTTTCGGATTAAATTTTGTTATTTTCGAAGTAAAAATTACTAATTTTTTACAAAAATTTACTTCGAACGCAGCAAAATTTACTATAAGAATATTAAAAGTTGACAAAAATGCGCAGAAATTTTTAAAAAATTAGGTTTTACTGTGAAAGTGGTAAAAGTTATTTAATCCTTTTTTTTCTTTGTAAAATTTATATTAAAAATTATGATTATAAATCATTAATAATATTGATCATTATTAATTATTAATATTATTAATTATTAATATATTAATAATTAAATATTAATGTATCAAATAATATTTAATTATTACTATTAAATATTAATTATTAGTATTTTTATTATTATTATTTTTATTATTATTGTTATTGTTATTATTATTATCATTATCCATTTTTGGAACATTTTTCGAAAATATTCGTTTTGATGAAGTGCTTCTGAAAATATTAAAAACCTGTGGATAAAATCGAAGATATCGTCGTTTCAAAATCCGGAAGTATTTTGGTCGCCGGAAATCGTCGTTACTGGATTAAATTCAAAGGTGACGTATATTTTTTTAAATAATTATTATTTATAATGAACTTTTACCAATAATTACCAATTTTTAGATAATAATTAGTTTTAGAAATTTAAAACATAAGTCTATTTTTCTTATCATTTCATTTATTTTTACGCTTTAGTCGGATTTTTGTCGAAATTTTTGTCATAATTCAATTTTCTCCCGAATTTGACAATTTCGACTTTTTATTGACTCATATTGATGTTTCTTTATCAAACATTTATTTAATGTACAATTTGTTTTTTTTTTATTCAGTATTTTGATTTTACTATTTATCGGAAATTTCAGGTTTTAACTGATGGATTTATCAATTTACTGTCTAGTTTTATTTATTCAGTATTTTTATAGGTATTTAAAGGAAATTTCGGTTTTTTAATTGAATTATCAAAAAAAAATTGACTTATCAATTTACTATTCGCTTTTTTATTCAGAATTTTTATTTTACCACTTACTGAAAAGTGGAAAGTAGAAATTTCAGTTTTTTAATCATTGATGTATCAATTTACTATTTCTTTTTTTCATTCAAGATTTTTATTTTATTACTTATTGGAAAATGGAAATTAAAAATTATAAATTTCAGTTTTTTAATAATTAATTTATCAATTTACTATTTATTTTTTTAATCAAGATTTTTATTTTATTACTCATTGAAAATTGAAAATTTCAGTTTTTTAATAATTGATTTATCAATTTACTATTTTTCGTTTTATTCGCTATTTTTAATTTTGTTACTCATCGAAAGTTTCAGTTTTTTAAGAATTGATTTATCAATTTACTAGTTTGTTTATTCAGTATTTTTATTATTTCTGTTATAATAAAATCCGAGTGGTTTTCCGACACAAACGAAGACATTCACTCTTCGTTTGTCTCATCACTATTTTTATTTTATTCCTCATCGGAATTTTCAGGTTTTTAATTATGGAGATTCATGAAAAATATTTTAAGTTCCGGATGAAGCTGTTTTTATTTAAATTGAAAATTAGGAAAGGAAAAACGAAAGAAAGAAAGGTAATGTATAAAGTATGGAACTGTAGAAAATTTTTCTCTCTCTAAGTTCGATGATACGGAAGTTTAAATGTGACAGTCAAAAATTGCAACGCCCAAGCACCTTGCACGACCACAATTGCAGAAAACACACAAGCCAAATTTATAAATGTGCATCACCGCCTGTTGCTCGTCTGCAAAAATTTGATTTTTTACTGATGGAGATCATTTTTCATCGTCGAAGAGTTTTCAATTTTTATATTTTAATTTCATTACAGTGAAACCTTTTGGAATGCAACTCTCGATTTCTTAGATTTTATTCTTACAATCCTTACAAAAATTGTAAAACTTTTGTCCAATTTTGTAGAATTGTAAAAATTTTGCGCAATTTTGTAGATTTGTAAAAATTTTGTACAATTTTGTAGAATTTTAACAATTTTGTACAATTTTGTAGAATTGTAAAAATTTTATCCAATTTTGTACAATTGTAAAAATGTTGTACCATTTTGTACAATTGTAAAAATTTTGTACCATTTTGTACAATTGTAAAAATTTTGTACAATATTGTAGAATTGTAAAAATTTTGTACAATTTTGTAGAATTATACAAATTTTGTACAATTTTTACAATATTCTGGAACAAATTTTTTACAATATTCGCTTAGAAAATAATTCTAATTTATTCAATTCAATTATGAAATTTCAAACCAAAAGGGGAATTTAATTCTTGTTGGACAAAAAAAAGTAGTTGCATTCCGACAGGTTCGACTGTATTATTAATTATTAATTATATTAATTAATATGGATTTTTAATAAAAATTTTTGTTGTAGGTATGAAAAATGATCTTGGAAAATAATAACATTTTTATCTCTGTGTGTTTTTTCGGTCACTTTTGCCGGCAATGTCCTTGGGTTTTGTCAATTTCAGAGATGGAGGTACATTCGGCGGTTTATCGGGGATGCTACGACAAATACTTTCACCCTCACCCGAACAGGCAGATATCGGATTAGCCGGCTGCTGTAATTATCTACAACCATCAGTCTTCATGAATCATCCAACGATGATGCCATCGAGTTTACAAATGGCACCATCACTATCACATCTCTCGGTTCTCTATCCAGAGCAACCTGTTCTCCACGAGCATGTACAAATTCTCGGCGAATCTTATTCATGTCCAAATTGCGGCCTCGAATTTCGCACTATTCTCAAATTAAATTATCACATAAAAACAAGTCATCCTCAACGTGAGGAAATTGACAATCGCAATCAAATGAATATTGTCCAAGCTCCAATTGGCTTGGTCGACAACAATATTATCAATCAACCACGTTACACTTGTCAAATTTGCTCGAGGACATTCCTCGCTCAAAGTCACTTACGAATGCACGAGGTGACACATTCAACGCCAATGAACAGTGTCACATCGACCTCATACGTTCAAACACCCAATGTCGCCACGAGACAAGAAAAAACCTTCTCCTGCGATCAATGCCAGGCGACATTTCGCTATCGAACACTACTCGAGCGTCACAAAAAATTACACGAGACAAATCAGGACAAACCCTATTCGTGTCCAAAATGTTTCATGCGCTTCGAAACACGTAATCTTTATAATCATCACGCGAAAACACACAAACCCGATTGTCGGGCAGTTGGTACAATTGCGCCAACTGCAATTGTACCGGCAACGCCGATAAACATAATAAGCCCACAATCGGGACTTTTAACAACGTCAAATCCTTCGTATCCCTGTGATTCGTGCACGAAGGAATTTCCAACACCTGAATTGCTCAATAGTCATAAATCGGTACATCGTTTGAGACCATTGGTGTGCGATGTTTGTGGCAAGGGTTTCACTCATCGTAAATATTATGTTGTCCATCAGCGTATTCACACTGGTGAACGGCCATATTTATGTGCAATGTGCGGAAAATCCTTTACACAAGCATCAACATTGACGGTACATCGACGTTATCATACCGGTGAACGTCCTTATACTTGTACACTATGCGGTAAGGGTTTCGTTACACGCACCATTATGCTCAATCATATGAAAAAACATTAGAGAAAAAGAAAAATAGTTGTAATTTAGTCGTCGAAATGTTGTCTCTCTGTGATATAATTATTCTATCTACATTGTTATCGATGGCGTAATTACGAAATTTTTAAAACCAAAAGGCAAATTTTTAATCAGATAGGTAATAATTTTTTATAGGGAAATTTATCTGACACGGAAAACAAAATTTATTTGATTGAAATAACCGATTACTTGTCAATTAAATATTTAATTGAATCAAATAATATTTATTGGGCACAATTAAATTGTTGTTGGTTCAAATACTGAAATTATTGGTTCAAATACTGAAATTATTGTTCAAATAGACATTTGACTCCAATAAATATTATTTGATTCAAGTAAATATTTAATTGATAATAGTCAAGTAATCGGTCATTTAAATCAAATGCTCAAGCTCTTTCGATAAATATTTATAAATTAGATTATCTTCAAATATTCAGAGAATTCTGATAATTCAAAAAATTCAAACACTTCACTGAAAATAATTTTTGTTTACTAAAAAATAATTTGCAAAAAAAATCAAGAAATTTAGAAAATTTTAAAAAATGCAAAAACTTTAAAACTGAGATTTTGATTTTTATCACAATTAGTAAAAAAAAATCAATTTTCTCTCTAAATCTGAATTAGGACAATTCCACGTGAACTGATCCAAGAAAAAAAATTAGATTTTAAGAAAAGGGTTCTGCTAGAATCAGGGTTGCCACAGGTCAGGGAAGTCAGGGAAAGTAAAATTGGTCAGGGAAAAGTCAGGGATTTTTGTTAAAAGTACTGGAAAAAATTAAATTTTTAAAATTCATGAGAAAACTCTGAATTTTGATGCTTTTTTTGTTTGCCTCGTAAACTATAAAATTACCACGAATTTTAATACAAAACCTTCAATTTTTTCTATTTCTGACAATAATTTCTTTTTAAATAACTTAATTCTTGGAGATCTATCATAAAATTATGACTTATAAATTATTTAATGAATCATTTTTACAATTTTCATAAATACTAGATTGATAGAAGAATCTCAGTTAAAAATACTAAAAAAAAATTTTGTATTTTGGAAAAGTTACAAATTATTCCAGAAATTCAATTATTTTCAAAAATTATAAAAATTCTTCAGAAAATTTCAATTATGTTAAATTTTTTTTAATAAATTCTGGTCAAAATTTCAATTATCGCGAAATAGTAATAAAATTTTTATAGAAATTCAATTATTTAAAAATATTTTTATAAAATTCATCGCAAGAATTCAATTATTTTTAAAAAAAAATTTAACAAAGTTCTTTTCAAGAATTCAATTGTTTTTATAATTAATAAAATTCTTCACCGAAATTAAATTATTTTTTAAAGTTTTAATAATAATCGTTGAAAGAATTCAATTATTTTCAAAAATTAAAAAAAAAAATTCTTAACAAAATTTATTGCCTTTTTATAAATGATAAAATTCTTTTCCGAAATTTAATTATTTTAGAAAAATTTTACTAAAATTCTTGACAAAATTTCACAGGAATTCAATTATTTACAAAATTTTTAATAAATTTCTTCGAAATAATTCAATTATTTTTATAAGTAATAAAATTTTCACAGGAATTCAATTATTAAAAATACAAAATTTAATAAAATTTTTCGAAAAATATCAAATATTTTTAAAAAGATTTTTATAAAATTCGTCGCGAGAATTCAATTATTTAAAAAAATTTAACAAATTTCTTTTCAAGAATTCAATTATTTTAATAAATAATAAAATTCGTTGGAAGAATTAAATTATTTTCAAAAGTAATAAAATTCTTCGCAGAAATTCAATTATGTTAAAAAATTCTTGTCAAAATTTCAAATATCTATATAAATAATAAAAATCTTCTCCGAAATTCAATTATTTTAGAAAAATCTTAATAAAATTCTTGCTAAAATTTGAATTATTTTCATAAATAATAAAACTCATCGCAGGATTTTAATATTTTTTTATACAATATTTTAATGGAATTCCTCAAAAAATGTAATTATTCTTAAAAATTTTATTAAAATTTGTCAAAAGAATTCAATGATTTAAAAATTTGTTCATAAAATTCTTTATGAGAATTCAACTTTAAAAAACATTCAATTATTCAATAAATTTATTTTTGTATTTAAATAATTGAATACTTGTTCAATTTTCTAATAAAAATTGATTTAAAAATGAATTACCGAATAATCGATTTATTATTATTTATGAAAATAATTGAATTATTGCAAAGAATTTTATTTCATTTTTTTTAAATAATTGAATTTTTTTGAGATATTTTACTACTTGTCAAAATAATTGAATTCTTGCGATGGATTTTTTTCAAAAAGCTTTGATTTTGAATGTTTTGAAGAATTTTAATTTCCACGGAAAAATTAAAAATGATTAAATATTTATTTAAAGATGAAGTTATTGATGTTTTTGAATAATTTTACAATTAAAGAAATTTGTAAATAAATGTAATAGAACATTTTTTTGAGTATCTAATAATTTTTAGAGTGAATTAAAATTTAGGGTCAGGGAAAAAGTAAAAATTTTGTCTGGAAATCAGGGAAAAGTCAGGGAAAAATAAAATTAAATATTTGTGGCAACCCTGAAATAAAAGTCGAGACAAATGAAAATTCAGTGAAGTAGAATTTTTTTTAAATTAAATTGATTAAAGGAAGAATCTGACGGACAGTTAAAATTAAAATTAGTCATAATTTCATATTACTTATTTCATATTACTTAAATCGTTTTTTATTGACAAAAAGTTATAACTTTTATTCAAATCAATTGTTTAAATTGTCTAATATTCTTTAGATTTCTACCAAAAAGAATTTAAAATTTATTAAAGTCTTTTTCTTTCAATATACAAAATTCTGCACAGTAAAAAGTAAATCTTAATTTAAGATGGGTCTTAAATTCAGCACTGTCTGCTATAATGTTAAAGGATACAAAATATGTGCGTAAATTCAGCATTGACTGCCTTAAAAATGTTGCATCTTAATTTAAGGCTGCTTTCCTGCCTTAAAATAAGACTTTCTTTTTACTGTGTGTCTTTTGTTCCGATTGTTTGTCGAATTCTTCCTTAAAATAGTAATTCTTCTAAATAAAAAATTAAAGAAAAAAATCCTACTAAATATATCAATTTTCAAAATTTCCAAACTTCATAGTAGAAAAAGAATTATTAAAATATTTTAAAATAACTTTAAAAGAATTTTAAAAATAAAAGAAAAGTATTTCTTTTATTTGGACCTGAATTTTAAAATTAGGCTCAAAAAGTAGTTTTAAAACTTTAGGCGACTTTAGGTAATAATTTATTCACTCTAGGAACTTATTTTTTAAACGTATAAAGTCTAAAAAAAATTAGAAAAGTAAAATAATCTCTGTATAATAAACCAAAAAAGTAATATAAAAAAAAAAATGCTCAAATTTTAGAAAACAATGTAGATTACGTGCGTAACGAATTAAATATTATTCAGTTTCTCGTAAATTAAATCCCGCGAGAGAACAGACAATTATTGTCACTAACCATTGTTATTTGTTTAAAAAGGATGCGCACACAATTTAATGTCACAAGTTAAATAATTACTAGAGTCAAATTTTTTTTCAATTTTTTCCTAAAGTTTTGAACGTTCAAATGAATGAATTTCTCTTCTATTTAAATATTTTTCTTCTAAATACAATATTAAAATTGAAAAAAATACACAAAAAGGCAAAATAATTAAAATTGAACATTTGTCTAATTGAGAAATATTTTAATATACGAAATGATTTTCTTTTTTGAAAGTACAAATTAAAAGAAGTAAAAAAAAATATCGTCATTCAAATGAAGGTTCGAAACTTTAGAAACATTTTTCAATATAGAACGTAAAATTCGTCTGTGATGAAGAAAAAACTCAAGAAAAGTTTAGAATCATAAAACCTATTTTATTACTTTTATCGTAATGTTTAATACTTTTGTTTATTTTTTTATTTGAAAAAATATTGATTTAAATTTCATTCAAATACTAAAAATAAAATTATTTGATTTGAACTACTTTTAACTATTATCAAATAAATATTTACCTGAACAAAATAATTTTTTTAAGTATTAGTATTATTAATTAATGTAATAATTATTTAATTATTACATTACACATTTATTTCATTAATAATTTAATTTACTGCAATTAGTAAAGTATTAATTAGTATAGTATTAATTATAAATAAATTGTATTCGAAACTAAAATTTCTTTCGTTCCAAATTTTTTATCAGTTGACTCAATATTTATTTTTTTAGAAATATTTATTCAATAATAGTGAAAGAAAATAATTTTTTTTTCAGTTTAAAACGTCGCAAAATTTTTAATTTCAATTTTAAAAAATATTTGTAAATTTTATGTTATGTCTCAATATCTGTTGTTTTTAAACAGACTTTACTAAAATACTACGCGAAATGTTGTAAAGCACAAATTAGAAAAAGTTTCTTTCAAATTTTTCTAGAACAAAAAACAAATGTCAATTTTTAAAAAATTAGAAAACCAAAAACGGTGATAATTCGAGTGCCTTTTGTATTATTAGTATTATAAAAGTTACAAGGACTCAGCGAAAAATATATATGTTAACTGTATTTAATTACAGGCCTTATAAAGATAAATTAATAGAACTTTTATAATTTTAATATAAAGTAAAAAAAATATTTCAAAAGTAGAAAATATTTTCTATATTAAAAAAAAAAATAGTCATTACTTGTTTTTGATTAAAAAAATTTTGTATTCATATTTTTTCGGTACAATAATAATTAATATTATACGTTAATGTATATTTACAATAAATAACTAATACCTCAAAGTAAAATTAAAATTAATAAAAAAAAAAAAATTCTATAAAATTAAAGTAAAGTAATTAAATATTACGTGTGAAAAATATAAGGCCCGTAACGGTAATTGGTATTAAAGGTTGAAATGTGCCAACCTTCCAGCATTAATGGAATATTTTAATAAATAAATTTTGTGTAAACGGTATTTTAGATGTGTAAGGAAACAAGATATATTTATAAATTTAATTTTATCACCGCAAGATTATAATACTTGTCATATGTTAATTAATCGAGAACAAATGTTCAGAAAATGGGAGTTTTATTTTTGCTCAAGTTCTACTTCACATTTTCTCTACATAATGTTTTCATAAGTTATTATTCATTAAAATTTTAAGTATTTAAGTTTAAACTTAAAAGTATTAAGTATTTAAATTTAAATTAAAAATTATTAAGTATTTAAATTAAAAATTATTAAGTATTTAAATTTAAAATGATTAAGTATTTAAATTACAAACTATTAATTATTTAAAATTAAAAACTTAAGTATTTAAATTAAAAACTATTAAGTATTAAAATTAAAATCTATTAAGTATTTAAATTAAAAATGATTAAGTATTTAAAAATTAAAGATAAGTACAGCTAACGATTAATTAAAGACAGAATAAGTTTTCAATTAGTAATTGAATTTTAATGCAATAATTATGTTGACATTTTTCTCTTATTTTGATTGTAGATTTTTCACTTAGAAAAAAAATTGTTTATATTTAAAACAAAAACACGAAAATCTGTTTTTCAGTTTTTATTTAACTCGATAGAAATTTTCATAGAAAAATGTCAATTAGGGAAGTAAACAATATATTTATGCTTTACTACATAAATAGTAATTTTATCCGATTGGAAATTAATTTTTCCTTAAAAAATATTTCAATTTTTTTTTTTAAAGATTTAATAGAATATAAATATTTTTATTTAGAGTAAAATATTTTAATACACAGAATAGAATATTTACTTAAAAATCTCTGAATTTAAATTCAATTGAATTTCATTAAATTAAATTTAATTTTAATTTAAATTCAATTTGATTAAATTAAAAATTTCTAATTTTTAGTAATTTTTTTCTCTAAATTTGAGTAAAATAATCTAAAAATACTATATTAAAATTTTTTACTAAGAAAGAAAAATAAGTATAAAATTTGACTAACTTTAATTAGTTCAACGACATTTTCAGAGAGAATAGCTAACAAATTTTTTACTGAAATAATTTCGCAGTATTTAGAGAAATATTTACTTAATTCCGTAAATTTTTTTTTTTTTTTGCTATTTTAAGTAAATATTTTTTTTCTCTATAATCTGGTTATAATTAGGATAAAAATTAAAACTGTATACGCTTAATGGGTTATATTTATTCAAATGTTCTAATTGTGATAGTTGCTAAATAATTATCGTCAACTATATTTGCATGTAATAAAATAACATTAAAATATTCTTCACAACAATTTGTCGATAATTTCAGAACTTAACCTTTTGTTGTTAAAAATGGGTTTTTTTTCATTTCAATTAAAATTTAAACCTTCGAGCTTAAAAGGAAAAATGAAAATTTTAATTCTAGAATTTTAATTTATTTCTGTAAAATTTATTATTTTAATCTGCAATGGAAACTAACGTGTAGTGAAAGGATTCTTGGGGATTATTTATAGAATCAACTTCAAAATTTTCTATCTCAGAAGGTAAGGAATTTTTAAATTTTAATACGAATTTTATTTTAGTGGAAATATTTTCTTGAAAATGACTGGAATTTTCCTCCTTTTTTTCGGGGGAAAAAGACAAGAAAAAAGAAATCGTCGTTAAATTAAATTAAATTTGTTTAATTTTGTTTCTTGTGAGTTGTAGCAAAATTAAACAAATAATCTATTGAATATTAATTAAAATTTGTTAATTTTAATTAATTATTATTTTTTGCTGCGTACACGATTATAGGATTTATTTTCTTTAATTTTATTCTAAAAAATTGTTTTTTATTAATAGGAACAAAGTTTTTGTTTCTTTTTTTTTAAATAATGCACATTGCACGAATTTCGCACTAATAACATTTGTAACATTTTCTATTTAATTCGTGTATTAATATTTATTTATAATAATCGAAATTCGGATTTTTGTCTCGATAGAAAATTTAATTTTTAAGTATGTAAGAAAGAAAATGGAAATAATAATCGAACGTCATGAAAATTGTTCCCTGAAGAGATATGAATTTTTAGCCAGGGAAGCAAAGGAACTCGATTTTTTTTAGTTAATTTCAGGAAATAGAAGATATCGGTAGTAAATATAGAATTTTGAAAGAATAGTAAAAAATTGCTTTAAAGAAAGAAAAAGACAATTTTAAAAATAAAAAAAAAACTGTTAAACGGTTCTGAATTGACCAAATTTTGTCTCTATTCTTTTCAGATACTTTGTATCAAAACTCGACATGCTGCCACCGCAAAATGATGAATGTTGCGATAACATTAATATCGTTTATACGACGACCGATGTCACTGGAATACTCATCACCGACGATCTGAAAATCAACTCAAATGGTGAAATTTTGGTGACCGAGGCAATCTATCAGTGCACTCATTGTGGGATAATATTTGTTGGCGAAGACGAGCTCAAGTTACACATGAAAATAGCTCACAATATTCATGAGGAGAAAATTATCGCCGACGACGACAACGAAGATGATGATATTTTACTCGAGGACAATCAATTAGCGTGTAATTTATGTCAAGAGCAATTCAACGATTTATTAACACTCAAGAAACATCAGCAGCAATTTCACAGTAATGTAAAATTATACAATTGCAAAAATTGCGATTACAGTTCGCCACATCGACAAAATCTCATTAGCCATCAAAGACGTCATAATTTAGAGTATAAATTTCACTGTGAAATTTGTGGCGCTGGTTTTTACACTCGTAACACCTTTCTCGATCATCAATTGTCACATTCAAAGGAGAAACCTTTTCAATGTGATATTTGTAATGCAACATTCCGCTATCGTCAGGGTTTGAGATTGCACGCGAAACTCCATCAGCCGGACTACATCCCACCGCAAAAAAAGCATCATTGCTCGCTGTGTAATAAACGATTTTCCAGGAAACAAGTTTTATTGGTGCATATGCGAACGCATGGGAATATGGGGCCACAAAATGAATATGTCTGTCATATTTGCGGTAAATCGTTGTCGAGTAAAACTTATCTCACGGTTCATGTGAGAAAGCACACCGGTGAGAAGCCTCATGTTTGTGATCTCTGTCAAAAGGCATTCACGTCGCAAAATTATCTCAGTGTTCATCGACGAACTCACACTGGCGAGCGGCCACATAAATGTACGCAGTGCGATAAAAGTTTCACCCAGAGGACAACGTTGGTTGTTCATTTGCGAGGGCACACGGGCGATCGACCATATCCATGCTCATATTGTGAAAAATCATTTGCCTCCAAGACAATGTTAAATTCACATTTGAAAACACATGCCAAGCAGAGTGCGCGACAACAGCAAACGCCGCAACAAGAAAGTGAATTTATTCTTGAGGCTGTTCAGACAATTCTTCCTTAATTAGACGACATTTCGTTTCGTTTCGTTTTTTCTCTATAAATAATTCCATTTTGATTGAAGGAGAATATTTTCTTCTTATTTTTCATTGGTAAATTTTGTTTCGACTCACGATTTTAGTTTCAAAAAAAGTATTTTCGTATTCTCTTTCTCAATCAGGGCTGTTATTTGATTTAAATAAGGATTTAAATCCACAAAAACCTATTTTTAATTGCAAACAATTAACTTAAAGTTAAACCGATATTTTTAACTAATTGACGAAAATAATTTATTCCATAAAAATATTAATTTTTTGTGAGTAATCCAAAATGATCACAAAATAAAAGGGAAATATTTTGTCCCTTTTCAAATTTTTATTTTTCTTAAAAATTCGTAGATTTTGAAATCCGTGGATAATTTTGTAGAAAATATTTTTTTGAATCTACGAAAAAATTTATTTTTACCATTTTTTGAAAAAAAACTACATTATTCAATTTTTTTATTCCAAAATTCATTAATTTAATTATGTCAACTTGAATAAAATCGTGTCCATTAAGGGACATTATTTTTAAATTATTTTCTAAAAATTTGAAATTATTTTAAAGATTTAAATTATGTTTATAGTATTTTTTTTAGAGAATATTGAATGATCAGAAAATATTTTGACCCTTTTTTGAATTTTTATTTTTTCTCAGAAATTGATAGATTTAAAAAAAATTACGAGTGAAAAAATTGATTTTTACCATTTTTGAAGCATTTTTTTGAAAAAAATGGAAACTGATGAAACTGATTCCATTGTTATTCAATTTTTTTATATTGAAATTCATTTGCTTATTTTTCTAATTTCAAATCATAATTTTTTAAGATAAAAAAGATAAAATCTAAAAAATGAATAAAATTATGATGTGAAATTAGTTAGAAAAATAAACAAATGAATTTCTATGTAAAAAATAAAATTGAATAACAATTGTAATTTTTTTTCATTTTTAGCGTAAAAATCGATTTTTTCGTTTGTATTTAAGAAATCAAATTTTTGATTAATTTTAAGTTTAATGTTTTTAAAAATTAAACTTTAATTAAATTCTTTAAAACAAATTAATTTTTAATAAAATTTTAATTTAATTCGTCGAAAAAATAGCAAGAATTCAATTATTTTTCAATATAATTAGTAATCAAATTTTTCGAAAGAATTCAATTATTTTTATAAATTATTTTACAAAATTATTTTACAAAATTCTTTATAAGAATTCAATTATTCTGAATACGATTTCAATTAAATTTCTCGAAGAAATTTAATTATTTTTACAATATTTCTATAAAATTCATCAAAGCAATTAAATTATTTTCAAAAATTTTAATAAAATTCTATGCGAAAATTAAATTATTCGAGATTCAAAATTATGGATATTTACAAAAATGTAAAAAGTAATATAAAAATTTTATCTTTCAAAATAGAAAAATATTCACCTATCAAAGCAAAATTGTGAAAAATAAATTGATTTTATAAAAATGTTTTTTCAAGAATAATTGAATTCTTAAGGAACTTTCTTAAAAATTATTAAAAATAATTGAATTACTAAATAATTTCAATTGAAAATTCCAGAAAATTGAATTGAAATCTTGAAAATAATTTTTAATAAGCTACCAGTAGCAATTCTTAGAAATTATTGAATTTTAAAGGATTTGAAATTTGAAATTTTTCAAAATCTTAATTTCTGTGGAAAAATAATAGTAAGAATTAAATATTTTTATTTAAAAAAAAATTATTGATGTTTTCGAATAATTTTACAATTAAAAACATTCAAAAATTTATGACAAACACTTTTTTGTGCATCTAATCCCATTTTTTCGATTTTTTAAGAAAAATAACAATTTTTAACAGCTCTGACTTTGAATCTAAAATCGTAATAAATTCTCCAAAAGTCGATTTAGCCGTATAAATTTTTCCTTTTTTTAAAAAAGTTATATTACAAATTTTAAAATCAAATTATGGAATTTTTTACGAGAAATGAAATTCTAAACGTATTCATAGTGCGACAATTTAGTAGAGAAAGTAAATAATATTTGTCAGTCAGGAGAAAATGAAAACTACTTTTTTTTTATTAAAAACCAGAGAAAAGCGAAAAATTAGACAAAATCCCTAATCAAGTAAGGAATATACGAAAATCTTTTCTACGTCACTTTTTTTAGAGACAGGAAATTTAACAAAATAATGCACTTTTTCGAGAAAAAATACTGTCTACAAGAAAGTTGAAAAAAAGAATTTTTATAGAAGATATTAAGAGAAGTTTTCATACTTTAATTGTTTATACAAAAGAAATGATTTTTTCTAATAATTCTATTTTTGTCTGTTGCAAATTGTTTTTTTAATAACGATTTTCAATATTTTATCAATTGAAGTAGTTTTTCTGAAAAGCATTTTCTAACAATTTTCTTTACAATGAAGGGGAATTTCTAAAATTTATTTATTTTTTTACTATTTTTTCTTTACTACGAATTAATAAACTTGAAATTCAAAAAGAAAATCACGTTCATTTTGAATAATAAAAAGCTATTTCTATATAATTCCAAATTAATTTACTAATTATAAAGTAAGAAAAATAATTCCACTTTTTGGGAAAAATTCAGAATTTCCCTTTATTTAAAAAAAAAATTTTTAGTAATCAAAACTTGTTAGAAATTGTAAAATAAATTTTAGAAATTAAAACTTGATAGCAAAAATAATCTTCAGAAATTGTAAAATAAATTTTAGTTATCAAAGCTTGATAGAAAAACATTTTTTAGAAAACTCATTTTACTAGAAGTCGCTTTTTTTAAAAAAAAAAAGAATTAGAAAATATTTTTTGGAAAAAAATGAACTTGTTACAAAAACATTTTTTAGAAAAACTGATTTTATTAGAAGTCGCTTTTCTTTTTTTAGAAAAAAAAAGAATTAGAATATATTTTTTGGAAAAAATGAACTTGTTACAAAAACATAAGATATTAAAAATTTGTGAAAAATGTTTTCTATTATAATTTCTGTTAATACCAGTAAATTTCGAAAAGTAACTAATTTTTCTACTTTTTTCAAACTTATTGTTTCTTTTTTTTTTGAGAAAAATAGATTGTTGATAAATATGATTTATTATAATAGTTTCAGTAATATTGTTACGCTTCACAAACACTAGTATTAGTATTTTTTTTAATTTTTCATCTCTCGACATTTTAAATTTATTTAAATATCGCCAATTGTTAACAGAATTGTAGAATAAGAATTTCTCCCGTCCATTATTATTATTTCTGTTTTACATTTTTAAAAATGCCCGTCAGAATTAAGAATTTAATGATTAAATTTTTTTTTACAATTATAAATATAGACGAAATTTAAGTTATTTTTATATTATGAATATTATGTTTCAAATTTACACTATTAATATTTCTATTTCTGCAATTTAGATTTATTATATATAATTGTTTAGATTATTTTCTAAAGAAAATATTTTACATTTTAGTAAAAAAGAAATGTATAACGTATTCGAAAATTTTAACAAAACTAGTTGATTTCATTAAATATTCTTTCGTTACAATTTTTAAGTTACATTTTTTCTATATAGTTAATAATTATTTTTCATCATTAAAATTTCGAATAATTTAAGAGATAATTATTAAATAATTTTTTTCTAAAATGTATTGTTAATAATTTAATATAAAAATGGTAAAATTAAAAAAATTGTAAATTGTAAAATAGAAATGTAACAATGCATATATTATATATAAAAACACCGAGAATATAATGTCAGGGTTCAAATATAGCGATAGAAATATTTTTCTCACTCTGCTTGCAAGAATTTATATAAAAAAAAATGTATGGACCTCGTGCCTTATTTTCTGTTGTACGAATTCACTACAAAAAAAAATGATGTTTCGTATGTTATTCAGATTTTTTGTAATAATTATATTTATAGATGTAAACGTGAAACGAAAAGAGAAAAGGAAGCTAATTATGAAAATTGTAATTTTGATCTCACTGAATTCGAATCTAAAATTCAAAATTCAAAATAGCGAATTTGAAACTTTGGAAAATTTATTTCTATTATTTTTTGTTTTAGATTCGTGTTCAGTAATTCAAATTCCTAGCTAATCAATTCGTATCGTAATTTTTATCGAAATAACTATTCAAAGTGATTCGAATGAAATTTTGTGAAAGAATTTCAATATTTATTTAATTACATAAATATCTTCCTCAAGCGCACATTCCGTAAAATGATTTTTTTTAAAAAACAATTTTTCTAATCTACTAAAATTTTACAAAATTCGTTTTATATAGAAATAAGAATGAGATTTAGAAAAAAAATTATAAATACTCAAAAAGCAGGTCTTTTTAACTAAAAAAAAATCTATAAACTGCAATTTTTTGCTTTTCTACATTCGATTTTATTAAATTCTTTTCTCAAAATTAATAAAATTTGTCAAACTAAAATTCTCACTTTAGATAAATTGTTTATTCAAATTCTTCTTGATATTCTCGTTTTATTAAGTTTCTAACATTTATATTGTTATCAAATTTTCTCATATAGAGCAGTATTTTTTATCTTAAATATTATAATATTTTTTTAAAGACTGAACATTCCTTTATTAAAAATTCATAAAACTATTTTTAAGTAAACTTTATAGAAAAGAAATCAAATTTTTTATCTTCAATGACATAGATTTTATAGATTAAAATTTTTTATACAATAAGAAAGTTGTTGTAAGTTTTTTAAAGCAAAAAAAAAACTACACAAGGAATTGTAAATCAAAAACGTAAATTTTTAATTAAGAGAATTTAGGAAATAGAATTTCGTATTGGAAATTGAAGAAAGAAGTAAAAATGATAAAAGAAAAAGAAATAAAAATGAAAGAAAAAGAACTAAAATTGAAAAAAAAGAACTAAAAATATAAAGAAAATGAAAAAAAGCAATTGAACGAAAAAATAAAAGAGGAAACTTGGAAGCAGAAAAAAAGATAGTAATTTTTAATTTTTTTAACGACTGAAATGTAAAAATTTAATTTTTTCTAAAGATAATTACGCACATCTAATTGGCCTTAATTCTTTCTACACAAATATGCTAATATTTATATTTTATACTTGTAAAACAATAATAATCGTATTATTACTGTTGTATTAATTAATCCTAAGGATTTTTACAATATTTTTTTTCGCAAAATGTACATTCATAAAGTCAGTAGAAAACGTCCACTATTCTATATTTACAGAATTATAAAAGCAAAGCTTACCAAACGTACGTTTTAAGAAAATTATTTCACAATTGCTTCTACAATTTTGAAAGAAAAGCAAAAAAAAAAAGAAAAGAAAAATGAAAGTAAAGAAACATATTTTTTAAGACACCGTTTTTATGTCTAGAAATATTTTTTATTTTATACGTCGATTGTATATGTAAAATGAATTTTATTTAATAAAGCTTCTTTCTATATATTTGCAAATTTTTTCATTTTATATTACGTCCTCTCTGTATTTTTAAATAATTTAAATTTAATTTTAATTGCTAATAGATATTTTTATTTATTTATTAAATTTCGTTTATTTCTGAAATTAAAATTAAATTTTAATTAAAATTTAATTAACTAAATTTAATTAAATTAAATTTTGCTTGTTTGTTAAATATATTATTAAATTCTATTTCTTTGTTAAATATATTATTAAATTTTATTTGTTTATTAAATAGATTTACAATATTAAAGAAAAAAAAGCATAAAAGAATAAAATTTCCGGATTATAAAGTTTGATTTTATCAGTAAAACTCGATTTTAATTAATTTTAATATCTTTAATTTTATCAATTCGAATAATTCCACAAATTAGAAAATACGAGTAAATTCCTAACTTTTTAATCAATTTTTCTTTTTAAATATTTTCAATTTTAAAATTAATGTATTCAAAAAATCATCGAATTGTTGCAAAGAATTTTATCGAAAAATTTGATAATAATAGAATTCCTTCAAAAAATTTTGTTAAAATTTTCGAAAATTCTAATTAAATTCTTTTTGAAGAATTTCTTTGAATTTTTTTTAAATAATGGAGTTTTTATCAAATTTTAATTAAAAAGTTTTAAATTAATTAAATTTTATGAACAATTTCTTTCAAGTTTTTAAAATAATCGTGTTTGTTAATAATTGATATTAAACATTTAATTATTGAGTTTTATTAAAATTTTAGAAAATAATTGAATTCTTTTGAAATATTTTATAACAAATTAAGAAAAAAATTTAATTCCTTTTTTAAATTATTTTGAAAGTAATTCAATTTTTGTTAATGAATTAGGAAAAAAAATTGAATTCTTTCGTGAAATTTTTTTTTAAAATAATTGAATTTTGCGTAGAATTTTACTACTTAAAAAAAATAATTGAATTATTTGAAGGATTTATTAAAAATTTTTAAAATAATTGAATTCTTTTGTGAAAGAAATTATTTATTTTATTTTGAAAATAATTTAATTTTTTGCATAGATTTTACTATTTAAAATAATAATTGAATTATTTTGAAGAATTTTTTAAATATTTTAGAAAATAATTGAATTCTTTTGAAATATTTTATAAAGAATTGAATTTCCGTAACCAGTTTATTATTTAAAAAACATTGCACTGTTTTGAAGAATTTATAAAAATTTTGGAATAATAATTATTGTATTCTTTTGTCAAATTTTATTAAAATTTTGTTTAAAAATAATTGAACATTTGCTAGTATTAATTAATTTGAACAAGAAATAATTAAATTTCGTTCATTTGAACGTTCAGAATTTTTTTGATTTATTACTTTTTAGATTAAATAAAATAAAAGAAAAATAAATTTAAACTTTACAGGAATAAATAATGAGGACGAGAATATTCTGGCTATTCTACAAAGGACGAAATTTATCGCATAAAAATTATATTCGAATTTAATGAAGTTTTCTGCATTTGTCACATTAATTGTGGATAGAGGAAAAAAAATTAATGAAAAACACTTTCCCTGGCGGGGATAAAATTTAACTATTAGTTTTTTCCTTCTGAAAATTTTTCTCCAAATTTAAATCTTTACTAATTTTTTTTTGATTAAATGAAATATTGATGTGATTATAACTAAGCGAACTAATTAATTGTCGCGAACTAATTAATTACTGATAAATTTAGATAAGTATTTTTTTTATCGTAGTTACGTGAAATTAATCCATTAAGACACCGTTTCATTCTAGGGATGGAACAGCAAAAAAAGAAGAAAGGCCACGGAGAGGACGAAAGAGAAAAAAAACAGCGAAGGAAAATAGAATCAAAATCGAACCGACAATTAAAAATGAAATCGAAATCGATTTTCTAGAAGTTAAATTGGAACCCAATGTAATCGTAGATCAACCAAAAAAGAAAAAATCGCGTAGAAAACAAATTCCAGTTGCGAGACGAACCAGAGCTCAAATGAAAATATTGGAAAATTCTCCCCCAAGTGAAAATGAGGAAGAAAGTTCAGAGGATGAGGAAATAACAAAAGAGGCTAAATGCAGTATTTGTGATGAGCAATTCAAAACTGCTAATGTACCCGAAAAACATTGGAAATCTCACGAGGCAACATATTTTCCAAATGGTGCAAACAATCCCGGATTTTTTGAATGCGATCAATGTGATAAGAAATTTTCCAAGCGATTTCAACTCGGTCGTCATAGAACTGCGCATAAATTGAATATCACCGAGATTTTAAAGCCAAAAAAAAAATTTGAAAAACGTTGTCCCCTTTGTCACAAACGATTCCGTTCACCTGAGACTTTTCAAAAGCACATGGAAGAATCAAATCCTGATCATCGAGAAGTAGAATGTGATTATTGCAAAAAAATCTACAAATCAAGAAGAACATTGATCATGCACATAAAACAACACGAGGAAAAATTAATTTGTCACATTTGTGGTGCTACGAGAGCTTCAGTTGGTTCAATGACAATGCACATAAGACGACACAATAAAGATTACAATGTATTTTGTGATCTTTGCAATAAAGGATTTTACCATAAGGCCGAACTTCGTCTACATTTATTTCACGGTCACACCGACAGGCTGGCAATTCGTCCTTTTATCTGTCAATTTTGCGGCAATAGTTATCGTTCCTCGGACTATTTAAAAATACACGTGAATTCCGTTCATCTCTACGCCAATGAATATAAACGTAAACGCTACAAATGTGAATTATGCAATTTTGACACTCATCTGTTGAAATGCCTGACGAATCACAAGAAAATGCACACCGGTGAAAATCTTATTCCCTGCAAATATTGCGACAAGTTAATCAATAAGACTTATATGACAATTCATATTCGTTCACACACTGGGGAAAAACCGTTTACTTGCACTATTTGCAATAAATCTTATATTGCAAAAAAAAATCTTGTTCGCCACCAACACAGAAATCACAACTACAAGACTTGAATTCAAAAATTTATTTAAAAATTTATTTTTCGTTAGGTAAATATTTTTGTTTTTTTTCTTTACAACTTAAAAATTTATAGACGAGTAAA
The DNA here is from genome assembly GCA_032872505.1 of Leptopilina syphax. Classification (NCBI taxonomy): domain Eukaryota; kingdom Metazoa; phylum Arthropoda; class Insecta; order Hymenoptera; family Figitidae; genus Leptopilina; species Leptopilina syphax. Next base: position 43,506,571 of record CM065471.1, read on the forward strand.
AATCCATTTTTTGTAATTCCGAGACGAAATTACGAATTTTAGAAATAAGAGATAATTTTTGATATTTATAAATAGGGTGTCTACTAACCGGGAAAAACAGGAAATAAACCGGAAATTTTTTCACCAAATTAAAAAAAAATATTATTTTAATTTATTTTTCCAAGATCGCTTTTTATTTCAATTTATATAGATATTTGTACTGTTCTCTAAAATTTGAATTAGTTAAAAATAATTAATTTGATAGTAAAAAAAATTAGTCACTGATTATTCAGTCACAGATAAATTTAAAAAAAAATGATCTAATTAATAGAAATTTTGTGAAATTCAACTGAAAACAATTTAATTTGTTATAGAATTTCATTAAAAACTTTAACTGATCGAATTTTCAAAGTATTTTATAATTTATTAATTGAATTTTATAAAATTTTTCAATTCTATTGTTTTTAAGATAATTGAATTTTTATAAAGAAATAATTGAAAATTCTTTACATTATATTTAAAAAAAAATTCAATTCTTTTAAAGAATTTTATTTGAATTTTTCTGAAAATAATTAAGAGAAGTTAGTCACCGTAATTATAATTTTATTTTTTTTAATTTATTCGCAATATGTTCAATTATTTTCATAAATACTAAAACTCATTGCAAAATTTCAATTTTTTTTAATACAATTTTAACCGAATTCCTCGAAAACTAATTATTCTTGAAAATTTTATTAAAATTCTTCAAAATTTACTAAAATCTTTTGAATATTAAGAAAAAAAAATTCTTCACAAAAATTCAATTATTTTTAAAAACAATTCGATTATTTTTTTAAATAGTAAAATTCTTCGCAAAAGTTAAATTCTTTTCAAAAAGAAAAAAAAAAAATTAACGAAAAAATTTAATTTTTTTCCTAATTTGTTAAAAATTTCAGGAGAGTAATTCTTAAAAATTTTATTAAAATTCTACGCAAACATTTAATTATTTTCATAAATAATAAAATTCTTTGGAAGGATTCAATTACTTTTATAAATAGTAAAATTCTTTGCAGAAATTGAATTATTATTAATATAATTTTAATAAAATTGAATTAATCAAATTTTTAATTATAATTATGAAGACAAGATTTAATTCAATTATTTTCCAAGTTTTTAATTAAAATTAGTATTAAAAAAACATTATTTATTTTCAAGAAGTTTAAAGAAACTCATAAAAAGAATAGTTACTTATCTATAAAAACTCTAATAAAAATTGTTGAAGCCATTTGTATATTTATTTATGTTTACAATCAAATAAATTTAAATTTGATGAGAAAAAAATCCGGGAAAAATTAGGACAAAGCCGGAAAGTAGAAGACACCCTGAAAAACAAGAATTTCATCTTTTTTGGACTTGACTTCGGATAAAATCTGATAGATACAAAATCTGATGATTTTATCGTTTCCAGGTCCGTGGACGTTGCTGAGGATGAGACAATTGAATTATTTCCCAATGAACAATTAATCGATTGCAGTTTCGATGAATCGGACGAGATCCAAAGAAATTTCGACGTCAAAATGGAAAATTCTCCAATAGAAAAAATAATTGAGAATGAAATTAATTTTCAAAAAGAGAAAAAAGAAGAGGAAGAGGAAGAGGAAAAGAAAGAGAAAAAAAGGACGAATTGTGAAAAATGTAACAAAACATTTGCCACCGCGGAAAAATTACACAAACATCAAATAAAAGCTCATCAAATCGAAAAACCCCATCAATGTAATTCCTGCGGGAAATCATTCAAAACTGCCGAATTTTTAAAAACTCATCGTAAGCAACACAATAAGCGTTTTGTTTGCGACGTTTGTGGAATATTAAAAGTATCCGGCTACGATTTACGTCTTCACAAAAAGAAGCACTACAAGGAATACATAACGTTCTGTGATATTTGCAAAAAAGGATTTTACACGAGTCAAACTTTAGAGAGGCATTTATTGACGCACACTGGGGAGAAGCCGTTTTTGTGCGATATTTGTAATACGTCATATGCGAGTGCAACTTATTTGAAGATACACATGAAATCGCATGGCGAACGGGAGAAGCATAAATGTAATATTTGCGATTTCGAGAGTCATTGGAAGGCTGCGTTAAAAGTGCATTTAAAAACGCATACGGGCGAAAATCAGATAAAATGTAAAATTTGCGATAAATTAGTGTCGAGTAAAAATTATCTTCAAAGTCATATTCGTATTCATTCCGGTGAGAAACCACATGTTTGTGAAATTTGCGGCAAAGCGTTTAGCGTGAGAAAATATTTAATTGTCCATCTTAGAACGCACACTGGCGAGAGACCGTATGAATGTAAAGTTTGTCAGAAGCGATTCACTCAACAGGGTTCATTAAATTCTCATATGAAATCACATCAAGAACGTAAATGAAAAAAAAAAAAATTTTTTACTTAAAGAACTTGAATCTTTAACTTCAACTTAATTCTAAATTGATTTTTTTTGTTGCCAATTGTAAATATTACGAAACTATTTTATAATTTTATTTTTTTTTCAAGAAGGGTGTGTACCGATATTTCGAACTATTATTAAGAAAATAATTTAAATATACACTGAAATTATTAATTTTTTGTTTGGGAATTCAATGATCATTAAATAAGATAGGTCATAAATTTTTTACTTCATAAAGAAAATAATTTAAATATTCCATAAAATAATTTTGTTTTCTGAGAAATTCAATGGTCATGAAATTAAATTGGTCGTAAAATATTTTTCAAACTCGCATAAGTATGTTCAATTAATAAAAAAATTAAAAAACCGAGAAATAACTAAAAGACTCAAAAGCGAGCTCAAAAGTAACAAAAAATGACCTTTAAAAATTAATAAAACTAAAATTCAAAAAAGAAACGGGAAATAACTTTAAAAACCAGAAATAAGGAAAAAAACCTAAGAATATCTTTGGAAAACTAAAAAAAAGTTGTTAAAAATAAGTAAAAGAGAGGGAAAAAAATAAAGAAAAAGAAAATAAAAAGAACTTAACAGAAAACAATTTGAAAAAGAAAAATTTAGAAATTACGAAAAACAAAATCTTTAAAAAAGGAAAAGATTTTTAAAAAAAAGGAAAAAAAATTATATCCTATAAAAAAACTTACGGGTAAAAAAATATTTAGACACTTTTCAAATTCTTATTTTTCTCAAAAAATTGGGAGATTTTGAAATCCAAGAATAATTTTGTAAAAAAATATGTTTTTGAAAGTACAAAAAAATTGTCAAAGGAAGAAATTGATTTTTACTATTTTTGAAGCATTTTTTTGAAAAAATAAATGAAAATTCCTTAAAAAATACGATTATTATTCAATTTTTTTATTCGAAAATTCATTTGTTTAGGGTGGCCGCAAGTCAGGGAAAAACTGGAAATCAGGGAAAAGTCAGGGAATTTTTTAAAATTCTTTAAAAGTCAGGGAATTTTGATCGAAAGAAAACAACAAATTAAAAAACTTTAATACTTAAATGTCAATTCAGTTTTTTATTTAGACGTTTTTGTAATATAGCTCATTATAATGGTGACGTCACATTTTTTATAAGTTTGGACCTTTTTACGGACATTTTAATGTAGAATATTAAATAATTCAAAAATTTGTTAGTCAGGGAAAATCAAAAATTAGTCAGGGAAAAATCAGGGAAAAGTCAGAGAATTTTGAAAATAAAATTTTGCGGCCGCCCTGTTTGTTTATTTTTATAACTAATTTCAAATTCTAATTTTCTGTTTATTTTTTATATATAAAAATTATGTTCTAAAATTAGAAAAATCAACAAAAATGTTTATTTTTACAATTTTTGAAGCATTTTTTTTTTTGTAAAAAAAAATTGAAAATGCTGAAAATACTATTATTATTTAATTTTTATTTGAAAATTAATTTCTTTATTTTATAACTAATTTCAAATCATAATTTTTATATACAAAAAAAATATTTTAAAAAATTAGTTTTTGCCAAAAATAATTTATTTTTACATTTTTTGAAGCATTTTTGGGGAAGAAAATTATTTTTTTCACTGAAAACACTAAAAATACCATTATTATTTAATTTTTTTATTTAAAAATTAATTTCTTTTATTTTTAAATTTGTTTAATTTTCTAACTAATTTTAGATCATAATTTGTTTTTGCCAACAAAAAATTTATTTTTACTATTTTTGAATTATTTTTTGGAAAAAAAAATTATTTTTAGACTGAAAATGCTAAAAAAAAATACCATTGTTATTCAATTTTTTTAATTTAAAAATTCATTTCTAATTTACTAATTTCACGTGGCAATTTTTTTTGTGAAGTCCAAAAAAAATATTTTCTATGAACTTAAGCGTGAATTTTAAAATCTACCAACTTTTCAGAAAAATAAAAATTCAAAAAGGGTAAAAATATTTTCCGACTATGGAATTCCTCTCAAAAATTTCACCTTACAAATCATTTTATGGAATATTTAAATTATTTTCTTAATATAATTAAAAATATCGGTGGAAATTACAAATGAATAAAATAAAAGAAAATCCATTTAATTCATTTAATGACCAAAAAATAATTGCAAGAATGAAAAAGTAGATCTGAAATAAACACTATTTTATATAATTTTTTGTCTACGAAAATCTATTTTCTATTTAAAAAAAAATTGTTAAAAACATTCTGCAAAAGTGTGAAAAATTGAACGATTTATTTTTCATCGAAACATATTTATGTGAAACTTATTTTTGTTATTCTCTTAATTGTCATTTATCTAATTCTCTAAATATATTGTTGTAACAAATAATCATGTGTTATTTTAATATAGAAAAATCCTCTGAAATTTCTTTAGTTTTTCTTTGAGGTAAGTTTGAGAAATGAGACTTTTACATGTAAAATAAGAAAAAAATTAAAGTAACCACCTGTTAATTAATTTTGAACATTTTGTGAAGAGAAAATTAAAAATTTTTGTTCGAAAAGCTCGAGAAGAAGAAGCAATTTTTTTCTTTACAAAAAAATTAATTTTACCCCAAAACGATTAATTTAATATAAAAGAAGATTTCGACTTTAATACCGAAAGGGAATTTTAAAAGAGATAGTTTCGTTTCAAATTCGTTCGAAATTTTTTTTTAGGAATAAAATTGACAAAGTTTGGATTTTAAGAAAAAGATAATTTTTCGTTCGAATTTTTTTTTTTTAGGAATAAAATTGGCAAAGTCTGGATTATTGTATGAAAATTCCTTTTTTCAAGATAATGTTAAAATGAAAAAAAAGTAGCAACAAATTTGGATGATGAAGAAGAAGAATAAAGGACTGACCACGTTTTAAATTTTATTTGCAGATGGCACCGAAATTCAAAAATCTGGGATGAAAATTTACGCATCGCCAAATATGATTGTGATGAGAAAACGCTGGCAAACAATAATCAATTGAGCAATTGTTCAAATTTCAAGTCCTCGCCCAGGGAAGAAAAATCATTGAAATCAAATTCAAAACTACGATTAAAACTTGAAATCACGGATAAATCGAGGACGAAAAATTTCAATTCAGAAAAAAGTGTCTATCAATGTACAATATGTTCGAGAGAATTTAAAGCAAGAAATTTATTCGAGGGTCATATGATCGCTCACAGTGAGATTCGTCCATTTGAATGTGAACTCTGTGGAAAGTATTTCAAACGATCGAGTACATTATCAGTTCATCGGCGAATTCACACGCGCGAGAGAAATTTCATTTGCGACGTTTGTGGGCGAAGTTTCGTTCAGGCCTCACAATTGGCAACGCATCATCGCAGGCACTTTGAAAAATACACGAGACGCTGTGAGATATGCAGTAAGGGATTTTTCACAAATTCCGAATTACATGGACATATGAATGTGAAACACGGCGCGAAGGAGCATGTTTGTCACGTGTGCGCAAAATCATTTCCCAATAATCACACATTGGTTCGTCATTTAAAAATTCACGATCCCAATTTTAAACCAGTGAAACATCAATGTGAATTTTGTGGTAAAACATTTGCCTATAAGAATTCGTTGGTTGTTCATGTGAAATCGCACACGGGCGAGAATAAATACGATTGTCATCTTTGTGGAAAATCTGTCTCGTCAAGGGGATCACTTCAGGATCATTTGCGATTGCACGGTGGGGAGAAATCGTTGATTTGCGATATTTGCGGCAAGGCCTTTCATAAACGAACAACACTCGTTGTACATAAAAGGACGCACACTGGCGAGAAACCATATACCTGTGATACTTGTGGAAAATCTTTCACTCAACATTCAACATTAGTTATACATAAACGTTATCATACCGGCCAACGACCTTATCACTGCAATAATTGTGACAAGTCTTTTGTCTCGAGAGCTTCACTCAATTCACACAATAAAGTTCATATTGCAAAACTCGATACTGCATAGCGATTAAAAGCAAAAAATTTGAATTTGCATTTATTTTAGAGAATATTTTTTTATTCTATTACTTTCTCTACAAAAATTTAATATCAGGGATCACACTCCGCTTCTTTTTTTTTTACCTAAGAAAATAGTCATTTTTTTTCAAGTCAGAAAAATGTTTACTTTGAAAAAATTCCTGTTTTTGGAATATGAAAATTATATATTAAATTTAAATTATATTTCTAATTATACTTATATTTATTATTATAAATTCAATTCTATATTTTACTAAAATACTAATTTTCAATAAATTTCAAATGTAAATTAATTTACATTTAATTTTTTTTACAATAATTAATTTACAAAGTTTACAATGGTTTGTTCGATTTACTCTGAAAATAACGATTTTAAATAACAAATTTTACCGATTCCGGAGTTAATTAATAATATTTATTATAAGTTCAGTCTTCTTGGCCTGGAAGTAAACTTGATTTAAATTCCAGAGTTAATTTTTGTATAAAATTAATTTCAAAAATAATTTTTTAATTGTATTTTTACAAAAGAAATTTCTGCAAAAGTAATAGAATTCATTAATGGCAATTATTACTTTCATGGTGAATTCTACAACTTCTGAAGTTAATTTTTTCTGAATTTTACAAAAGAAATTTTCTTTTTGAAAACAGTAAAAAATAGTAAAATTCATATTTTTAGAGTAAATTTTACTATTTCTGAAGGAAATTTTTCCAATTTTTTTTTATTTAAAAATAATGTCTTTGAAAATAATAAACGTTATTTAAAAAATATTAAAATTCATAGCTATTAATAATTCTTATATTAAGAGTAAATTTTACTATTTTTAAAGTAAATTTTTTCTCGAAAAAAAATTATTTTCGAAAACAATAAAAGTTATTATGGAAAAAATAGAAAAAATTCATAGAAAAAAGAAAATTCTCTTCGAAAGAAAGTAAAAGTTATTGTAAAAATAACAATTTTTAATATCAAATTTAAAATTTCTCGAAGAGAATTTTACCAAATCCAAACTGTAAATTTTACTAATTTTTTTACTGTAATTTACTTCGCGTAGAGAAAAATTCATAGCTATTACAAATTTTTATTTTCTATTGCTGAAGTAAATTTTTCAAATTTTTATAAAAAAAAAATTGTCTTCGAAAACAGTAAAAGTTATTTGGTAAAAAATAGTAAAAAAAAATTGTAATATTCTTATTTTTAGAGTAAATTTTCTATTTCTAAAATAAATTTTTCAAATTTTTATAAAGAAATTACCATTTGATTAAATTTTTCTATTTTTGATTCAAGTTTTCAAATTTTTATAAAAAAATTACCATTTGATTAAATTTTTCTATTTTTGATTCAAGTTTTTCAAATTTTTATAAAGAAATTACCATTTGATTGAATTTTACTATTTTTGATTCAAGCTTTTCAAATTTTTATAAAAAAAATTACCATTTGATTAAATTTTTCTATTTTTGATTCAAGTTTTTCAAATTTTTCTAAAGAAATTACCTCTCAATTAAATTTTATTATTTTTGAAGTAAATTTATCTAATTTTTATAAATAAAAATTGTTTTAGAAACATAGCTATTAAAAATTCTTATTTTTAGAGTAAATTTTACTATTTCTTAAGCAAATTTTTATAATTTTTATATTGAAATTGTATTTGAATTTCGTAAAATTTCCTTCAAAAAATAGTGAAATTCATAACTATTTCAAAATCTTATCTTTACAGTAAATTTTACTATTTTTAAAAATATAATTTCTAATCTTTATAAAAAAAAATCTTTCGAAGACAATAAAAGTTATTTTACAAAAAAATAGTAAAATTCCTAGCCATTTAAAATTCTTATCGTTAGAGTCAATTTTACTATTTTTGAAGCAAATTTTTCTAATTTTTTTCTAATTTTGATAAAATAAAAATTTATTTTTAAAAGCAGTAAAAGTTATTTTGGAAAAAATAGTAATATTCGCAGCTATTAAAAATTCTTATCTTTAGAGTGTGAATTTTACTATTTCTTGAAGTAAGTTGTAAAAAAAACAAATTGTTTTCGAAAATAGTAAAAATTATTCTGAAAATAGAAAATTTTAATATTGAATTTTATTATTTTTCGAAGGAAAGTTAACCAAGTCCGAAGTAAATTCTACTAATTTTTGACTGCAATTTACTTCAGTTATTAATAAAAAAAAATCCACTTTAAAGTTGAAAACAAAAGCTTTTAACAAAAAATTTGATATTTATAATTTAGAAAAATTGCAGAAAACGGAAAAAATATCTATAATTAATAGAAAAATTCCAACAACAAAAAAATTCGATTTAAAAAAGCCGTAAATAAGAGAAGTAAAAAGAAATCTTTAATATTACTTTTCTACTATAAAACAATTATTTTTTACCTAATTCGAAAAGTCCCTTCTTTTTAAAATTTTACCTCTTTTTCGATTTTGAAAATTAAAATCCCCTTGTTTACCACAAAATCACTCAAAAAAATTACTGTGATCCCTGTATTTTATCATAATAAAATTGAATATTTTATCTTTTCCAAACACAAATTATTAATCGACTATTATTTTTACATATCTATTTATTTGAATTTCTATTTTAATGTCAAAAATAGAAATCTTTATTTTGTAAAATTTAAATATTCAAAATGAAAATATCGAATATCTACAGTGTATAAAAAATTGTGAAACATTTTTTATTACGTAGTTTTAAATCTCAAAGGGGGGTAATTAAATTACCTCATGTAATTTAGAAAGAAATAAAGAATTTTTTAATACGAAATACAAATTTCGCGTAAGTTGAAAATTTATTTCCGAGCATTTACAGTATTTACGATTCTTTAGCATAGAGAAAAATAATGCACATTTTTTTCTTATAGAAAATGATTTTCACAAGGAGGAAATCGCAAAGGAAAATATCTCATTTTGCTATTTCCTTTGCGATTATTATTTTTTTTCTTCTGAAAGAAAATAATTCGCGAACAAAGCATTATTTTTTTGTGTAGTTTATTTTTTTTAATAGCACACATTTTTGGATGATAATAATAATTTAAAGAAATTGACCATCGACTCGTCGATTCTATGCCATTATTTTTCTCTGTGTTAATTTTGAAAAAAATGCTATATCGATATTTCTTTCATAAAATACAAAGCAAAATTTTGATTCGTTTTTTTTGTAAAAAATAGCGAATCAAAATGTTGCTTCGTATGAAAGAAAAAACGAATCAAAAATTTGCTTCGTGTTTTGTTTTAATTTGAACTGTAAAAAACGGGAAAAATTCCTTTTTGCAGGCAAAGAAAAAATTCAATTTTCTCAGGATAACGAGTCGATTGTCAAATGATGGAAAAATAAACAAAAAAAAAACTATCGGAAAAGAAATTTAAGGGCACTGACTGATGTAGTCCTCGAATTTTCACATTTCAGATACAATCAGCTTTCCATTCCGGATGTGTATTGTGATAAGGAGTCGGCAAAGAAAGTCTTCAGTCCAAAAGCGAGCGGAAATGATGAGAGGCTGAAGGGTAATGATATCAAGAAGGAGGGCAACGATCTCGATATAGAGGAAGATGACTATGAGGAGGAGGAGGAGGAAGAAGAAGAGGACGAGGAGGAAGAGGAAATCGTCTTCAACTGTTCGAATTGCGCAATGTCCTTTGAATCTCAAAAGCAACTCGACAATCACGAGGAAGAGCATAAGGGTAAGCGAAAAAATACCTGTGCCCATTGTGGTCGTGTTTTTCGGACCTATGTAAATTTACGTAAACACATGAAGAAGCACACGAGTCGAAGAGGTCGAAAACCAGGTTCCAATAACGTAGGTCGACCGCCGCTGAAAGTAAAAGAGGAAAAGCACGACGAGGAATTCGTTTGTAAAACCTGCAACAAAATATTCCGTCACAAGAGCAACTATCAAAAGCATCTTCTCCGTCACACTGTCGGCGATCTCACTTGCAAACATTGTCCGAAAAAATTCCGACTTTTCCGCGACCTCACGAGGCATGAGAAAACACATTTCTATCCCAGTTACATGTGCAAGGAGTGCGACTACGAGACAACAGTTCTCGCCGCCCTCAGTATTCACATGCTCCGCCACACCGACAAGGCCGATCTCCCCTTCAAGTGCACCGATTGCGATAAACATTTCCGCAAGGCAATCGATCTACAAGAACACTACAACATTCATTCCGGCGACAAACCCTTCATTTGTCAAATTTGCGGCAACGCCTTCTACCTCAGACGACAATTATCAGCTCATTGCCGTCGAATGCATCCCGAGATGAAAGCAAATAAAGTCACGAGTACAGCGTGCGATATTTGTGGTCGTGTTCTCGCCACAAAAAGATCTTTGTTCCGTCACAAGGAGAGTCATAATCCAACGAAACTCTATCTCTGCGATTATTGTGGGAAAAGTTTGAGCAGTGCCGAGCATCTCAAGAAACATCGACGTATTCACACCGGTGAAAAGCCGTATGTCTGCGATATTTGCGGAAAGGGCTTCACCGACTCGGAAAATCTTCGAATGCACCGAAGAGTACACACCGGTGAGAAACCCTATAAATGCGATCAGTGTCCAAAGGCATTCAGTCAGAGGTCAACACTCACTATTCATCGACGTGGACACACCGGTGAACGACCATACGTCTGTCAAATTTGTCATCGCGGCTTCTCCTGTCAGGGAAATCTCACCGCTCATCAAAAGTCAACCTGTGTTTAATTTTTCCGTCTCTCTTTTTCAACCCCGTTAAAATCAAATCTCAAATTTTCCACCCTGACAAAAAAAAAAAAAATAGAAACTAAATAGGAAAAAAAATCTAAATTGAAAAATAAAATAAGTTAAATAATCTTTAACGTTCGAGATCCTTTATAAATTAAGGCAAATTAAACGAAAACATTCGGACAATGAATAAAATATTTATTTACTGGAGTAAATAAATATTTTATTCATTGTCCGAATGTTTTCGTTTAATTTGCCTTAATTTGAAAAATAAAACTAAATTGAAAAATAAAAGTAAATAGAAAAAATAGAAAAAATAGAAACTAAAAAACAAATTTCTACTCGAAGCCACTTTACTTCCAAATTACTCAAAGTAATTGGAAAAAGAAAAATAAAAAAACAAATTCCTGACCGAATAAAAAAAATAATTCTATTTTTTCTGTAATTACAATTTTAAAAAAAAATTTGTATTCGTAAAAATTTTTTTTTTATCGTTAAATTGAAGTTTCCCATTTTCGTTATCAAGTGATTTAGACAATGATGAGAGTTTAGATTAAAAAAGAGAGAGTGATGTTAACGCGTAAATGATATTAAATTTAAGCATAATTGATTAATCGAACGATTAATTTATTAGTTACACGTGGAAGTTTCGTTATTAAGAATTTTAGAGCGCACTCGTACAATTGTTGCCTATGTATTTGGTGCATGACCTTTCAGAATAAATAGATTTTTATATATTTGACGAATTGTTATCTAACGCGGTATAAATTTTTTTTTTTTTTTTTGTTCAAAAACATTGTTTTTAGTTGGAATAAAAATTTGGAAAATTTCTTTTTGAAAATAGGAGAAAGTTTTGGGGACGAAATTTTTAACTGTATATCGAGAAAGTGATTTAAATCGAAAAAAAATAATTTTTATAATTTTTTTAGAGGAATTCAATGTTTAGAAAATATTTTTTTCCTTTTTGAAGTTTTTTTTTCTTTAAAAATTAGCAAATTTTGCGATCCATGTGAATTTTGTGGAGAATATTTTTTTGGACTTCACAGAAAAATTGCCGAGTGAAAAAATTGATTTTTACAATTTTTGAAGCAATTTTGAAAAAAAAACTAAAAATAAAAAATTTTTATTCAATTTTTTTCTTTGAAAATTCATTTTTGTTCATTTTTCTACCTAATTTCAGATGATTTTTTTATTTTTTATATATAAAAATTATGATCTGGAATTAGTTAGAAAAATAAACAAAAATTTCTACTCAATTATACTTAAAAAAAAAAATTTAATAATTTTATGGAATAGTATTTAAATTACTTTCTTGATAAAGTTAAAAATATTCGTTGTACTCTCCCTTTAAAACCAATTTTCTGAATTTTTCCTTTTTCGTAAATTATTTACATTATTTTAATTTTTTTTTCAATTTTTCTTCCTTGAAAAATTCAAATTTTTTTCAAAAGTATTCTCTTTTTGAAGAAAAATTCAAATTTTCTGGAAAGAAGTCTTTTTTTAAAAGAATCGAATTATTATTTAAAAGAAATTTTAATGTTTCCGCATAATTATTATATTTCTTGCCTAATTAAAGATAATTTATTAATATAAGAAAAAAAATGTTTACAATTTTTATTTGAAAAAATTTGGTAATTTTTTCATTTACACGGAAAGAAAATAAATATTAAATTACAAAGTTTTTTACAATTTGTGGGAAAAATACAAAAATACCGAAATTTTGATTTAAAAAAATTTTATAAATACTTGTTACGAAATTTAATTAAAAAAAAAAAATTAAAATCATTCCATATTTTTATCTCAATATATTTCAATTTTTCCCCCTTGAATTTTTTTTAGAAATAATTCTTTTTTCAAAAGAATCGAAATATTAAAAGGAACTTTAACTTTTCCTTTTTAATATAATTTGCTGAATTTTATTTTTTTCTTAATTCTGTATAAAAAAATTTCTAATTTTCTCAAATTGTAAAATAATTTTTTAATACAATTTTTATTTTCTCTCCGTGTAAGAATTAAAGTTTCCAAAAATATTTTTTATATGATCGACAATTTTATTTCAAAAAGTTTTATTCGAAATTAAATTCCTCAAAAAAAAAAAACACACACAAAATGATTATTAAATCACAACCTAGTCGGCCTGAATATTGTTAAAAATGATTTTTTTTATTACTCTCTAAATGTAAGTTTTGTCTTGAATTTTTCATTAAATGCTCACACGTTTATGGTTATTGCATATTTTCGAGGCTGTGTATTTTGTATAAAATAATTTTGTATTATCATTCCTTAAGAATTTATTAATTTACCTCGTTATTAATCGAAAAACTACACTATATTCTGGTTTTTAAATGAAAATTTACTTTTGTAGAAAATCAATTTATATAAAATATTATTGTGCTTCCCGAATAAATAATATTTCAATATTAATAATTGCGTTCTTTTCGTCTTTACCTGCGAAAAATCAAAATCTCAATTACGTTACAAAAAAGAAGTCTTTAAGACTTCTTTAGAAAATTTTTTAGAAAATTTCTAAAATAATTTCTTTTATTTCTCAATATTAATTTTTAACAAATATATTTTTGTTTCAGAGCTTAAAAATGTTTTTATTAATTTCTTCTTTTTTTTGCTAAAAAAAGGGAAAAGGGAATTTATTGAATTTTTTTTGCAATTTGTCACAGATTTATGTCTTCTTAAATTATTACTGCGAGTTCGAGAAAAAAAAACAAAAAAAGTTCCGAAATTTCCTTTAAAAAAATATCGAGAAATTACATTCACTGACTATACTGTCCGTGTTTCAGAAGAAGAACCGGAAATGGCACGAAGATGAGACGAAAACCAAGGAGAGAATTTAAAGAGACATTTTTTAATGGAACGAGTGATGAAAATATTGACATTGACGTGAAAATTGAAACTGTCTATCATGGATTTGACGATAAGGTTATTTATTCAAAGAGCGAACCGGACGTCGATCAAGTTCTTGACAATCTTCGAAATACTTGTCCATTTTGTGAGAAACGATTCAAGGATGAGGCGAAAGTTGAGAGGCACGTGAGGGCAGTTCACAAAAGACCTTATAAATGTGACTTGTGCCGGAGATCGTATTTCACCGCCCGAGTTCTTGAGGAGCATCGAAAAACGCACAGCAGTGATTTTTTCTTCGAATGTTCTATTTGTCATCTAAAATATAAACGCGAGGAAGGACTTAAGCAGCATCACATTCGCGTTCACAGTGAGACTGAGGCAAAATTCATGTGCGATCATTGTGGCAAGAGGTACAAATTAAAACTGGATCTTTTGCTTCACATCGGCAGAACGCACATGTGTAATATTCAAATTTGTCGATTTTGCGGCAAGGCTGTGAAGGATGTCAAGGGACACGAGTGGCGACATCAAAAACGTTCACGAAAATCGAATATGGATTACGTTTGTCATTTGTGCTTTAAAAAATTTCGCAGTAAAACAAAACTCGACAATCATTTATTGATGCACAAGGAGCGATACACTTGTCAGGAATGTGGTCTCGAATTATCGGGACCCAGTCAATTGATGAATCACAAACTCAAACATAAACCGGGAATGACTTGCAGAGTGTGCGCTAAGGTTTTTATTTCGAGGAGTAATTTTTATCAACACGTCCTTACGCACGCCGGTATCAGGCCTTATAAATGTGACGTTTGCAATGAGGATTTCACTCAACGTTCGAGTCTTCTTAGGCACAGGAAAAATCACCCTGGACCACTTCCACCTCTTCTCACACCGACGCCAATCGCCGATCTCGCAAGAAACGTTTTACAAAAACTCTAAAATCTTTTTTTCCTGATCAAATTCTTTCTTCTCGTTTCTCGATTTTCAATTTTTTTTTGTTCTGTAAAAAATTCCCAAGGCTGAAATTTATTTATGTAAAAATTGTTTTACACCTTTCGCTACTTTACGAAAGCGAATAACTGACTTCAAATACGATCGATAAAGTGAAATAAAAGTACAATAAAATATTCTCAATATCAAATTCTTGCATTTTTCTCATTATCCCGAGATAAAAATTATTTTCAGCCAAAAAATATACAAATCGAGGGAAATTCAATCGAAATTCAAAATTTCGTTTATAAGAAATTTTTTTTAGCTTATTTTCATTTCAAAAATAATTTTTCCCTCCACACCCTCAGAAAAGAAAGGAAATAAATAATGATGAATAATTGGAATTCCCCTCAGTGTCAATTATTTTTTCTACTTAATAAATTTAACATTATTCTTATTTTTCCAGAAATGGTGGAATGGATAGTCATGAGATAAGTCTAGTTATAGAAGATGATTTTCAACGTCGTATCAAAAATGAAGAATCAAAATTTCAAAATGAATACAAACTGTTTTTAGCAAACAAACACGCTGTTAAATATTTCGACTGTGATTTAAAAAAAAAGAAGAGCAAACTCACCAAAAACGATTGCTTTTTTTGCGATGAAATTTACAATTCCGAACTTGAATTTAAAGCACATTTAATGCCAGTGAAGAAAAGGCGTAAAAAATACAAACATCTGGAGTGTGATTTTTGTAATATAATATTCATCACAAAATGTGGGCTAAGAAATCATTCGGTATTTCATCACAAAATTTTATGCCATCTACGTTGTCATAAATGTGATGGACATTTTAGAAAAACTCGTCATTTCCTTCGTCATATGGAAGTGTGTAGTGGACGGAAATTTTCGACAACGCCAAAATTCGAAGCAGAAGCAGAACGAAATATTTGCTCTCAGTGTCGAAAAAGTTTCACGACAAAGAAACTTTTAAATGTTCACGAGAATGAACACAAAAAATTTCAATGTAAAAATTGTAAGAAGAAATTTTTAACGCGAATCTTGCTGCGAGAACATGCTTGTTCTAAAAAACTTCATGTCACGAAATTTCCATGTCCAAAATGTAAGAAGAAATTCGTCTCCAAAGCCTATCTTATAAAGCACATTTTCAGTGACCATTAAACAAAGTAAATATTTATGAGAAAAATATTGTAATTTAATAGAATTTTTCGAGAAAATATATTTCTTATTTTTGTACGATAAATATTTTTTGTTTCTTTTAATTATGACAATGGAAAAATTATAAGGCAACAGTTTTTTTTAAAAAAAGAATTTTTTTTTTAATTTTTCAAAGAATTTGTCAACGAATTGGTCGAAGAATTTGTCAAAGAATTTTTTTAACTAAAAGAAATATTTCCGCAAAACGTGAATAATACTCAAAATTAAATATTATTTATTAGCTTTTCGTAAATTGTTCCAAATTTCACTAGCTTCAAGAAAAAGGCAATGAAACTAAAAGGTAAATATCAAAACTTTTTTTTAAATCGATTTTTAAAAAAGTATTCTTTTCACTGACTAAATCCTTTTGTTTCAGGAAAAAAACACTTCTTCATTGATTTGAAAATCGAAAAACTGTCAATAAAAAAAAATAAGATCAATAATTTGTCTTATTTTTCCCCTATTTGGAAAATATTCTTCCAAAAACCCGAAATTTGGGAAAAATTTGAAAATTTCTCAAGCTAACAGTGAAACTACCAAAGTTTAAATATTAAGAATTAAGAACGAAATTTTTGTTAGATTACTATGCGAGAATTTTGAAAAAATTAAGAACTGATTTTATGATATTTTCTCTTAATTTTTAGGTGCTATCTACTAGAGCGACTGAAGACGGAAAAAAATGCCGAATATTTTGAAAATTCAAAGAAATCAGAACCGATGGTGAGAATCAAAGAGGAAAATCTTCCGGAAAAGGGACAATGGGAGAAAATAAATCGAAATTTACCTGTTTTTGTCGAAATTCCTCTGAAGGAAGAACACTTTGAGATTTATCTGCACGAAAATTTTGTTGATGAAGAATATCAATCAAATGATAAATTAAATTTACATTTAAAAGAAGAAGAAGAAGTTTTGGATGGGAAAATTTCGGAACAGGAAGATGAGGAAAAAGCGGAGCAGAACTTGAAGGAAAGCAGTGAAGCAAGAAAGGAAAAGAAGAAGGAAAATTTACCCGTAAAAACAAAAAGAATGAGGCAATTTTTCACCTGTGAATTCTGCAAACGCACTTTTGATCGTAAGAGCAGATTTACAAATCACATGTTCACGCATACAAGTCATCAACCTCATAAATGTTCCGTTTGCTCGAAAAAATTCAAAAGCGTCAAATATCTGCAGAAGCACATGGAAGTTCACGATTTGCCGGACACATCGCACAGTTGCGATCTCTGCGACTATAAAACGCGAAGAAAAGCCTATCTCAAGTCGCACTACATTCGCCGTCACACTCAAGAATATAATTACTCCTGTGAACATTGCAAAAAACAATTTAAATTAAGAGCCGATTACACTTGTCACATAAAGACTCACGAAGAAGGAATTTTTATGTGCGACATTTGCGGCAAAACTTTTCCAAACCGAACTTCTCTCTACTATCACATGAAGAGAAATCATCACGCCACTGTCAAGGACTTCGAGTGCAAAATTTGCCACAAAAAATTCGCCAACCAAACCAATTTAAACAATCACGTTCAATTGCACGACCTAAAGTTTATTTGCGACCACTGTGGCATGGAATTCGGAAATAGAAACAATTTAGCAAAACATCTTCACACACATTCCAATGAAAAGTCCTACGCCTGCAATATTTGCTCCAAGACATTCCGCCAAGAGAGTTCGCAAAAACTTCACCTCCTCTCTCACACGGGCACAAGACCCTACAAATGCGACATTTGCGGACAAGCTTTCACCCAAAGAACCCCAATGATGATTCACAGACGGAAGAAACACGCCGACGTTCATTCCCGACCACCCTCGATAAACATCAACAATCTCCTTCTCAAAGTTCAGGAAAAAATTATTAACGACTCAAAATAATTTTTGTACAATTGCCTTTTGTAGTCGGAAATAAAGAAATTTCAAACAAATACTTTTTTTCTTTCTTTGGCAAATTTGTTTCTATTCACTATTATCAAACTAAAAAAATCCAAGACTTTCTCATTTTTGCTGAGAATGTAAAAAGTGAGAAATAAAAGGTAAATCGCTTTTTAATTAAATAGAAAAATTTAATTTCTCTTACTGAAATCTTCTGTTATGTTCCAGGAACAAGGACGATCCTCTTCATATTCAAGTCTACAAGAGAATAATAATCGGAAATCAAAGTGTCTGGATTCCGGAGTCAAAGCTGAAGGAATTGGAAAATCTTGCCAGTGCATCTAAATTGACGAGCGAAAATCTGACAATCGAGAATCTAACAGGCGGAAATGTGCCAACCAAAAGTCTGATGACCAAAAATGTGACAACCGAAAATATAAAAACCGAAAATCTGTTGACCGAAAATCTGATGACCGAAAAACTGATAACTGAAAAACTGATAACTGACCTTCAACCGACCGAAATCGAAGAAACGGCAAAAGAGAGCGAAACGGAAACAATTTTCACCTGCGAAATTTGTCACTACACTTTCAATCGAAAGAGCCGTCTCACTGAACACCTGCTCAGTCACAACGATTACAGACCCTACAATTGTTCAATTTGTCAAAGAAGTTTCAAGTACACGAAAAATTTGCGAAAACACATGAAAATCCACGAAACCCCAGACACTTTACACAACTGTAATTTATGCGACTATCAAACAAGATGGAAACGTTATCTCAAGACCCATCACATTCGAATACACATTCGAGAATATAAACTAACTTGCGACATTTGTGGAAAAAAATTCGGTTCCAAATCCTCATTGAGAGCCCACATGAATCATCACGAGAGAGAGGCGTTCAAATGCGTTATTTGCGGGAATTTCTGTCACAGTGAGAAAACACTCTACAATCACATGAAGAAGAAGCACAAGCTCGACAAGAACTACGTAAAAACCACTTGTCCATTCGGAGCCGAGGAGAATTTAAATCCAATTCCCAAGAAGCCAACAATGAAAATAATTTACGCGAGTGAAATTTGTGAAACATCATTAAAGCCCCCCGAGGCCAGTGAACTTTCGGAGAATACGAATAAATGCAAAACTACCCAACCACATCGATGTTCAATTTGCCAGAGGATATTCAAAAATTTCATTAATTTACAAAAACATATGAAAAATCACGATTTAGAAAAAGCATTCCAATGTTCAATTTGCCAGAGGATATTCAAAAATGTCATTAATTTACAAAAACATATGAAAAATCACGAATCGAACACTGTATTACATAGTTGTAATCTCTGTGATTATCAGACAAAACGAAAAGCTTATCTCAAATTTCATTATATTCGTAAACACCCCCAGTGAATATATATTGAAAATACTCATTCGAAACTTTTCATAATCTTTTATTTTATTTCTGGAATTTCGATTCCTTGACAGTATTCACAGCATAAAAATCACATTAGAATTTAAGGAACTTTTGTTCATTGTCATTCAAGTTACAAGAATATTTTTTATATAATAAAAACATCTTTTTTTGCAATAATTTTTTTTGTACATTTTTTCCCCTTTTTTCTCCCACTGTACCAAAAAATATTTTAGCAAAATTAATTAATTATTCAGCAAATTATTTATTTAAGGAAAAAAGTTCCTATGGTCCTGGTGAAGGTAAAAAAAGGTAAATGTAAAAAAAAATTAAAAAAAGAAAAGATCCAGTACTTTTTGAAACTAACGTAATTTTTTTGATTTTCAGGAAAAAAGATGATCCGCTCCGTCGTCAGGCGTACAAGAAAATTTCAATTGGCAACGAAAGTGTTTGGCTACCGGAATCACAGATCGAAGTGCTGAAGAGTCGACCATTTTGGACGACGAAATTATCGTTGAAAATCGAGGATGTTGAAAATGAAAGGAATGAGAAGCAGGAGATTTTAACGTACTTTCGAACTTTGAAACCATTGAATATTGTTGTTAAGGATAAATCAGGATCGATAATTGAAAATCGACTAGTATTACAGGAGGAGGAACGAGAGAAGGAAGAAGAAGATGCATTATTTACGAAAAAAGGAATGAATTTTTTGGAGACACTCGAGAATGGTGATTTTAACGAAAATCAAATAATTCCACAAGATGAAAATGAAACTGACAAGGAGGATGCAAATAATTCCTGTAATTTATCAACGGGTGTTGGGGGAAACAATTTTTCAAAGAAGAAAATTCGAATGACACACCAGTCGTAAAGAAGAAAAGGACCAAAAATTAAGGGAAAAGTGTTAAAAGAAATGAGAATGTAAAATTTCCAAATTTATTAACAGAAAAAAAGAAAAGATCAATGGAAAAAAGGAGACAAGTTGTGAAAGAAATGAGGCGGAAAATAGGAAAAAGAATTATCGAGCGGAAATACGAGATATATTTTTAATGAGAAGATTAAGTGATGTGATAAAAAAATACGGGAACATTTTTCCTTAAATCCTAAGAAAACTTGAATTTATAAAATTCTGTTAAAAATTAAATTATATACGAAGCTAAAGAATTTATACGAAACTATATAATGTAGATTTTTTTATAGAAATAAAAACATATTTTCTATCGCTTTTAAATTTTTCGTAACTTCTTCTTTTTGTCTTCAATATTCAATTTGTTAATTCAATATTCGTTTGTTAATTACACTGAAAAAAAATTTATTTGATTCAAATAACCATTTACTTGACAATCAATTAAATATTTATTTGAATCAAATATTATTTATTGGAGTCAATTAAATGATATTTAAACTGAATTTCAGTATTTGAGGCAAATACGATTTAACTGACTCCAATAAATATTATTTTATTCAATTAAATAATTAATTGAGTCCAATAAATATTCTTTGATTCAATTAAATATTTAATTGAGTCCTATAAATATTATTTGATTCAATTCGGTTTTTTTAATCAAATAAATTTTTTTTGTAATTGAAAAGGTGGGAATAAAAGTTGATATATCCGAAAATCACTTACCTTTAATTCTTCAACGCTGATGGAAAATTACGCCACGAAGATTTATCTCCCAGTAGAAATCTGGAAAAGAAGAAAAAATTGTCCATTAATAATTAAATTTGTTATAATTTGATTCTTTAGAAATTTTAAATTTTAAATTTTATCTCTAAAAAATATTGTAGTTAGATTAAAATTAGATTTATCTAAAAAATATTCAAAGAAATATTTCTAATTTTTTAATTAATAAATAAACCATGAAAATCGGTTGCTTTTTTTGCAAATTGTATTCTTCTTCGACCATTAAAAATGAAAACATTTTTCAAGTAAGTATCAAAAGTTTAGAACTACCTTTTTTTATGAATATTTTTACTAATATATTTTATTGTTTTAGGATATCAACTTTAGTGAAAAGTCAAGAAGAGACGAAAGTTTTTCAAAAAAAACCGCAATACTCGAGAAATTACAATTTTTTTCCGCCTCGTCTAATTTAATGGTAAATATTTCAAAGTAATGTTATTAAATATTCAAATTAAGTAATTGAAGTCTTTTGTGATAGAAAAAAAAATTAATTTAAATCTTTTTTCAGAATCCCAAGTCGGAGAAATAAGGAATATTTTTGCAAAGCAAAATTTGTCGATAAAATGAAATCAGAAATTTCAGCCAGAATTATCACTTCATTGTAAGATGAAAGAAAGCAAAAAAGGGAAAAAACAAATCAAGACTTGGATTTTACAGAAAAAAATACATTAAACAAAATTTTTTATCGATTTTCTCGGGACGAAAGCAATTTCGTTTCGAGGGAAGAATTTTCAAGACAATTAGAATTTTCAACGATTGTGCAAAAAGTTATTCCCAGGAAATTAGAGTGAAAATAAGAAGAGGATTTTTTCGTAAATTTTCCACTCACAGAAGCGGAAAAATACTTGGAAATAAATAATAGAAGAGGAAGAGTGCAATAAAAAAATTCAAAGATCTCTACGATCGTTTTTCGATTTACAAGAAAATAAATCGAAATATTTAAAAAAAATACTTGTTGCGTGTTTAAAAAATTTTATTTCTACTTCAATTTTGTTTCCATACGAAGGAAAGTAGAACAAATTATTTACCAAGTCTCATGAAAATCGAATCGTCAAAAAAATAAAAAATTGAGCTATTGAATGAAAAATTTAAAAAATAATCTAAATCGATCGTTTTTCTTTAGACACTCGCACCATTTTCCTCTTCTCTCTAAATTTTCATCTTTATTTCTAGGTCCCCACTTTTACTCGTTTCAAATAATTCAAGGTGAAAATAAAAAATAGTTTTTTATACTCTTTAAAATTATTCTCTTCTTTCCAACTCTAGTAATTTTTCCACTAATTCATATCATTAATGTTTTAGGCTTCCAACTCTACTGAAGAGAAATCAACAGCCAGGAGTGGAGAAAAAAAAACCAGTCTACATAAGAAAAGTCCAACTCAATCGAAATGAAAAAACTGTTCTTCAAAATCCAGAGGCAAATTTACAATCTTTCATAATCATTCGAACAATCGCTCCAAAATCGTCGCAACAGACAAAATTAACTCCAGTGAAATTAACTCAATTGACGAATGTAAAAAAATTAAATCCACCAGCCACCAGTAACAGTATTTTGGTAAAAGTTATCAAAACAACGGAAAACAGCAAAGTTTGTACAAAAATGGAATTTTTGGAAAATAACCAACTGGAAGAAAGGAGAAATGTAAAAACGGAATTGGAGAATAAAAATGAGGAAAATTTAAAGGAAGGCTGTGAAAGAACAAAGGAGGGAATAAAAAAGGAAAATACAGAAACAGAAATGGTTGAAAATAGAGAAATTAAAATAAATGAAAGAAGTGAAATAAATGAAGGAAATGAAAAAAATGAAGTAAATGAGATAAAAATGGAAATAAAAGAAGAAGAGAATGCGAAGGAGGAGAAAATGGACGTTCTCTACAAAAAATTAAACGACGGAAAATTTACTTGTGACATTTGTCAAGCGACTTTTCCCCAAAAGAGCAAAATGCTCCGTCACCTAAAAGGCAAACACAGTTTTCACAGACCCTTTAAATGCTCCCTCTGTCCAAAGGCCTTCAAATACAAATGCGATCTAAAATCTCATCGTCTCGTTCATCAGGACCTCGATTCAAATTCAATGCATTTTTGCGATAAATGTGACTATCGTTCAAAAACAAGAAACAATCTCAAAGCCCACTACATCCGCAAGCACACCGAAGATTATAAATATTTCTGCGAACATTGTGGAAAAAAATTCAAAATGGAATGGGATTTGAAATTCCACCTCGGCACTCATGGTTCATTGCAGCATATGTGCGATATTTGTGGAAAATTCTACACCAGCAATTATTCACTCTACAAACATCGTAAAGTGACGCACTTAAATAATTACAAATTTCAATGTTCAATTTGCAATAAACGATTATTGACGCAAAAGAATCTCGACAATCATATGAAGCAGCATCAGAAAACGTACGATTGCAAGGAGTGTGGAAAGAATTTCTCATCGAAAAGATATCTTGCCTCGCACGCAACAATACACACGGAAATAAAACCATTCAATTGTCATGTGTGCGATAAAACATTTCGCACTGCACATTTACGAAATGTTCATCTCTACACTCACAGTGAACATCGACCGTATATTTGTGATTTATGCGGACAAAGTTTCAAGAGACGATACTATATGATGGAGCACAGGAAAAAACATCCCGACTCTCATCTATCATCGCCTCCGATTCCCCTCGGCAGTGACAGTTGTCCAAAATTCATCAATATTTAATTTTTGTACTTTTTCCTTTTTCATTCAAAATTCGAAAAGAAAATTTTATTCGAACAAAAAAAGAAATTGTTTTTATTGATAAATCAGGGTTCGAACTAGGTCCGTAAATCCTGTAAATTTGCATCAAGTCCGTAAAAGTCAGTTTTTTTTTATTAAAAAGGTCAATTCAATTATGTTAAGAATTTTTTAAAAAATTTTGCGTCAAAATTTAAATTATCTTTATAAATAATAAAATTCTTCTCCGAAATTCAATTATTTTCAGGAATTTTAATAAAATTCTTGGCAAAAATCAATTATTTTCAGGAATATTGATAAAATTCTTGGAAAAATTCAATTATTTTCAAGAATTTTAATATAATTTCGTGTAAAATTCAATTGTTTGCAGGAATTGTAATAAAATTGTAACAAAATTCTTGGTAAAATTTAATTATTTTCAAGAATTTCAATAAAATTCTTGACAAAAATCAACTATTTTCAGGAATTTTAAATTTCTTAAAAAAATTCAATTATTTTCAGGAATTTTAATAATATTCTTGTCAAAATTTAATTAATTTAAAGGATTTTTATAAAATTTCGTGCAAAATTCAATTATTTGCAAGAATTTGAATACAATTTTTTGCCAAATTCAATTATTTTTTCAAATAAACAAAATTCATCTAAAAAATTCAATTATGTTAAAAAAATTTTTTAAATTCTTGGTAAAATTTCAATTATTTTCAAAATTTGTTTTTAATACAATAATTCAATAAATTATTTATTTTTCTATTTAAATAATTGAATTTTAGTAGAATTTTCTTATAAAAATTGATTTAAAAATTAATTTTAGTTTAAATTTTAGATAATAATTGAATATTAAAAGCATTAAAGCGTGAATTTTTAGAAATAATTAAATATTTGAAAATATAAATTAAATTAAATTATTAAAATCTTTGAAAGTTTTTTTTTCATACTTTTAACTAACAAGTCTGTAGAAGAATTAATTTTTTTTGAAAAAGCTTATTTGAATTTTACTTGATGTTAATTTTTTGGTGTTTTTATTTTCTTATATATATTTAATTGAAAAATATCCGAATAATTGAAATTTTGTAAAATTGAATTGTAAACAAATGTATTAAAAAATTCTCAAAGTAGTTTTTCAAGAATTATCATAAACAATGGATTTAAAGAAGAATTTTAGTTAAAAAAACACTAAAAAAAATTTAATTTTTGAAAAATCCGTAAAGTTCGTGTTTTTTAATACTTTCACTGGTTCGAGCCCTGAAAAATGAGAAAGAAATGTTTTTATTTCAAAAATCCAATTGGATTTTTCCTCCCTTTAAATGAAAAAGAATTTTTTTTTTCAAAAATCCAATTGAATTTTTCCTTCCTGTTATCATTTCCTAAATTTTCGATGTATTTATAAAATATTTTCCTAAGAAAACCATTTTTGTACAGTACGTTTGTTAGTGAGAAACACATAATAAGAAATAAAAAATACTCTTGAAAAATAAACATTATCTAAAAATTTCTAAAAAAAAAAAAACCTAAAACCGGAATAAAAAGTAAGTTGCCTAAAAAATGGAAATGATTCCCAAAAAAAAACAATTAACCAATACTAATGATTTATTATTTTTTTGATTTTGTTCAAGGAGACGCAAACACGGGAAAACAGTGATGATCCAGAATTCAGCGGGGAATTTTATTCTAAAGGCAAATCCAGTTCCAATGCGCCTCTGCCAATACATTGATTCAAATGGAAAAACAAAATATTCCCTTCTACCAATATTGGAAGTGAAAAATTCAAAACCAACAACCAACGTGATAAAATTGGAACAAGAAAATAATGAAGAACCATCATCGAATGATAATTTCCACTCATGCGGTGAATGTTCACAAATATTTTTATCCGATTCACAACTTCAGGAACATCAAGCGACACACAGTAAAAAATGGAAAATGAAAATACGCCATTTTTGCAGTCTCTGTAATTTTGAAAGTGACAATAAAGACAAATTATCATCACACTATGAAAATGAGCACAATGTTGGGAATAAGAATAGAAAAAAATTCTCCTGCGACATTTGCGATTTCACTTGTCTCAAACAGAAGAGTTTAGAAGCACACGCTTGGCTACATTCGACAAATGATAATGACTCGAATTCTGATGACATCCCCTTCGAGCAGGATCCTTTAATCGATCATGAATTCAATAATGAGGAGGAAATAATTCACGAGGAGGAAATAGTTAACGACGAGGAAATTATTAACGACGAAGAAATTATTAACGATGAGGAAATTATTAACGAGGATATAAATAACGAAGAGGAATTAGTTAACGAGGAGGAATTTAATATCGAATTTAACAACGACAACGTGGTTGAACTGAATGAAATGAACGAGAGTTTGAAGAAGAAACTAAGACCGAAGGGTATGAAAAAGAAAAAGGAAAGATTATCTTGTCCTCAGTGCAATTTCCGATGTTTAAAAGAGTCGACACTCCTCGATCACATCACTGAGGAACATGAAATGGAAGCGGAGAATAATTACAATTGCAACTACTGCGATTTCACTTGTTCGACGAAAAGAGTTCTCAACGAGCACAAAATGTACCATCGCGTCGTGCACGACAGCAACGTTTACATCTGCAACTACTGCGAATTCAAGGCGGACAAAAAGGCAATAATTTGCACCCACATCAAGAGAAAACACCTTCGAGCTACTCAACAAAAAAAACAATATTACACCTGCGAGCAGTGCGACTACAAAAACAAGAGCAAATACGAACTGAAAATCCACGTCATAAGGCGACACACGGACGATTTTAAATTCGACTGCGAAACTTGTGGCAAGAAATTCAAAGTCAGAGGCGATTTGACAAATCACGTGCGATTCTCGCACAAGGAACAACCTGTGATTTGTGACGTTTGCGGAAAGACTTGCATGAATAGTAATTCCCTTTACGTGCATCAGAAATTCGCCCACTATAAGGCGCAATTCGAGTGTCATTTGTGTAAGAGACGAATGGTGAGTGAGGAGAATTTACAGGAGCACTTATTGAAGCAGCATGAGCAAAGGGAGAATGCCGTTTGTGAGGAGTGCGGTAAAACGTTCACGAGAAATTCTCGATTGAAAATACACATGAGAGTTCATACGGGCGATAAACCGTATCCGTGTACAATTTGTCAAAAATCATTTGCACGTCGAACGGCACTCAAGCAACATTTACTCATTCACACTGGAATACGACCGTACGTTTGCGATATTTGCGGGAAATCATTCACCCAAAAACCAGGATTGATCAGTCATCGAAAATCTCATCCAGGCTCACATCCACCGTTGCCGAGAGTTCAAATTGATCACATTTTAAACGACGTCATGAATAGATAACGATAATCGCGAATTTTTTATGCAAAACTTCTTCTACTTCTTTTTGTTGAAAACACTAAACTGAGGGAAATTGAAGAAAAATAACTTTCCAACGGTGACGTGCCTGAGAAGCAAACGAATTTACACAAAATTACTTTTTTCACACAAACGAAATTCTATTTGTTGTCAAATAAATATTTTTCAGGACAAATAAATTTTATTTGAGAAACGTAATGGTATTTGCTTCAAATACCGAAATTCGTGATTAAAATAAAAATTTTCTGATTCAAATAAAAGATTTCTTGTCAATAAAAAAATAGTCAAAAAAAATATTTATTTGTGTCAAGTAAATATTTATTTTTGTCAAATAATTTTTTTTGAGTCAATTAAATGTTATTTGATTCAAATACAACAATTCATGATTTAAATACAATTTATTTGATTCAAATAAATTATTTCTTGTCAATAAAATAAATAGTCTATCAAAAAAAATATTTATTTGTGTCAAAAAATATTTATTTTTGTCGAATAATTTTTTTTTTTTTTTGAGTCAATTAAATGGTATTTGCTTCAAATACCAAAATTCGCGATTTAAATACAATTTATTTGATTCAAATAAATAATTTCTTGTCAATAAAATAAATAGTCTATCAAAAAAATATTTATTTGTGTCAATTAATTTTTTCTTGAGTCAATAAAATTTTATTTTCTTCAAATACCGAAATTGATGAGTTAAATAAAAATTTTTTGATTCAAATAAAAGATTTCTTGCAATTAAAGTAAATAGTCTATCAAAAAAATATTTATTTTTGTCAAATAATTTTTATTTGAGTCAATTAAATTTTATTTCCTTGAAATACAGAATTAATGATTAAAATACAATTTATTTAATTCAAATAATGATTTTTTTGGCATTAAAATAAATAGTCTATAAAATAATATTACATTTGTGTCAAAAAATATTTATTGTGGCAAAAAATGCATATTTTTGTTAAATAAATATTTATTTTTGTTAAAAAATTGCTATCAAAGTCAAAAAACATTCTATTCTGTCAAAAATTTTGATTTGTGCTAAATAAATATTTCTTTTTTGTCAAATAGTATTTATTTGAATTAATTGAATGGTAATTGCTTTAAATGCTGAAATTAATGATTTAAATACAATTTATTTGATTGAAATAAACGAATTCTTATAAATAAATAATCTATAAAATAATTATTTATTTGTGTTAAAAAATATTTATTTTTGTCAAAAATTTTTATTTGTTTAAAATGAATTGTTTTTTGTCAAATATTTTTTAATTTAAATCAATTGAATGGTATTTGCTTCAAATACCGAAATTCGTGATTTAAATAAAAATTTTCTGATTCAAA
The DNA here is from genome assembly GCA_032872505.1 of Leptopilina syphax. NCBI lineage: Eukaryota > Metazoa > Arthropoda > Insecta > Hymenoptera > Figitidae > Leptopilina > Leptopilina syphax. The sequence continues at coordinate 43,535,056 of CM065471.1, forward strand.
TAAAAGATTTCTTGTCAATAAAAAAATAGTCTATCAAAAAAATATTTATTTGTGTCAAGTAAATATTTATTTTTGTCAAATAATTTTTTTTTGAGTCAATTAAATGGTATTGCCTTCAAATACCAAAATTGTTTATGTAAATACAATTTATTTGATTCAAATAAATGATTTCTTCACAATAAAATTATAGTCTATAAAATAATAAATTTGTTTTAAAAAAAATATTTTTGAGTGTCAAATAAATGCATATTTTTTTATGCATATATATTTATTTAAGTCAAAAAATATTTATTTTTGTCAAAACTTTTTATTTGAATGGAAAAATATTTATTTGTTCCAATAACTATTATTCATTTTTGTTAAAAACCTTTAATTGGAATCAAAAAATATTTATTTGTGTCAAATAAATATTTTTTTGTGTTAAAAAATATTTATTTGAGTCAAAAAAATGTTTATTTTTGTCAAATAAATATTTATTTTTGTTAAATAATTTTTATTTGAGGTAAAAAATATTTTTTAAGACACAAACGAATTTTGTTTGTGTTAAATTCACCTTGATTAAAACTTTTTTTTTTAATTATTTAAATTTGAAATCGGTTTTTATTGAATGTTTTTCATCCAACAAAGACTGGAATTTCAATAATTTTTATACACCGAAGAAAATAATAAACTTTTACTATTTTCGAAGTAAAATTCAAATGACATAAATTTCTGCTCATTTTTGGCAATTTTTACTATTTTTGAAGTAAAAATTTCTACGACGAAGTACATTTTTTGTTGAAATTAGTCAGATTGTAATAAAATTTACTTTGAAAATTGTAAAGACAGACAGTTTTGATTTTACTTTGTAAATAGTAAAAGACTCCTAAAATTTTACGAATTTTAGGAGTAATTTTATATTTGCTTCTTTAGCGCGTCACAAATATTGATACGAAACAGAAAGAAATATAAATATCCGAATAAATTGAAGCAAAATTGTCAGACTTCATTTTCTTTATTCAAATTAAAGAAACAACAACTGAGATTAAATAATTACTATATATTTAGAGACATCACTAAATAACAAAATATTGTAACAGTTTGTACATTTAACGTAATTTTGCAATTTTGCAATTTTGCAAAAAAAAATTTTTATTTGCTCCAAATTCGTCGATTTTTCTAATTATAGAAAAAAATCGTTTCTCTGTATTTATAAAACTAAATATTTTCCTAATTAATTTGTACTGTATTCGACATTGTAATGCAATTTTTTTCTTCTTCCAACTTTCATAAGTTTCAAAAAAGAAAAAAAAAGCCTGTGAACACTTACAAAAAAGAAAATAAATGAGAAAAATAAAGCCCCGAGTAAAATTTATAATGAAAAATCCTTCCCGAACAATTTAAAATCCAGATTTTATTTCATTTTTTTGAGAAAAATTATCACTGAGAACAAATTCTTTGCACGCAGAAAGTTCAAAATAAATAAATAAAATAAATTGATTTTTCGACTGATTTACATTTTCTTCGTTTCAGACTTTCAATCGATGACGGATGTTTTATTTATGGAAATGAATCTATTGAAATGCAACCATGGCAGATTGTGGATTTCGAAGGATGCAAGTACTACGCTTTTCTGCCCACGGAGCAAATGTCAAAAGTAATGAAAGTGGAAATGAAGGAAATTAATACAACAGCCGCGAACGATAGTGTCGAGAGTAATCAGGAAAATGACGACGATGACGATGATATTGATGACACGACAGAAATGTATCTTGACGCCGAATTCGAGAAGCAAATAAAAGCCACGCAACAGCAATTAAAACAAGAAATTATCGAGGAGAATGAAATTGATGAAATTGATGAAATGAATGAAATCAATGAAAGTAATGAAATGAATGAAATTAATGAACTTAATGAAATTCATCAAGACGATGATGACGATTACGATAGTGAAAATCTCAATTATGAAGAAGTGGTAATAATGCACGATGAAGTTGAAAACGATTTTGATGAACTCGAAGAGGAGGAGGAAGAAGAGGAAGAAGCAGCATCATCGCCAAGACCTTTTTCTCCGAATTTCAACAATATTCAAATAAAAACCGAAGAATTATCCAACGACGATCCAGACGACGTTACAATAATCTACAATCAAGGAATAAAACTCTACGTTTGTCTGAAATGCGATTTTTGCTTCACTCATCTCGAGGTCTATCAAAGACACATGAGTTCAATTCACCCCGATGTACAGGAATTCAAATGCGACGTTTGCGAAAAATTATTCAACGATCTCGAATCCCTGAAAGAGCACGCAAACAATGAGCACAAATCAAAGGAGACCCAAAAAGAAAATCTTGATACAATTAATTACAATTGTCACTTTTGCTCATACAAAAGTACAAACCGTTCAACTTTAAATTCCCACGTGAGCCGAAAACATTCATCAAGTCGTAAAATAGCGAGAATGAAAAATAACACCAAAAACGGAGCAACAACACAATTAGAACTCTCCTGCGATATTTGCGATTTTAAATGTCCCAATAAACGAAGACTCAAGGAGCATCTCGAGAGAAAGCACGCCGACGATTACAAGTACGAATGCAACGAATGTGGAAAAAAATTCAAAGTCAAAGGCGATATGAGACTTCACGTGAGATTTAAACATAAGGAGGGACCAATTGTTTGCGACGTTTGCGGAAAGACATGTTCAAATTCAAATTCATTGTACGTTCATCAAAAATGGGCGCATTTCAAGCCAAAATATGAATGTGAAATTTGCCATAGACGAATGGTGAGTCAGGAGAATTTGGATCAACATATTTTACTGCAACACGAGAGGCGTGAGAGTTTTGTTTGCGAGGAATGTGGTAAATCGTTTAATGAAAATCATCGATTGAAACAACACATGATGACGCATACTGGCGATCGACCTTATGATTGTCATGTTTGTGGCAAGGCTTTCGCACGACGAACATCATTCAGACAACATCTTTTGATTCACACCGGTAAACGTCCATATATCTGTGACATTTGCGGCAAGGCCTTCACTCAAAAACCCGGATTAATTTGCCACAGAAAATCACATCCCGGTGTGCATCCACCACTTCCGGTTGTTCATATTGAACACATCATCAATGATTTCATGAAGAAAGAATAAATTTAAATTGTACATTTAAATTCTCCTAGTTTAGAAGATTCTTGTACATACGATTTTCTTTTCTGAAAAAGTTTTTTCAATAACTAAATATTCGAAAAAAATCGAGAAAAATTCTTTTCTCTTTACAGTGATAATTTTATTCACATTATGCTAATATTTCTATGATTTTTTTTTAGTTTTATTTATGAATTATTTCTACTCTTGGACTGAAAAAAAAATTTATTCGATTCAAATAATCGATTAATTGACTATTATCAATTAAATATTAAATTGAATCAAATAATATTTATTAGAGTCAATTAAATGGTTCAATTCATATTTGATTCAATAATTTCAGTATGTGAAGCAAATACCATTTAATTGACTCTAATAAATATTATTTGATTCAATTAAATATTTAATTGACTCTAATCAATATTATTTCCATTTAATTAATTATTTAATTGACTCCAATCACTATTATTTAATTCCATTAAATATTTATTTAAATCAAATAATTTTTTTTGGAGTCAATTAAATATTTAATTGACTCCAATAAATATTAATTGAATCAATTGAATGTGAATTTATTCCAATAAATATTATTTGATTTAAATCAACAAATTCTTGTAAATAAAATAAATAATCTACGAAATAATTATTTATTTGTGTCAAAAAATATTCATTTTTGTCAAAAATTTTTATTTGTTCAAAATAAAATTTTTTTTTTGTCAAATAGATTTTATTATGAATCAATTGAATGGTATTTGCTACAAATACGAAAATTAATAATTTAAGTACAATTTATTTGATTCAAATAAACGATTTCTTGTCAATAAAATAAATAGTCTAACAAAAAAATATTTATTTGTGTCAAACAAATATTTATTTTTGTCAAATACTTTTTATTTAAGTCAATTAAATGGTATTTGTTTCAAATACCGAAAATGTGTGAAAAAAAATTTTTAAGCTTTAAATAAATGCATATTTTTTTCAAATAAATATTTATTTTTGTTAAACAATTTTTATTTAAGTCAAAAAATATTTATTTTTGTCAATAAACATTTGTTTGACACAAATAAATATTTTTTATCACAAATAAATATTTTTTAAAATATTTTTTAATACAAGTAAACATTTATTTGATAGACTATTTATTTTGTTGACAAGAAATCGTTTCTTTAAATCAAATAAATTGTGTTTAAATTATTAATTTCTGTATTTGAAGAGAATAGAATTTAATTGACTCAAATAAAAATTATTTGACAAAAAAAATATTTATTTGACATAAATAAATATAATTTGATTCCAATTAAAGTTATTTAACAAAAATTTTTATTTGAGGGGAAAATTATTTATTTGTGTAAAATAAATATTCAATTTTTTGTTAAATAACTTTAATTGGAATCAAATTATATTTATTTATGTCAAATAAATATTTTCTTTGTCAAATAATTTTTATTAGAGTCAATTAAATTCTATTTTCTTTAAATACCGAAATTAACAATTTAAACACAATTTATTTGGTTTAAAGAAACGATTTCTTGTCAACAAAATAAATAGTCTATCAAATAAATGTTTATTTGTGACAAAAAATATTTATTTGTCTTAAAAAATATTTATTTGTGTCAAACAAACGTTTATTTTTTTCAAATAAATATTTTTGTTTGTTAAATAATTTTTATTTGATTCATAAATGTTTTTTTGACATACAAACAAACTTTGTTTGATTTACCTTCATTAAAACTTTGTTTTGAGTTAATTAAATTAATTCAATTAAATATTTAATTGAATTAATTTAATTAATTGAATCAAATAAATTTTTTTCTCAGTCTAATAATAATTACACCAAAAAAAATTCAAAAATTTGTGTTGACGTAAATATTCACAAAAAAAAAAGAATCGTGAGCAGTCTTTCGAAAATCGTGTATTATAAAAAATACAATAATGTAAGAAGAAAACAAAAATAATTTTATTTGTTTTCAGAAGAAATTCGTCTATTTTGTGTACATTTAGAGGGATGTAATTTTTTTTATCACAGTCGCATTTTGTGCTTAATTTAACAAGATTTTACAGTCTGATTAACATTCACAAACTGTTAAAAAAAATTTCTTTAATGTAATTATGAATAAATAAAAATTAAATTACGAAAAATGAAATCTTTTTTCTCTCAACTAATTTCCACAGAGTCAAGATGGTAATTAGGGCAAAAAAAAACCTTACGAGTAAGTTACAATCATAAATTTGGAATTTATCTAGTTTTACACTCCACTACATTAATTAATAAATTTTGTTTCAGATCCGGGAATGGAATTAGAAAATTTACCCTCAACAATCCGGCGGTGTTGAAGAAAACTTGGAATATGGTGAAAATTAAAGATTCCTATTATGCTTATTTGCCGGCTGATAAAATTCTGAAGGACGTTATCAATACGGTGGAGAATCAGATAAATGAAATTCTCGATGATTTGGAAGTTGATGAAAGTGAAAAAGAGGAGGAAACGGAAATGGAAGAAGAACAAGAACAAGTGTCCGAAACAGAAGAATTTGAAGAGCAACAACAGACCGAATTTAACGAAAACGAATTTCTCGTCAAGCAGGATGGAAAATTGTTGTTTAAAAAATCCCTCGACGAGACAACAGAATTTCTCGACGACAGTGAATGTTTGGACGAAAACGATTACTTGGAAGTTGGCGAGACAATAAAAACCGAAAGCACCTACGAAGTGGAGAAAAAAAGAAAAAAACCTCTTCGCAAAACTGATTTGAAACTAAAACGACCAGTTCATTCATGCACAGAATGTTCCTATACATGCGGACGGGCAAAATTCATGCGACTTCATTTACTCCACGAGCACAATATAAGTAATCGAAAATTCAAATGTCCCGATTGTGAATTAAGTTTCGATCAAAATTGCATTCTGAAAGCTCACTACACTCGAAAGCACACGAACGAATGTCCCTTCACTTGCTCCTATTGCGGTAAGCAGTACAAAGTTAAGGGAGATCTGAGCAATCACGTGCGACTCTATCATGAGGAAAAATCGCTCGTCTGCGATATTTGTGGAAAATCGTGTTCAAATTCAAATTCCCTCTATACGCATAAAAAACGTCTTCACTATACGCCAAATTACAAATGTTTACTCTGTAAACGTTCAATGGTGACGCAGGAAAATCTCGATCGACATATGATATCGCAGCACAGTCGATTTGTTTGCGAGGAATGTGGCAAGACATTCTCGACAAAAGTCATTCTCCATCGGCACATTCAATCGGTGCATAATAATATTAAATTGCACGCGTGTGAATTTTGCAGTCGATGCTTCTCGAGGCAATCACATTTGAGGCAACATTTATTAATTCACACGGGAAAAAGGCTATTTGCTTGTGATCTTTGTGACAAGACATTTACGCAAAAACCAGGATTATTGAGTCACAGGAAACTTCATCCTGGTAATCATCCGCCGCTTCCCACTTTTCGATTAGACGACGTTTTGAGTGAACTTATGACAAAATGATTTTTCCAATTTTACTTTATAATAAAAGGTATCGAATTTCTTTTCATACTTTTTTCTCGTTCTTAACAAAATGATAAGAAAATTAATTTGATTTCAATAAACGATTACTTGTCGATAAAATATATTCTCTGGTAAATATATTTTTATTTGTGTCAAGTAAATATTTATTTGACACAAAAAAATATTTTTTGACTCTGATAAAAATTATTTAACAAAAATAAATATTTATTTAACACAAATAAATATTTTGTGACTCAAATAAAAATTATTTAACAAAAATAAGTATTTATTTGACACAAATAATTCTTATTTGAGTCAAAAAATATTTATTTGTTTCAAATAAATACTTATTTTTGGCAAAAATTTCTATTTGTGTCAAATAAATATTTATTTTTTTGTCAAAAATAAATATTTGTGTCAAATAAAAATTTTTTTTATCAAATAATTTTTGAATCCATTAAATGGTATTTGCTCTAAATACCGAAATTAAATATTTAAAGATAATTTATTTGATTCAAATAAACGATTTCTTGTCAATAAAATAAATAGTCTATCAAAAAAATATTTATTTGGTATCAAACAAATATTTATTTTTGTCAAATAATTTTTATTTAAGTCAAATTAATGGTATTTGCTTCAAAAACCAAAATTAATTATTTAAATACAATTTATTTGATTCAAATCAACAATTTCTTGTCAAATAAAATAAATAGTATATAAAATAAATATTAATTTTTGTAAAATAATTTTTTTTTTGTATCAATTAAATGGTATTTTTCTTTAAATACCAAAATTGATAATGTAAATAAAATTTTTTTATTTAAATAAACGATTTCTTGTTAATAAAATAAATAGTCAATCAAATAAATATTTATTTGTGTTAAAAAATATTTATTTGTGTCAAATGAATATTTCTTTTTGTTAAATATTTTTTATTTAAGTCAAAAAATATTTTTTGACATACGATGATTGAAATACAATTTATTTGATTCAAATAAATGTTTATTATTGTCAAATAAATCTTTATTTTTTGTTAAATTATTTTTATTTGAGTCAGAAAATGTTTATTTTTGTCAAATAAATATTTTTTTTGTCAAATAATTCCTAATTAAGTCAAAAAATGTTTATTTGTGTCAAATAAATATTCATTTTTGTTGAATAGCTTTAATTTGTGTCAAAAAATATTTATTTGTGCCAAAATAAATTTTTTTAGTCATATAATTTTTATTTGAGTCATTGAAATTCTATTTGCTTCAAATAAAGAAATTAATAATTTAAACTCAATTTATTTCTTTCAAATAAACGATTTCTTGTTAATAAAATAATCAGTCTATCTATTTATTTCTGTCAAATAAATGTTTATTTTTGTCAAACAAATATTTATTTTGGTTAAATAATTTTTATTTGAGTCAAAAAAGATTTATTTGTGTCAAAAAAAATCTATTTCATACAAATAATTTTTATTTGAGTTAATTGAATATTATTTGCTTCAATTACCGAAACTAATAGTTCAAATACAATTTATTTGACTCAAGTAAATTATTATTTTACAATAGTCATTGTTATTTGAATCAAATAAATTTTTTTTCAGTGTAATTTTTCACTGAATATAATTTTTCTTAATTTAATGTCGAATAATTTAAGTACTTTTTACTAACGTGGCGTATATTTTGTTTCTTTTTTTTTTGCAAATTGCAAAAATAATGATTTCTTAGTTGTAAAAAAATCAAAAATTTAAGAAAATTAAATATTTCTTCAACGTGTTAAATATTTCATAATGTGTAAAATGTATTAAAAAAATATTGTAAATATCTGCTAATAAAAATATATTTGAGAAATATTTTTGTATTTTTTAAATTATTCATCAAGAATTCTATTTTTCTGAAGATACAACATTTTTTTCCTTTTATAGAAATTTTCATAAAGAATGTAGATTTTTGAAAAATTTAGAATGCAAATTTTTAAAAAAGTCGTGTCTAATTTCAAAGTATTGATGTAAGTATTATTTCTTTTCTTCTAAATAACAATTAAGAACAGTTAATAACATAAATTTCTGTTGTAGATTCGAAATCGATCAGTCAATGAAATCCAGATAATATTTTTGAAAAATAAAAAGCAAATTTGATTTTGCAAATTCAAAATTTGTGAATTCAAATCAATATTTTTGAATGAAGAATAATTTTAAATGAATTATTTTTAAAATGAAGAATTTTGTAAAGTAAAATTAATTTTTCGTTTGGGAGGCTAGTGAAGAATATTTCTACTCTAAGAAGTTTGTATTCAAATATTAATAATTCACCTAATCAAAAAAATATCTGTAATTTTTTTTTGACAAATTACTGATATTTCCTTTAGTTCGAGTCACTAATCGATCGAAAATTCTCAGTTGAGTTTTGAATGACGTTCAATTAACTCAAAATTAATTTAAAAAAAGAATTTTCATGACTAAGAATTTTCATGTGACAATCACATTTTTTCTTTTGTCTTTAAATCGAAAGTAACGAATATTAATCCAGTTATTTCTTAATAATCTCATGTAAGTAATTAATATTAAAATTTTTTTCCAAACAAAACCAGTGAATAATCGTTAATTTCTCTTGTTTTAGATCGAGTCCGGTGAAAACGAAATCTCGAATTCAATTGCGAAAGGAAATCTTCAATTCCCTGAAGAATATTAATTTCATTCAGGCTTTAAATAAAGAAACACAAATTATCAAACCGATGAAAAAATCTAGAGAAGGGAAAATAGCAAAAAAACGAAAACCGAAGACGTTAAATTCAATTCTCGACATTGCTATAAAAAATACCGGCATTGAAAAAACAATTCCAAAACGAAGAAAAAGAAGAAAAAATCCCAACGAACCATTCACTGAGGAAAGAGAAAAAATTGAGTACCAATGTTCAGTGTGTAATACAATATTTTTGAAGAAGGAAATTTTGCAGTCGCACTTTATTCGTAAGCACACTGAGGGTTATAATTTCTCCTGTGACGAATGTGGTAAACAATTTAAAATCAAAGGCGATCTCACGACTCATAAAAGACTTCATCACTTGGAACCACCGACTGTTTGTGATGTTTGCGGAAAAACGTACAAAAACAGTCTCTCACTCTACGTTCATCAAAAATACGCCCACTATAAAGCAAGATTCGAATGTCCAGTGTGTAAACGTTGCATGGTGACGCAGGAGAATCTCGACAATCACATCCAAGTGATGCACAATCAAAATGAAAAATTAATTTGCGACGAATGCGGCAAAATGTTCACCAAAAAAGTCAATTTACGACGACATATTATCAATGTTCACACTGATATTAAATCATTCACGTGCCCAGTTTGCTCGAAGGCATTCTCACAAAGATATCATTTGCGGCAGCATCTTCTCCTTCACACCGGACAACGTCTCTTCATTTGTGATATTTGCGGCAAACAATTCGCCCAAAAACCCGGTTTACTCAGTCATCGGAAAATTCATCCCGGCGAGCATCCCCCGTTGCCCGTCATTCGTTTGGATCACGTTCTCAAAGATTTATTAAATAAATAATAATTTGTGCGACGATTTTTTTTCTCTGTATATAAATCTTTCGCCAAGAACTATTTATCTACAAGTGAAAGTCTATCCACTTTCGTGAAACTGTCCGAAAATTACGTGAATAATTTATTTCTCTAATTTTATTTTTCAATTAACAAATTTTCTTCACGAATTAAAATTTACCGTAAAAATTGAATTTGCCAAGAAAAGTTTAAATATTACCGAAAAAAAATGTAAAACCGAATAAACGATTCATTGAAAAGAAAATGTATTGACTTTGAAAAAATTTCCACCCAAAAATTTGTTACTAAAATATTCGCTTGTTTCCAGAAATTAAATTTACTAATAAAAATTATTTTTCCTGTTCTAGAAAGAAGAAATTGAAAGAAGCAAAGGGATTGTCACGTTTGGAGTTGAAAAAAATAATTTTCAACTCGCTTGGAACGAAGGACAGTGAATTCGCCAAAAAGCCAACGTCGAGAAAGAAGAAAACAGAAAGTGTTGAAGTCTCGATGCCAAATATAAAAATTGAAAATACAGAGGATCTTTCAAGCGCAAGCAATAATAACGAATCAAATCTAATCGAAGAAGTTGATATCAAATACGAAGAGTTCGATCCGGAGAATATCGAGGAATTCGATCCTGAAAATCAATTCGAGGAATTTGAACCTGAAAATCAGTTCGAGGAATTCGATCCTGAGGGTAACTTTGAAGAATTCGAACCTGAGGTTAATGAGGAGGAGGAAGAAGAAGACACTTATTATGATAACGAAATTCAGTTCGAAGAAGTAACGATACAAGCGGACCAAGTTGTCAATTCTTCCGAAGAGGTAAAAAAAAAAACGGACGAAACGCCCACGAAACGAAAGCGCAAACCTCGCAAACCCCGCGCACCAGCACCAAAAACCGAATTCCACTGTGAAATATGCGGTGCAATTTTCCTCAAAAAAATAATCCTCCAATCGCATTTCACTCGCAAGCACTCCGAGCACTATAATTTCTCCTGCGATATTTGTGAGAAAAAATTCAAAGTCAAAGGCGATCTCACAACACACAAGCGATTACACAACGAACCAACGGCCGTGTGCGACGTCTGCGGAAGAACCTACAAGAACAGTCGCTATTTGTATCTCCACCAAAGATACGCTCATTTTACAACAGAATTTCCCTGCAGTGTTTGCAAAAGATTCATGGCAACGCAGGAGAATCTCGATCAACACATTGCCCTCCATCACACGCGAAAAGAACGCGTCATTTGCTCCGAATGTGGAAAAAGTTATTCATCGAGGGACACACTAAAGCGACATGTTCGCTATGTTCACAATAAAATGCGCACGTACGAGTGCGAAGTTTGTAGCAAGAGATTCGTGAGAAGATCCGAACTCCGTCAGCATTTACTCATTCACACGGGAAAACGGCATTTCGCCTGCGATATTTGCGGACAAAAATTCACCCAAAAACCAGGATTAGTGAGTCATAGGAAAAAGCATCCTGGAGAACATCCACCCCTGCCAATGGTACGATTGGACAATGCCCTCAGGGAGTTTAATACAAAATAAAAAAAAAATAAAGAATAATTATTGCAAGAATTATTAAGCATTAAATTAAATAATATTAAATTAATAGATATTTAACTTTGTAATTTACCAATAAGTTTTGTCCATTATTTTCTAATGTTACAAGTGTGTTTACTTACGCAATAAAATTTACAGTTTTCATTTAGGAAACGATTCTTTTTTACTATTTTCATTATTCATTACTTTCAATGTTTCAATATTCTTTGAAATCACAATTTTTTACCACAAATTAAATTTTGTGGAAATTTAAAATTAAATAAAGAAATCACATTTTTTTCCAAAAATTAAAATTTGTGGAAAAAAATGTAATTTTTATTTAATTTTATTAAAACTTTCATATTTCTTTTATAACATTTTTAATTTACTGGTAAATACAATTTTACCGAGTTTTCTGCGAGTAGATGGAAAACATTTTTCCCCAGACGAATTAAAATGGAAAAAGAAAAATGTCCGAATAATTTGAGTGAAACGGAGGAACGAGAGAAGAAAATTTACACGAAGAATAAGAATAAAAAAATTCTGCTGAATAAATTTTGTAAGTAAATCTATTTTTTAGGATAAAAAAAATGAATAATATGAATTAATGAAAATTATTTTTATGTTCTAGGAAATTCGAGAATTCCTTTCATGGAAAAAATGGGAAATTCGAGAAGAAGACGACGAGGAGCTAAAGGATAATTACAAAACGTTTGGAATTTTTTTAATTACGATTCAAATGTTCTCAAAGTTCAAAAGAACGAAATTTATTTTTTTTTTGAACTAAATTTTTATTACAATTATTATTTTGTGACGGCATAAAAAAAATTAATTGTAGAATTCCAATTTTTTTCCGTTTTTATGCAAAATGAAAACAATTTATAAAAATGCTTCTTTTCGAATTAAATTTTTATTACAATTATTTTGCGTCAGTATAAGAAAAATAATTGAAAAATTCCAATTTTCTTCCATTTTTATGAAAAATGCAAAAAATTGACGAAAATGTTTCTTTTGGAATTACATTTTTCAGAATAATTATTTTTCGTCTGTATAAAAAAAAAGTTAATTGTGAAATTTAAATTTTTTTCCTTTTTTATGAAAAATTTTAAAAAATGGATGAAAATGTTTCTTTTGGAATTAAAAAAGTTTATAAAAATCCTTCTTTTCGTATTAAATTTTTATTACAATTATTTTTCGTCAGTAGCAAAAAGAAAAATTAATTGTAAAATTCAAATTTTTTTCTTTTTTATGAAAAATGAAAAAACTGAAAAAACTGAAGTAAATTTATGAAAATTCTTTTAGGGAAAAATATTTCGTTCAATTTGAACGTTCGAAACATTTTTGAATCGTTTGTTTATCGAATAAATAGATACATTTTACTAATGACCGATTTTTCACGTTCCAGGAAAAATGCCAAGAAAAATTGAGAAGAAACTGGTTCGAAAATAACTGAAAATTCAATAAATGGAAAATATTTTCAAAATATAATTATGGAAGTTCAACTAAATACCAATTTACGAAACAGAAACGAGAATATTAGTCAACTTGTAAATCAACAGCTATTTTGAGAATAAAAATTGTTATTGTTTTTGTTATTTTTTTTTATCGGAAACCAAATTTTAACAAACAATTTTTTAACTAGATTTCAAAATCTACTTTAGAAAGTAAGTTTTCAATTGTATTGAAAATTTTTTTATTAACTAATTCATTTATTATTAATTATTTATTAATAATTTATTTTTATTATTTATTATTAATTAATATATTTTTTATTCTTTATTATCAATTAATTTATTTTTTATTAAATTGATTTGGATTTTTTTCGCAAATCAAAATAAAAAATAAAAAAGTGTCTATTGTCCTATTATTTTGGTTTGAAAATAACTTTCTGATAAATAATGCCAATTTCTTTTGTTTTAGGAAACTGACCAGATGGCATAATTATTATAAGTCATTAAAGAGTAAAATTCAACACAATGACCATTCAACTCCAGTGAATCGATTTCCTCGCCTTGGAAATTCAAATCTACACTCAAAATCAGTTGAAAACAAGAATTCAATCGAAGTCAACGGAAAATTGGCAGAAAAATCGAAAGAAACGCCCAACAGTTTTTGCGAAAATCCAAATACTTTGGAGACAATAGAAATATCCGATATCGAGGAATTTGATCCAGTTTCGCCTAGTTCCATATATTTCGAAAACGAAAATGTGTCCAAGTATTTTGAACAAATCAACGCCGAGGAATTTACCGTAAATAGAGAGATTTCTTCTAAAAAACGAAACGAAACTTCGGAAATTGAGGAAATCGATATTGAGGGTTTTGACTCAAACAGTAAAATTCTATCGAATAATCAAAATGTTGTTTCGAAGGGAGAAAATAAAAAAGAAGAAGAAATGGAAAAAGAAAAGGAAAAAAAAGAAGAAGAAGAGGAAGAAGAAGTCGATATCGAGGAATTTGACCCGAAAAGAAATTTTTCTCGAAATCAAAATACTTCAGAATCGGAGGAAATCGACATCGAGGGCTTTGATTCACTATCGAACAGTAACGACGATTCTTCAGCGAAAAAAAAGTCATCAGACTCTGTAGAAATTGATATCGAGGGAAACGATTCATTTTTCACTGATAGCGACAAATCGTCGACGTTCATAAAATCAAAGAACAAAAATACGAAAAAAATTGATAAAATTGTCAACAACAATTTTTCCAACAATTTATCCAACGATTCCGAAGACATTGACATCGAGGAATATAATTCACCTACAACACTAATTGAATCACCGAAAAATATTTACAAAACTAGATCAAAATCGAAAAATCACAATGGAAAAACTTCAAATAATTCTTCTGATTTGTCAAAAATGGAACATGATCAAAATACTCCAAGAATAAAAATAAGAAGAAGAAAAAGAAGAATTTTGAGAAACAATAGTCAGTGTAAGAGAAATATTGCAAAGGAATTTTCACCTCAGAAACAGGAATTCGAAAATGATGTAACTTCGAGAAATTCTCCCCCTGAAAATAATTCGATTGAAAGAAATTTGCGAAGCAGAAAATTTGCACATGAAAAAAATATTTCTCGAGAAATTTATCCACAAAAATACAATAGTTTAAAATTGCAAAAAGCTCGAAAGCGTTTGAAAAATACTTCTTCGGATGACTCTGAAAATTCTCGAGAATCTAACTCGAATATTTTGAAATCAAAGCAAATTAAAAAACGTGTGAAAAATAATTCTGAGACTTCGGAAGACGTTTTGGAGGGAAAAGAAATTGAAAAAAAAGAAAAAGATAATTTTCCCTGTACTTGCAAAAATTCGGCTCTTAATTCAAGTGGAAAGGATTCTTCGAAGGAGAAAGAAACTAAAAAACCAGATGGGAATTTAAATGAAATTGAATCTAACATTTTAAAATCAAAAGAAATGGAAAAAAGTGGGAAAAATAATTCTCCAGGTGTTTCCAGTTCAAAGGATTGTTTAAAGCAGAATGAAGATAAAAAATCTAGGACAAACGAAACGATAACTTTTGAATCTAACTCGGAAAAAATTTCGAAACCAAAACAAAACGAAAGAGGGACAGAAACTACAGAGAAAGAAAAGGAAATTAATTCTCTTCTTAATTCCAGTTCGAAGGAGAAAGAAACGACAAAAGTCGATATTTTAATAAAAGAATATAGTCGACCTTCTAAAAAATATGTTCAAACTTTTATAAAAGTAACTAAAAAATCCTTACAAATAGAAGTCAATAATAATTTTAATTCTACTGGAACTTCAAATTTAAATAATAAATCTGAAACTACCGACAACAATGATGCTTATAAAGATATCAATGATAATGAAAATTGTGACAGTAAAGAACTATCTTTGTTGATAAAAAAAGAAAATTTTTATCAAGAATCATCAGAAAAATAATTTTTAGAAAAAAAAATTAAAAAGAAAATTTCTGAATGTGACGAAAATTATTTTGTTTAATATTAACTAAATAAGCTTTAAATTTTATAATTTAATCAAAGTCTGACTCAATTCCGATTAAATCAACAAATGTAAAAATGACTGATAGAAACTCACAGATAAAAAATAGGAATTTAAACTTATAATATAGAAATTACTTATAAAAATATATTTTTTTGTATATCCAACTATATTGTACGATTTTTAATAATAAAATCCAGTCAATGTAATTATTTTCTAATTTTCTATTTTCGAAATAAAAGTAAATTTCATAGAATTTGGAAAATTGTAATTCGTAATCGTAATGAATTATAATTTCAAGATTCGAAAAAGAATTAAATTCTAAAAGGTAAGTATTTATCAAGTTTTGTGAGGGATTCAATGTTTTGTTTAAAAACATTAAAAGATATTTCATAGAATAATAAAGAAACTAAAATTCCCTCTTCATTTCTTTCAGAACACGTTGAATTTAATTTCCCCACAGGCAAAAAAAATTATTCAAAAAACTTAAACAAATTCTCAAAAAATTAAAAATTGTCTTTATTTGCAATTAGAATTAAAATAAATTTCGCTTTTATTTTATATTAATTCTAATAATCCTCCTTCCTACGAATTTCAATAATACTTTTTCACTCTTCATGTTTTAGGCGAACTACAAGACGAGCAAGACAATCAAAATCGAAGAAAGCAAAAATTAACGAATTGGATCCACTTTCTTTGAATACCACCGACACTTCAGAATTTTTAGCAGCAAACATTAAAATTGAATCAATTATCGGATCACATTTTCTCTCACTAAATGAAAGTGATTCAACAATAAAAACAGAACAAATTTTTTCCTGTGAAAAATTACTTCAAGATTTTCACAATTTCGAAACTATTAATCCAAATAATTCACCGGAAAAAGGAGAAAAAGTACCGAGAAAAAGAATAAGAAAACAACAATCACCAGAGAGTAGGAAAAAAAATTACTCTGTAAAGATTGTGGTAAACATTTTTCTCGAAAGGATAATTTCAAAACTCATTACACTATTGCTCATGCAAATACATTTAAATATAGCTGCGAAAATTGCAATTTTAAATTTACCCATTTCCACGCATTTCAAACTCATAAAAAAATTTGTCCGAAATTGTCAGAGAAAACAAGGGAAATTTCATCGCCAGTGAGGGAAAATTTAACGAGAAGAAAAACTAAAGAAAAGGAAACTAAAGAAAGTACTTTATCATTGAAAGAAAAATGTAAAATTATCGTTAAAGTTGAGCCTAAATTTATTGATGAATTAGAAGAAAAAAGTGATGATGATGAAGAAGAGGTAAAAAAAGAAGAAGAAGAAAATGAAAAAGAGGAAGAAAATGAAAAAGAAGAAGGAGAAAAAGAAGAGGAGGAGGAAAAGGAAGAAGACGGACAATTTTCATCAAACAAAAAAGTTACTAAAGAATTTACTTGTAAAGAATGCGATAAAAAATTCAGTCGCAAAGGAACATTGAAATCTCATTTTATTCAATTTCACACGAACGCGCAAAAATACGGTTGCGACGAATGTAACGAGGAATTTAAAATGTGGAGTCAACTCGCTGGTCACATGCGTTTTGTTCACAAGAAAAAATACTTTCCAAAGAGTAAAAAAGTTTCCACCGAATTACCAGCAACACGAGGAAATTCAACTTCTTTTTTCAAATATTCATGCGAGGAATGTGGAGAAAAATTTCGCATCTGGGGACAACTCACCGGTCACATGAGGCATTTACACGGCAAGAAGGCTCTTAATAAAATTCTACACAAGGAAAATTTCGTCCTGAAGAAGAAAAAATAATTTCCTAACCACCAGTGGTGAAAAAAAATTTTCATTTTGATTAGAAATTTAAAAAGAATTTTCTTGGCTAAAATTAAAATTAAAAAATTAAAATTAAAGAATTAAAATTAAAATTAAAATTAAAATTAAAATTAAAATTAAAATTAAAATTAAAAAAAAATTTTTATTTTTGTATTTTGTTCTAATATTTGTAAATTGATTTTCATATTTATAAATTGATTATCATAATTGATACAAATCGAACAAAAATTTTTACAAACTATTTTCGTTATCGTTAGAAAAAATATTGTCTAGAAATAGAAATACTGTAAATTTGTAAATTGATGTTAACTTTTTATTTCGAATGAAATAGAAATAAAATTCTGAATTCAAATATAAACATGATTTATACTATTTTTAAAGTAAAAACAAAGAATTTCTGAAACAAAGAATTTTTGTAGTTTGTAGAATATTACATTCTCATTTTTTAGATAGGTAAGTAATTTTTTTTTAACAATAGTAACTTCATTTTATCTTTCAGATTATTCCAAAATTCCTTACCGGCTTAAAAGCAGAGATAAAATTGATTCGTAAAAATCAAAATTTGAATAAATTTTTCCTCGCTAGAAAAGTAATTAAATTTTATTCTATCACTAATTTCTATTCAAAGTATTCAAATTTTATTAACTCTAAATATTTTATGTTTCAGGGGAAATCCCAAAGGAATTGCAGAAAATAAAACTGTTCGACTGCAAAATATCATAATACTTCATGGAAATTATTTTCATCCAATGCCAAATAGTGGACCACCAGTGAAAATACTCGAGAATGTGAATAAAATTATTCCAAACATTCAATTACCAAACAATCAATGTTCAACAAACAAATCACAAAATCCAACATTCAAAATTGTTCCAACTCTCGTTCCAATCGATGTCAATTGGCTAGCGTCAAGTGCCAAGAAAAATCAATCAAAAAAAGTTCCAAGGGATAATGAAGGAAAAGCAACTACACCGAAAAGCGAATTAACCTGCAATGTTTGTTTGAAAAAATTCTCCTGTAAGCAAACACTAAAAACCCATTTCATTCGAAAGCACACCGATAATTATAAATTCTCCTGTAAAGAATGCGGAAAAGAATTTAAAATCTGGGGCGAATTGAGAAATCACATGAAAAAGCAGCACAAACGGGACGAAACGGATCTGAAAGAGGGAATATCATCATCGGAAAATAAAAAACAAGTAAGACACAAAGAAACCAACGATTCTCTATCGACAGAAAGTGAAATGTTTTCCTTAGTTTCACAAAATAATTCCGAAAACGAAATTTCCCAGAAGGATCCACTCGCAATAACACAAAACGAAACAGATCTGAACAATTCACAACCAATCGTTGATAAAAATAAATTTATCTGTAAAATATGTTCAAAAACTTTCTCCTGGAAGAGCACCTGGAAATCCCATTTCATTCGAATGCACACCGACAATTATGAATTCTCCTGCGAGGAATGTGGCAAACAATATAAACTTTGGGGCGACCTGAGACATCACATAAGAGTACAACACAAAAATCCAAACGAACCCGATCCCCAATCTGGTGTGCCAACAAGAAATCGAAAAAGAGTCCGTCACAAAAAAATCGATCCCCTCTCCACTGAAAGTACAATGTTCTGTAAAAATTGCAACACAAGTTTTCAAAATATAATCGAATTTCACAAGCACATTGACAGTGTTCACGTGAAAATTAAAGACGCCCAAGATGGCAATAATTATTCCTGTGAATTTTGCGGAACCTCCTACAAGAATAAAAATCATCTCAATAATCATTTGCGGCAACGACACAATGTTGTCTTAAATCGAGAAGCAGAGAGAACGAAAGAAATTCCCGAGGTAAATAAAGTTTCCCAAATTGAAAACAAACAAAATTCAAAAGAGAAATTCTATTGTGAAATTTGTGGTAAAGTTTTCGAGAAAAAACGCCAATGTATCCAGCATATGCAACTTATTCATTCGTCGACAGAAATGGCCTGTAACGAGTGTGGCAAACAATTCGATAAAAGAACAAAATTAATTAAACATCTCCAGGGTCATGAATATCGGAGAAAACACGGCCCAAAAAAACCCCAGGAATGTACCTGTGAAATTTGTGGTCTTACAGTACGATCTCGAGCGACACTAAATGTTCATCATCTGCGTAAACACTCTCAAGAATTTAACTTCCCCTGTAAACATTGTTCGAAAATATTCAAAGTTCGTGGCGATTTGACGACGCACACGAGGCTAAATCACAAGGAACCGCCTGCAATCTGTGAAGTTTGTGGGAAAGTGACAAAAAATAAACACTCACTCTACATTCATCAGAAGTACAATCATTTTCGAACAGCGTTCATTTGTCCGATTTGCAATAAATGTTACGCCTCACAGGAGAATCTCGATCAACATGTTAATGAATATCATGCGAAAAAGGAGAGAATCTTCTGTGATATTTGTAAAAATAGTTTTATGAATAAAGGGAGTTTGAGAAATCACATTGCCATTGTGCATTGTGAAAAGACATTTGCCTGCGAGACTTGTGGAAAATTATTTAGTAGCAGCTATCGACTCAAGCATCATCTTCTCACGCACACGAATCTAAGGCCTTACATTTGTAACATTTGCGGTAAACAATTCAAACAAAAGCTCAGTTTACTCAGTCACATCAAGTGTCATCCCGAGGAACATCCACCGATTCCCACTTTTGACGTCGACCAACTTCTCAAGACTAGAAAATAATTGTTTTCTTCAAAATAATTTTCAAAGACGAATTTTCTCAACGTCGAAATTTTCTCAACCATGAGAAAAAAAATTATTTCGAATTCATCAGAAAATTCTGATGAGAAAAAAGAAGTTTTTTTTTAAAATAAGTTTTTTTTTCGCAAAAAATTTTCCACTCGCAAACTACGATCATTTTCTCAAGAATACGAAATAATTTTTAGTTTAAAAAATATTTTTCATTTTTTTCTGAGTAAAAATATTAAGGGGAGGATACAACAATATTTTAAACTATAAAACAAAAAAATATCTTAAATATTCCATGAAGTTATTTTTATTTCAATTTTTTGTGAGGAATTCAATTGTCACAAAATAAAATTGACAGGAGAATATTTCCACACTTTTAGAATTTTTTTTCTTGTAAAATTGGTAGATTTTGAAATTCACAAGTAATTTTCTAAAAAATATGTTTTTGTATCCGAAAAAAAATGACGAATGAAAAAATTGGTATTTAATATTTTTCAAACAATTTTTTCGAAAAAACTGTTTTTAGGCTGAAAATGATAAAAAAAAACTATTTATATTCAATTTTTTATTTGAAAATTCATTTTTCTATAACTAATTTCAAATCATAATTTTTTATATAGAAAAAAAGTATTTTTTAATATGAAAAATTAAAAAATGTTAAATATTTTTCATATAAATAATAAATAATAAAAAATATTTAAAAATATTAAAAAATTAGAATCTAAAATAGATTAGAAAAATAAACAAACGAACTTTCAGATTAAAAAAATTCAATTAATTTTACCAATTTTAGCATTTTTAGTATAAAAAAATTTTTTAAAATAAAAATTTCTTCAAAAATATTAAAAATCTTATTTTTTATTCGGCAATTTTTTTCTAGTGATAAAAATATATTTTCAACAAAATTCGTGAATACAAAAACATTTTGTACCAAAATTCCTTATTTGTTGGTAAATTTTGAAATTCATGAGTAATTTTGTAAAAAATGTTTTTTACCAAAGAAAAAAAATTGATGAATGAAAAA
Source organism: Leptopilina syphax (assembly GCA_032872505.1). Lineage (NCBI taxonomy): Eukaryota > Metazoa > Arthropoda > Insecta > Hymenoptera > Figitidae > Leptopilina > Leptopilina syphax. The sequence goes on from CM065471.1 coordinate 43,556,310, forward strand.
TTTGATTTTTACTATTTTTTAAGCATTTTTTTTTTAAATTCTTTTTACCCTGAAAATAATAATAAAAAAACTATTTTTATTCAATTTTTTTATTTGGTAATTCATTGGTTTATTTTTCTAGAACTAATTTCAAAACAGAATTTTTTCTATTAAAAATATTAAGTATTTTTTAATATAAAAGATATTAATTATGTTTTAATATAAAAAATATTTATAATTTTGTAATATAAAAAATATTAATTATTTTTTAATATAAAAAAAAATACTAAAAAATATTTAAAGAATTATGATCTGAAATTGATTAGAAAAATAAAAAAATGAACTTTCAAATTGAATAACAATAGAATTTTTACCAATTTTAGCATTTTTGGTATAAAAACAATTTTTATAAAATATAAAATGCTTGAAAAAAATACTAAAAATCAAATTTTTCATTCACCAATTTTTTTCTTGTTACAAAAATATAATTTCTACAAAACTTTTCATTTGGCAATTTTTTTTCTTGTGAATACAAAAACATTTTCTACAAAATTTCTTATTCATTTCAAAATCTACCAATTTTCGAGAAGAAATAAAAATACCAAATTGGTAAAAATATTTTTTAATTCATTTGATTTTGTTTTTCATTGAATTCGTCACGAAAAATTATAATAAAAATAATTTTACGGAAAATTAAAAATATTTACTCGATATAGTTAAAAAAAAATTGTTCGCTTTGTGTATAAAAAATAAGACTAAAAAACGTAAATTGTTTATTAATAACTGTTTTTGTATATCGAAATATATTAAAATTTTTATGTAACATTGTAGATAAAACGACGTAAATTATTAGTATTTGTAACAATTAAAATAATAAAATTTTATTTAATAAAAATATTAAATTTAAAAAAATGTTTTTAATTCGTAATATTTATTAGAAATTTGTTTATGAATTAAAATTATTCTATTGAATTAAAAATAAGAATTTTTGTACCAAAAAAAATTGAAATGAAAAATTTTCATAGATAATTATCTATAATTTGCCTTGTAATAAAATTTGAAGAAATGAAAAATTTTGTATTTATTGAAAAAATGAGTGTTCTAAAAAAATGTCTCTATTAAAATTTGTTTGCCTGTCCTTTCGATTTTTTGGTAAGTAAATTTTTTCAAAACATAAAATTATTTTGCTCTTTAGACTATTTTTTACTAACTATTTTTTATTATTTTTAGGTCGTTCCGGAATTCTCCCCAAAATCTGCTCAGAAATGGGACTTGAAATTACAAAATTACAAATTTACAATTTGATTTTGTAAAAAATTATTTTAAAAAATATGTAGATTTTGATTATAATTTAATTTCATAATTATAATTATAATTTTCTAATTGAGAGTAAATAAAATTATTTTTTAAAGAAATAGTGCCTATTTGGTCTACCCACTAAAATTAATCTATTTTAGAAATTATTAAAATTTTTTTTTCCTTTGGAGTTGAAAAAAAAGAAAAGGAGTCGAAAATTCAAAAAATTGACTAAAAACGAAATTTAACCATCTTCGGTGTAATTTAACAAAAAAAAAAATCAATTCTATTTTGATTTTAAATCTAATCCTCATGTAAGTAATCATCATTTTTTTCCCCCAAAGAAGAACAAAAAAAAAATCTTTAATAAAATATATTTCCTGTTTTAGGCTCAACGATGGAAAATTCCATAGTCGAAAGCAGCCAAAATTTGTGATTCTTAAATTCACGAGGAAAGTGGTGCCAATAATAAAGGAACGTGATCCTCTTGAAATTCCAACAATACCCAACGAAATAACGAGGCAAAAAATAATGGGTAAATACAATTCTAATTTGGACAATGATCACAATTACTTCAGTCTACCATCGTGGATGAAGGAAATAAATTCAGATTCAAATTGGTCAACGAACGAGGGAATATCATTCACTAACAATGAAGTGAATGAAGTGAATGAAGTGAATTCACTCGATATCGAGGCTCACATTAAAGAAGAAATTCATTTCGACGAGGAGACAATATTAATCGACGATATTCAAGAGAAAAAATTCAAATCAAACATCAAGCTCTACAATAAAAATGACAAAGAGAAAATTCATTTCGACGAGGAGACAAAATTAATCGACGATATTCAAGGAAAAAAATTCAAATCAAACATCAAGCTCTACAATAAAAATGACAAAGAGGAAATAATCCTGGAAGCAACCAGCGAAGAGGAGAAATTCGAGAAGAAGAAAATAATACGCGAAATAAAAACAGCAGCATTGAGGAGTGGCGATTTTTCCTGTACTCTCTGCGGTGTGAAATGTACCCGTATCGAAGCGTTGAGTGCGCATTTAATTCGTAAACACACAAAACAATGTGAATATTTATGTAAGGAATGTGGAAAACCATTTAAATTACGTGGCGATTTAACGACACACATAAGACTTCATCATCGTGAATTACCCGTAAATTGTCATATTTGTGGTAAAGAAATGCGCAACAGTCATTCATTGTACATGCATCAGAAGCACAATCATTTCAAGCCAAAATTCAAGTGTACAAAATGTAATAAACATTTAGCAACGCAGGAGAATTTAAATCAACATATTATCACGCAACATATCAATAAGGAAAAATGCGTATGCGAGGAATGTGGAAAAATATTTGCGGAGAATTTTGATTTGCGAAATCATATGCGAACGCATACGGGTGACAAACCATATTCGTGTTCAATTTGCCAAAGATCATTTGCTCGTACTAGCAGCTTAACGCAACATCTTCTACTTCACACTGGAGCGAGACTCTACGAATGTGATATTTGTAAAAAAAGTTTCGCTCAACGTTCGGGATTAATTTCTCATCGAAAATCACATAAAGGCCCACTTCCACCTTTACAAACGATACCAATTTCCGATATTGTCAAGGAACTCATAAGGCCTATTTTGTTAGACTGATTAGATTTATTTTTGTTATCTCTTTCTATTTTTTTTTAACTCTAGAGAAACGTTAGAGAATTTGAAAACATTTTTCAAGGATCTTCTCTGGCTGTTAATTTAGAGAAACGTTAAAAAATTTTTTAAAAAATTTTTTAAGGATCTTCTCCGGCTGCTACTCCGGCAAAAATTGATTTTCTTCAAAATTTTCAGGAAATGTTACTTAGCGGCCGGAGAACTTTCTTAAAGAATTTTTTTTCTAATTCCTTTTCTAAAATCGAAAAATTTAATTCATTAGCAAGAAACAAAATTTTCTCTCTTATTTTTAATTTAAATGAATAAATAAATAAACTTCTTATCTATACAGAGAGTTGTCACAAAAATTTAATTTTATTCGAGAAAAAAAATTTATTTCACTCTGAAAATAATTGTAAACTCAAAAAAATTTGTGAAAAATATTTTCGAATATCTTTATAATTGTGAAATTATTCAAGTTGATTCTGCTCTTGAATTTTAAAAGGAAAAATTCTTCTGTAAATTAATTAATTTTAATAATTTTCGAAAAAGTTCCTTAAGAATTCAATTATTTATTAAATGAAAAAAAATTCACCTGAATTATTTCTGAAATTCACTTTTTCATAAAATTTTGAACAATTTAAAAATTTTTCTATTAAATATGTATTTAAAAATGCACCTATTTAATTCTCGCATAAAATTTTCTTGCAATTTTTGAAAAAAAATTAAATTCTTTAGATGAATTTTATGGATATTTTTGAAAATTAAATTCTTTCGAGGAATTAAATTTTAATTGTATTAATAATTGCGTTCTCAAAAAGAATTTTGTACAAAATCTTAGAAAATAATTGGAAAATCCTCTGAAGAATTTTATTATTTATGAAAATAATTGATAAATAAATAAAATTTCATTGCAATTTTTCCAAAAAAAAATAAATAAATAAAATTTATTCTATTTAGAAGAATTTTGAAGAATTTTTTCGAAATTTTTGTAAATAATTAAATTCTGTCAAGAAATTTAATTATAATAGTATTAACAATAATTGAATTCTTATAAAAAATGTTATAAAAAATTTTGAAAATAATTGAAAATTTTTAGGAAGAATTTTATTATTCATAAAAATAATTGATTTCATGCGACGAATTTTATTATTTATGATAAAAATTGAATTTTTGCGAAGAATTTTATTAAATTGATATTCAAAATAATTTAATTCATTTAAAGAATTTTACTGTCTATGAAAATAATTAAAATTTTTCCGAAAAATTTATTGAAATTGAAAAAAAAATTGAATATTTTTGAGAAATTTTATTTAATTGAATTCCTGCAAAGAATTTTATTAAAATTAAATTTAAATAATTAAATTCCTGCGAAGAATTTTATTATTTATGAAAATAATTTAATTTTTGTGTAGAATTTATTAAATTTGAGAAAATTTGTTATTTTTTGGAGAAATTTCATTATAATTTAATTCCTGCAAAGAATTTTGTTAAAATTATAATCAAAATAATTGAATTCATCTGAAGAATTTTATAATTTATGAAAATAATTAAATTTTTGAGAAAAATTGATTAAAATTGAAAAAATTGAATTTTTTCAAGAAATTTTATTATAATTGAATTCCTGCGAAGAATTTTATTAAAATTATATTCAAAATAATTGAATTCTTACGAAGAATTTCATTATTTATATGAAAATAATTGAATTTTTGATAAGAATTTATTAAAATTAAAAAATAATTGAATTCTCTAGAGAAATTTTATTAAAATTGAATTTAAAATACATAATTGAATCTCCGCGAAGAATTTTACTATTAATGAGAAAAATCGAATTTATGAAAAGATTTTCATTAAAATTTTAATTTTTTTCATATTTTGAATCTGAATTTATTCTAAAATTGAAATTTATGTTCAGAAAAAAAATTATTGTCCATAAATTTGATTATTGGTCCTTTAATATTGACAAAAACTAAAATTCAACCAAGTGGTGAAATTTGTCAAAGTGCCTTCCAAACTGAGAAATAAATAAGTCACCAAAAATCAAATTTATAGTGATTAAATTGAAATAAAAATTTTTAAACAAAGAAGATTTATAAAAAAAAAGTAATTTAATTAAATTCAAATTAACTTTAAATGAGAAAAAAATGTTTCTTGGCTTTTGATTAGAAAAAAACAAAAGTAATTTTTCTAATCCTTAACAAAAAAAAAAAATGCTTTAAGCTTCCATGAAAATATCTAAAATTTGGAATTTATTCCACTTTGGAATTTATTCGAATTCAAAATTTATTCCAATTTGGAAAAATATTCCAAAATAACAATAATAAAAATGACCATGAATGTATAAATAACAGTAGACAATAATCTTTTATAAAAAGAACACAAAAAAGAAAAACTTGCCGTAAGTCATGATGAAACGCAACAATAATCTCCCGCTGATATTGTGCACCACCCTGTAAACAAAAATAGAAACGAAAAATTAAAATAAAAATTTGTATAATCAAAAAATATTTTCGTTCTCAAATTATGAAATAAAATTCTTCAGACTTTAATTCAAAATAACGATACAAATAAATGTATACCAAACTATGGACAATTCCATATTTTTTTCTCTCCATATTTTGTTTAAATTAATTAATTATTGTTTAAATGCATTGTAATTTTTACGAGATAGCGGGAAAAAATATTTTCTATTTTATACAATAACTATAAAATTCTCTTTTATAAAATGTAAAAAAAAATTGTGTAAAAACTTCGAGTGTATAATTTATGTAAATGATTCTGTTGCTTCGATTTTTTTAAGTGAAATATTACAATACCGATAGCACAATATTTTCCAAAGAAAATTCTGCGAATTATAATTATTGTTCGACTATCAATTTATTATCAAGAGAAACAATTTTATCGAAGAGAGAAAAAGTTTAAAGAAATGTTTTTATAAAACCCTTTCACTTTTCAACTGTGATAAAAAATTAAAAATGGAAAATTTACCTATTTACGTATTTTCATAATTTAATTTAATTATTTTTATTATTTTAATTCACTTTTATTTATCGTTAAAATTAATGTATATTTAAAAATATTGTCAATTTTTCTGTCAATTTCTTTGTCAATTTTTTTGTCAATTTTTTGTCAAATTCTTTGTCAATTTTTTTGTCAATTTCTTTGTCAATTTTTCTGTCAATTTCTTTGTCAATTTTTTTGTCAATTTTTTTGTCAATTTTTTTGTCAAATTCTTTGTCAATTTTTTTGTCAATTTCTTTGTCAATTTTTCTGTCAATTTCTTTATCAATTTTTTTGTCAACTTTTTTGTCAATATTTTTATTGTTAACTTAAAGTGAAAAATTAAAAATCAAAAAATAAATTAAAATAATTAAAACAAAAAAAATATGAAGAATTATTTCAATAACGATAATTGAATTTAATTTATTTGCCAAAAAAAATATTTTCTAAAAAAAAATATACGAAAAATTTTTCATTCAAACAATTTATCATTGTTGAAAAGTAATGTGGATTATTGAAAAGAAAAGTGATTCGAAATATATAAATGATTGTAACATGCGCCATATATTGTAAGTATTAATAGTTATAAATAAATTTCTATGTTCAAAAAATGTAAAAATATTTTAAGAAATTTTAATTTAATCAGTTCGTGTTGAACACATTTTTCTTTCTATTAACAAAATATCTACCGATTTGAATTATATTTTCTTTATCGCAGATTTGGAAAAAAAATTTTTTTTCAACACTTTAATTTTTACTTTCAATAATTTTTAAAAGATGTTTTAGAAAAAAGAATATATTTTTAAAAAAGATATTTAGAAAAAAGAATATCTTTTAAAAATATATTTAGAAAAAAGAATATTTTTTAAAAAGATATTTCGAAAAAAGAATATTTTTTAAATCATCTTCTCTATAAAAAATAATTATTATTTTTTAATTTCCAACCCAACCTTTTATGAGACTGTATATAAAAAAAAATTGATGAATTTTTCTCTCTTTTTCTTTGGGGGATTAAAACAAAAATATTAATAATTTAATAATGTTTCAGGTTGCTCAAACTATCAGACGATAATCACGGGCTGTTCATCTGCGGCAAGGAATCGATAATCATGAAAAAGTGGCAGATTTTAGAGTTTGACGATAAGCCCTTTTATGCTTTTGTACCTGAAAACGTGAACCCTTTCGAAAATGAGGAAATACCAGAAGTTATTGACGATAATACTGAGAACACAATTTCAAAAATTGAATCCGATGATGATGGAGAGAATTTATCGAATTATTCAAACGAGGAGGAAATTTGGTTCGATAATGAAGAATATTTGGAGGAAGAAGAGGAAGAACCTGATTTTACACAAGACGTAAAACCCACAATGACAAACGATTCCAATAAAGAAAACGAAAATGTTTTCGAAGTTGATGTCGGTGGACGAACCATAACAATACAAAAAGTAAAAATCGATTCCGATTTACAAATCAATGCGATTAAAGACAATGAGACAACAGAAACGAGACATAGTGATAAATCTCCAACGAAAGAAAAAAATTACATTGAAGAAAATATCGAAACTTATGAAAAAGAATTCGATTCGTGTGAATCGTTTTTGGAGGATAATGAACTCGAACCAAAAGATGACGAGGAAAATTCATCAATTCTCCTAAAGTGTAAAATCTGCTCCGAAACATTCGACAATTCGTTGTCGTTCCGCAAACACGTGGCTTGGACGCATAAGAAAAAGATTTGCATCCAAGAAAATGGAGCCTTCATTTGTTCTGTCTGTGATTATAGAACATTGAAAAAAGCATCTTTCGTCACTCATTTAGAGCGTAAACACGAGACCTGGTCAACAAAACCAGCAAACACTCTTCTCTTCCCATGCGCCGCTTGTGGCTTTGTCTGCAGTTCAAAGCACTCTCTCCAATCACATTTTATTCGCAAGCACACCGATAAATATGAGCATCAATGTAAATTTTGCTCGAAAAAATTCAAAGTCAAAGGCGATTTAACAAATCACGTGCGCTTCCATCATAAAGAGCGTCCCGTATCTTGTGAAATCTGCGGAAAATTATGTCAAAATAGCGGCTCACTTTACGTTCATCAAAAATGGGCGCATTTCAAGCCAAAATTCGAATGTCAAATTTGCCACCGCCGCATGGTGACGCAAGAGAATTTAGATCAACATTTAATCACCCAACATGAGAAGAGAGAGAAAATAGTCTGCGCCGAATGTGGTAAGACATTCACGAAAAAAGATTCATTCAAGAGACACATGGCCGTTCACACGGGAAGTAAACCCCATTCCTGTATGATATGCGCTAAAAATTTCGCCCGACGCTCACAATTAAGACAACATTTACTCATTCACACTGGTAAAAAACCATTTGTTTGTGATATTTGCGGAAAATCATTCGCCCAAAAACCCGGACTTATTTGCCATCGTAAAACACATCCTGGCAATCATCCGCCACTGCCCGTCATGCCAATTGGCGATCTCGTCAAAGAATTAACCGAGGAATTTGAAATTCATCAGGAAAATGTGAATATTGACGATTTGGATGTTAATGATAGTGAGGAAATTTTGGACGAACAGGAAATATTGAATGGCGAGGAGATTCTCGAGGGCGAAGAAATATTGGAGGATGCGGAAATTTTGGAAGATCAGGAAATTTTGCAAGATGAGAAAATATTGTACGAACATGAAATTGAAGATGAAGGACAATTTCAACATCATGAATTTCATCATGAGGAGAAATATGAAGTCGATCAGGAATTTTTGGATGAACAGGAATTTCAAGAAAGTCTTAGTGTCGAGGAGAATGAAGAGATTGTCGAATAAATGAAGAGAAAAAATTTTTATTCTTATTTTTCTTTTTTAATAATTAAAAATAAAACACACGAGGCTCTTTAATTTGTTAGGTGAAATTTGTCAAAGATATTTTTAGAAAATGACAATCTTGAAATACGAAATACGATATATCGATATTTTTAATTAGATAAAGAAAATAATTTAAATGATTGATAAAATTAATAATTTTTTAAAAGGAATTCAATGATCATAAAATATTTTGACCCCTTTTGTATTTTTTTCTTTCAAAAAATTGGTAGATTTTGAAATCTATAAAGAATTTTATAGAAAATTTGGTTGAAAATATGATTTTGAAAGCAGAAAAAAATTGTTGAAGGAGAAATTATATTTTTACTACTTTAAAGCATTTTTTATTTTTTTTTATTAAAAATATGTAATATTTTTATTTTTTGTATTAAAAAATACTTAATATTTTCTATATAAAAAATTCCGATTTGCAATTAGCTACAGAAAAATAAACAAATGAGTTTTCAAATAAAAATAGTATTTTTTTAACATTTTCATGAAAACAATTTAAAAAATAAAAAATGCTTAACAAATAGTAAAAATCAAATTTTTTATTCATCATTTTTTTTTTTGTTTATACAAAAACATTTTCTACGAAAGTACTTATAGATTTAAAAATCTACGAATTTTGGAGAAAAATAAAAATTCAAAAAAAGTGAAAATATTTTCCAATCGATTGAGATTAGAAAAAATTTTGACTGTTTTAGTATTTTTTTTCTAAAAATTAGTAGATTTTGAAAACTATAAGAAATTTTGTAGAAAATATGTTTTTGTAACTAGAAAAAACATTTTCGAATGAAAAATTTAATTTTTACTATTTTTTCAGCATTTTTTACTTTTCAAAAATTGTTTTTGTATAAAAAATGCTGAAATTAGTAAAAATTCTATTGTTATTAAATTTATTATTTGAAAGCTCATTTTTTTTATCAAATTTTTCATTAAGCAATTTTTTTTTGTTTATACAAAACCATTTTCAACGAAATACTTATGAATTTCAAAATTTACATAATATGGAGAAAAAAAAATTCAAAAAGGGTCAAAATATTTTCCGATCGATTGAGATTACAAAAAATTTTGACTCTTTTTGTATTTTTCTTTCTTCTAAAAATTAGTAAATTTTGAAAACCATAAGAAATTTTGTAGAAAATATGTTTTTGTAACGAGAAAAAAATTGCCGAATCAAAAATTTGATTTTTACTATTTTTGAAGCTTTTTTTAATTTTGATATTAAAAATATTTTTTCTTTTTGATATTAAAAAATATTGAATATTTTTTATATAAAAATTCTGATTTGAAATTAGTTATAGAAAAATAAACAAATTAGGTTTCAAATAGAAAAATTGAATAAAAATATTTTTTTTTCATTATTTTCAGAATAAAAACAATTTGGAAAATATAAAATATGCTTAAAAAATAATAAAAATCTAATTTTTCATTCAGCAATTTTTTTTTTTATTTATACAAAAATATTTTCTACAAAATTTATTGTTTTCAAAATCTATTAAATTAAGAAGAAGAAAAAAATATAAAAGGGGTGAAAACATTTTCCGATCTATTTAGATTAGAAAAAATTTTGACCCTTTTTGTACTTTTTTTTCTTCTAAAAATTAGTAGATTTTGAAAACCATAAGAAATTTTCTTGAAATTATGTTTTTGTAACTAGAAAAAAATTTGCGAATGAAAAATTTGTTTTTTACTATTTTTAAAATATTTTTTATTTTTCAAAAATTGCTAAAATTGGTAAAAATTCTATTGTTATTCAATTTATTACTTGAAAGTTCATTTGTTTATTTTTCTAACCAATTTCAGATCATTATTTTGTTAAATATTTTTTATTGTTTAAATTTAAAAAATATTTAATATTTTTTGTTTTTTATTTAAAAAATAAGCAAATGAATTTTTAAATAAACAAATAGAACAATAATTGTATTTTTCATCATTTTCAGTCAAAAAACAGTTTTTTTTTTAGAAAAATGATCCAAAAGTTCCAAAAATTAATTTTTTCATTCGTCAATTTTTTTTATACAAAAACATATTTTCTGCAAAATTACAATTATGGATTTCAAAATCTACCAATTTTAAAAGAAATAAAAAATTCCAAAAGATTGGAATTTTTTTCAATCGATTTTATTTTATGAGCATTTGAATTTCTCGCACAAAAAAACTACCTTAAAAATAATTTTACGAAATACTTAAACTATATTTTCATGATATAATTAAAAATTTCGATATGTCCTTCTCTTAAACAAAAAATAACAAAAATTCTCGCACAATAGTAAAGAAAATACGTCCAAAACTTTTTTCACAAAAAATAATAGAGTTCAAAGAGAATAGAAAAAATAAATTATGATGGGAAAATTAGAGAAAGAATATTAATCCCAAGATTATTCACAATATTATTTAATAAATATTCAACATTAGCGAAAATTCACAACGATTGAGAAAAAAAAATTTTTTCTTCTATATAGTTGAAAAACTTTTTTCTACTTGAAAATAGATTTTTACCGAAATATAACAAATTAAAATTTTTTTTCTATTTTATATTAAAACAGGTGTAATGTAGATATTTTCACTGATAATAATTCTAAATATTTAGTTTATAATATAATTTATACTTTGCATAAAAATCGAATTATTTCTTCTATATTGTTATTCAAAATAAATTAATGTTACATTTACTTTAAAAGAAACAGTAGAATTTCTCAAAAATAGAAAATTTAATTAAGAAAACTATTTTTTAAATCAAGAGAGACTTAAATATTATTAAGATTTAGATTTGAATTTAATTTCTTGTAATTAAAATAAATAAAAAAAGGAAAATTGTGGCGGAAAAAAACTTCCATAAATTTCATATTTCTATGAAATATAAATTCACGAAAAAAAAAATTGTCAAAAAGTATTTTTGCAAAAACTTGTACATATGGAAAAAGAATAAAAAAAATCAAGAACATAATTTTTATTATTGATTTTTTACTCAATTTTTTATTTATTTTTAATTTAATTTAATTTTTAATTTATTTATTAATAATTATTTTCTATTCAAATTGTATTTTGTATTTAATTTTTAAATTCGAAAATCAAGTATGGACGAACGAAAATCGACAAAGAAAGATAAGTATAATTTCTATTGTTAATTTTTCACAAAATTTTTACTAATATTTTCTATTTTCTTTTTTTTCAGAAAGCAGAATTTTGATCGAATTTTCAATATTGACTGGCTTTAAAAATTAAATTCAAAACGAAAGAAGATAAACAGTTCCCTCAAGAGAGCAAAGTCGAATGTAATTTTGTTTGCTAAATAAAAGAAAAAACCAATTTTTAAACGAAACTATTTTTCTTTCATAAATGTAAATAAAAATTTTCGTTCATATCATTTTTGAAAGTTAAAATCAATTCACTTTTTTAAAATTTAATTTTATTATTTGTTTCAGTTTAATATGGGGAGATCCATTATTTATTTCTGAGGAAAAGTACCTGGAAAACGAGTCAATTGAAGAATCATCAACATTATTGCCATCGTCATCAATATTATCATCAGCATTAACATCACCAGCAAACATTATTGAAATCAGCAATTTGGATAATTTGAGAAAATCACGAGCCCTTTATTTATGTGAACATTGCGAATTCACTGAGGCCGATAAAATTACCACCGACAAACACAATAAGGAGCATAGTTTTAATAATCGTTTTGTCTGTAAAATTTGTAATGTCGAATTTGTCACTTATGCATTTTTAGAGGGTCATGTAAAAAAAATTCATCGTAAATTACCCTACGTTTGCGGTGAATGTGATTTTAAATGTAAGGACTATGGTAATATTCGTAACATGTGGTTTCACATGAGAGCACGTCATGTTATAATAACCGGCGACAAACTACGACCATTGATATGTAAAATTTGTGGCTTTCAAAATACGAGCAATGAAATGTGGCGACACATGGAATCGGTTCATTTAAAAACGGGTTATCAATGTAAAATTTGTAAATGGTATTTATCATCGCAAAGTAAAATTCTCGCGCACGCACAAGAGAAGCATGTGACAAAATTTATTCCAATTTTGCCGAAAAAAGGTAAAGTGGCGCCTAGAATTGAGGGACGTTACGTGCCAATTGGACCGCCGAGAAATAATATAAAACCACAAACTGTTACGTTAAAAAATCCCTTTCAATCATTGGGACAACTTATATTTCCCTCAACTGAATCGGTTCAAGTTCGTTATCAGCCGCATTTGAGGACAAAAGTTTGTTTAGTTTGCGGCGTTGGATACAGTAGGGAAATTTCATTGTGCAAACACATTCAACAAATGAAACATGAATCGAAACAATAATTCATTCGAATTCCGAATTCACCGATTTAATTCAAAATTCACTAATTTCGACGCGAACAAAATTAAAAGCAGCAAACATTTTTTATTTTATGTCATTGAAATTATTTGTAGAAAATTAATTCACAAAAATTAATTGATTAACATTAATTTACAGAAATTAAATCATTGAAATTAATTTACAGAAATTGATTCATTGAAATTAATTTACAGAAATTATTTTATGGAAATTAATTTATAGAAATTAATTTACAGAAATTAATTCCTAGAAATAAATTCCTATTCGTTATATAAAAATTAATTTATAAAAATTAATTTCTATAAATTAATTAGTTTTTGTTTCATATAAATTAATTCGTCTTCGTTTATAAAAATTAATTTATGAAAATTAATTTCTAGAAATTACTTTATAGAAATTAATTCGTCTTCGTTTATTAAAAATTAATTTATGAAAATTAATTCAATGAAATTAATTTCTAGAAAATAATTAGTTTTCGTTAAATGGAAATTAATTCAAAGAAATTAATTTTTAAAATTAATTCGTTTTCGTTTTATAAAAATTAATTTGTAAAAATTAATTAGTTTTCGTTTTATATAAATTAATTCATCGAAATTAATTCTTAAAAATTAATTAGTTTTCGTTTCATAAAAATTAATTTCTAGAAATTAATTAGTTTTCGTTTAATGGAAATTAATTCAAAGAAATTAATTTTTAAAATTAATTCGTTTTCATTTTTTAAAAATTAATTGGTTTTCGTTTTATAAAAATTATTTTTTACAAATTTATTTTTCAGAAATTAATTTTGATTAAATGAAAACGAATTAATTTCTATAAATTTAGTTATAGAATTTAATTTATCGAAATTAATGCATAGGAATTGATTTATAGAAAATTGAATCATAAAAAATTAATTTCTAGAAATTAGTGGGTTTTCGTTTTATAAAACTTAATTTATGGAAATTAATTTGTAAAAATTAATTAGTTTTCGTTTTATAAAAATTAATGTAATGAAGTTTATTATTCAAAAATTAATTCGTAGAAATTAATTTTTATTAAATGAAAACGAATAAATTTTTATAAATTAATTCTTATAGAATTTTTTTTTAATGAAAACAAATTAAGTTTTATAAATTAAGTTATAGAAATTAATTTCTATTTCATAAATTAATTTATGGAAATTAATTCTTAGAAATTAATTTATAGAAATTAATTTGTATAGAAATTAATTCGTAGAAAGTAATTTGTTGAAATTAATTCGTAGAAATTTATTTCTATTCCATAAATTAATTTATGGAAATTAATTTGTAGAAATTAATTAATAGAAATTAATTTGTAGAAATTAATTCGTAGAAATTTATTTCTATTCTATAAATTAATTTATGGAAATTAACTCATAGAAATTAGTTTGTGGAAATTAATTTATAGAAAGTCATTTATGGAAAAATTTTTTCAAATTAATTCCTAGAAATTAATTTATGGAAATTAATTCATAGATAATAATATATGGAACCTAATTCATTGAAATTAATTTATGGAAATTAATGAATAGAACTTAATTTATAGAAATTAATTTTTTAGAAATGAGTCTTTCAAAAAAAATTACACGATTTTCCAGGTAATTGATAAATTTTGATGAATTCCGATTGGAGTAAATTTAAGTTATTTATTATTTGTTTTGTAATAAGCGTGTTTTGTTTAACAATCACTAAACGATATTTTGTTAATGTAATAAAAAACCAATGTCACGTTACCAATTTAATTAAGTTAGTTTAAAAATCGAAATATTGTTTATTTTTCCATTCTCTACACAAAATACAATTGTATATTAATAATTATCAAAAGTCTGCGTTTATATTTTCATATACAGTAACGAATATAATTTTGCTAAAAATTTATTTCGAAATATTTTCTTCTAAATAAAAGTTTGTTTAATAAATGGAAGAATAAATTCTAAAAATGAAAAAGTGACAATACTTCCGAATAATTTAGTTGCTAATGCTTAATTTTTGTTAGATAAAGTAAAATAAAAATCAATTTATTTCTTCCATATTCTCTAAAGTTTGTAGAAAGAAAAATCATGTACATAGAATTTTTGTAAATTGATAAATAAATTTTTTCTTTTTACTCCGATGTATGTTGAATATGGACCCTCTCGATTTAAATAGAGATAATTTAAATAGATATTTAAATACTTAAAAATAATTTTATCATCTACTGATGATAAAATTATTTTTAAGTTCTTTTTCTCTAATATTTGTGAAATTTTTCCTCCTATCTAATTCGTTTTTATTCTGTTTTAGTATGAAGATCGTCTGCAAGTCGTGGGCAAATGAAACGTTTTATCAACGGAACAATGAATTTCAAGTGGAATGTAAAGACGAATGGATCGAAAATGACGACAATGATGATGTCGACGATGATAATGATGATTCCAATGATAAATTAATTGAGGAGGATAATGTCGTGAATCCACTGGCAATCGACGAACACGATATAAATCAAGAGAATCGAATTCAAATTAATTTCCCCAATACACCAATAATAATAAATAAGAATTTTGGCAAAAATCCATTCAGTCTTTCTGGGAAAAATGAGGAGAACAATTCAAATCAACCACCATTACCACTCGAATGTGTTTTATTAGAGGAGAATCCAACAAATTTTCCCTGCGACTTATGCGACAAAGTATTTAAATACAAAAGAGGAATGCGTGAGCACATGAAACGAATTCACACCAATATTGTACAAATTGAATGTACAACTTGTGGACTAAAATGCAGTCAATATACAATGGCTCGTCATGTGAGAACTCATCATACACCAACGCCATTTCAATGTAAAAAATGTAAAAAAACATTTGTACGAAAGGAAAATTTGGAAGCTCACATGCAACGTAAACACAAAAAATATCCCTGTCCATTTTGCACAAAAGTCTTTCCCGACAGTCGTAAATTAAATTCCCACATGAGAATCTATCACGATCTACGACCATTTCCCTGTATGGTTTGCAATAAACATTTCACGACAAAACAAGGAATGCATCAACATTTATTGCTTCACACTGGTAAACGACCTTATGCATGTGACATTTGTCAGGAGACATTTATTCAAAAGTCAAATCTCAATTTTCATCGGAAATCTCATCCGGGACCATTGCCACCGGCGCCGACAACTTCAGTTCAACATATTCTTCAGAAATTCATGCAAAATTGGGAACGTAAACGAAGAGCGAAGAGAAAAAAAACCGAGAACGATGATAAGGATTTTGAGGAAGACGAGACTGCAGACGAGACGATGGAGAAGAAAAAGAAAAATTTTAAAGAAAAAAAAGAGGAGAAAAAAGAAAGTCAAAAAGTCAAAAATTCTAGTGATAAGGAGAGTGACAAAAAATTAACTACCGATACCAACAAAACCGAAGATAATAAAGATGTCAAAAAAATCGAAGGTGGACAAGTTCACATTAAAATGGAAATTGAAGTTTGAGATCCATAAAAATTAAAAAGAAAAACCAGTCACTAAAAATTTGCTTTATTTTTTATACTCATTTTCATTTATTTTCATTTCAAGAAATTCTCGTTTATAATTTTTGTTTAAACTATTATTAATATATTGTTGATGAAAAATATTTAAATTAAATTTAAATTACAAAAAAAAAACACAAAGTGCGATGATTTTTGTACAAAAACACTATATTCTTTGTTTTTATATTCCCCCAACGAAAAATTGTTTTGTAAAAGTTTTCTTACAGATGTAATTAAAAAAAAAATAAATAACTTCAAGAACTTTATTTCCTATATTTTTAATCGTAGAATTTAACATCTCTTCGATTTTATCGTCTCATTTTTATTTTACGAGGGAATCGGGTAAAAGATAAATTTTGCGGAAAAAACTAATTCGATTTTGCATTTAAGTAAGTATAAAGAAAAAGAAAAATTGTTTGCAAATTCAGTGTAATAAATATTCCTTTGTTTTTTTTTGTTTTAGGAAAACTGAAGTTGAGGAGAAATGTAAAAAAAATGTCCGAGGCAATGTTAAGAGCCGTCAAGAGGAGAAGTCGAGCGAGTAAAAGAACAAAATGGTCTAAAAAAAAACCAACCGAAAAAAAACGTGAGCAAGTCCGACTTTATAATGAAAGAAGAAAGGAACTTGAGAATGAGAGAAAATTAAAGGAAAAAAATTCTATTGACCCAGGAGAGAGACAAATTTTGAGAGTAAAACCCATCGTCGAATTGGAAGATCGAAGCAAAATGGAAAATAATACGGAAACAATACCAAAACCGTTCGTTCAACGAACAATCGTTCGAATTGTCAATCCAAAGGAGAAGAAGAATTTTGAAACTCAATTTCCGAATCAAATATCGAAGAAATTTTACTTAATTCGTAAACCAAATCAACAGATTCAGACTAATCGGGGAATATTCAATCTACCTGCTCTACCTGCTCTGTCGGAAAATGCGAATCGGGAAAAATTTGTCATCAAGAAAATTCTAGGTGGAGAAATAAAATCGAATGAAAACGTAAAAGAAGGGAATACGTCGAAGTACCAAATTTTGAAACCATTGACAAAAATCGGTGTGATCCATCCAAAGACGTCGGGAAAATTTGTCGTACCCTCTACAGAAGTTATCAGAAAAGAATTAATCCTGTGGGAAGAATTTCGCGACACAGAGACCCACGAACCACAAGTGCAGCAAGATCCGATTGATATCAGCGATTCGATTCTGACAAAAGTTGGAAACACCACGGAACCAAAAAGGAATCAAAAAGGAAACGCAAATTCGAATCTAGTTGAGAAAAAATCGATCGATTCCAAAGAAAATATTCTAGTAATCGACGGCCTTGTTTCATCGTCAAACTCTCAGCTTCCATCAACTTCCAGTAATCAAGAAAAATACGCTGGAAGCCCGACGCCATCTCACGAATATCTACCAGACATATTTACAAATCTAGAATTCAAAGATTCAAGAACCGAAATCACGCAGGACGGGAAAAAGTACAAAACATCCGAATTGACACCAAAAGTAATTCTCCAAGTGAACGAGGACATTGAAAATCTCCCCCTAAACGAGAATTATCCCTGCGATCATTGCAATTGTGAATTCAATTCCTATGCGGATCTAGTCAAACACTGGATACATTTAAAAAATGTTTGCGAAATATGCGACGTTGTCTTCCCATTTCCCTTTCTGCTCCAAATGCACAGACAGGACATTCACAATATCAAAGGCTACAAATGCACTTCTTGTTCCTACTTCCACAGTAATTTATGGAATCTCAAAATCCATCGTCTACGTGCTCATTGCCAGGAATATCGCTTCCCGTGCGAAAATTGCGATCGTGCTTTCAACACTTCTGATTCCCTCCAATCGCACATGGATCAAGATCACAAACCAGAAACCAACAGCAGTGTTCTCTGCGATTTTTGCGGCAGAGCATTCATGAATTATTACACTCTCGAATGTCACATTAATTATTCTCATTCGCAAAAGAAATACACTTGTAAGCAGTGTGATAAAGTTCTGGAAACAAGGGCAATTTACTGTCGTCATTTACAGACGCACAGAATGAAAACAATTGTTTGTGAACAATGTGGCAAGAAATTTGACATTCAATCGGATCTTAAGAGTCACATGCGTCAGCATACGGGCGAAAAACCTTATAAATGCAGTATTTGCTCGAAATCATTCGCAAAAAGTAATACACTTCGTCAGCATTTATTGATACACACTGGTAAACGACCTTATGTTTGTGATATTTGCGGGAAAAGTTTTACACAAAAACCCGGTTTGAGTGCGCATCGAAAATCACATCCCGGCGATCTGCCTCACATGCCTTGTGTATTTATTAACGATATTCTCAGGGAATTGCCTGATGATGCCTATCAGTACGTGGAGGAAAATAGCGAAACCACCGTAAATGGGAATAATTCAAAATAATCACGAAAATCAAGAAGTTGATGATCCGGAAGAGAATAATCGAGAAACGAATAAAGATGTGAATCAAGAAGTGAATCAAGAAGCGAATCAAGAAGCGAATCAAGAAGTGAATCCAGAAGCGAATCCAGAAGCGAATCAAGAAGCGAATCTAGAACTGAATCCAGAAGTGCATCAAGAACTGAATCCAGAAGTGAATCAAGAAGCGAATAAAGAAAATAAAGTAAACAAAGACCTCGAAAAACCTGTCGCCGAACAAATTGGGAAAACAAACAAAACAGAAAACAACGTGGAAAATAAAATCAATTCAATCGAAGAGGAAACTGTAGATTCCGAACCAATTGACGATGCGAATCAACTCATCGACACAATTGAAGCGAACGTTATGGAAATTGTCACGAATGAGGCGAACATTTTGGAAATTGTCGAGAATGAAGCGAGTATTTTGCAAATGAACACAAACGAGGAGAATATTTTGAAAATGGTGGAAAATGATGATGATAATAATATTTTGGAGGATATTTTAGAGAATACCGAAAATGACAATCAACGAGTAAATTCTGTCAATGGGGAAAAGAATTTAAACATTGGATATACAATAGAAGAAATGGAACTGAATCTGCATGAAAAAGAATTTCTTGAAAGGAGAAATAACGCAGTACCAAAAAGACGGCGAAAGAAGAGAAAAAGATTGGAGAGAAGAAAATACGAGAAAAAAAGAAAATAAAATACCTTTTTGGTTATTCACCATTTTTTCGTGTTTCAGAAAAATGTTATCGTTCAATAATTCTTGTGGTTGAAATAATTCGTGTTTTTCTCAATTTTTTTTTCTTATTTCAACATTTTCGTTTATATTCTTGTTCTCTTTGCGAAAAAAAAGAAAATCGTACGTTAAGAGAAAGTTTTTTTCATTTTCATATTTGTTTGTAAATTAGTCACTCGCGACTTAGAAAAGTAATTTCTGATTAAAAACCTTGTTTTCTATTTAGTGAACAAGAAACAAAAAATTAATACTTGAAACACAAACTAAATTGAAAAAAAGGCTCATGAGGCTATGAAACTAAAAAAACAAAAAATAAAAAAAAATTATTTTCGTTCTCTAATTATTAAGTAAATTTTACATCGTCTGTAGTTCAACGTTATGAATATCGTTTATATCATTCTTGTTATGGGGATTTAAATATTATAAATATATATTGAAATTCAAAGAAAAATAATATAAATTTATATTTAAAAAAAAATTAGTATTTATGAAAATTTGTATCTAAACGAAAAGTTAGTAAATTAAAAATTTGTATCTAAGAGAAAAATTACTAAATTAAAAATTTTTATCTAAAAGAAAAATTACTAAAGAAAAATTTGTATTTAAAAGAAAAATTAGATTTTAAATAATATAAATTTATATTAAAAACAAAATTAGAATTTAAACACAATACAAATATATATTTTAAAAAAATACCGCCATAAATAAAATTTAAGGCAAAGTTATTACAAACTATTTACTAAGATTATTTACTACTGTAAATATATGTAATATAAGTAGTAAAATAAATGCTGAAAGTAAAAATAAATTCCAATACCAAAAGGGACTTAATTTATAAAAAAATTGTATTTTTTTTTCATTTTCGTATTATAACAAAATCCCATTGTACTTGTCAATAAATTTAATTATTGAAAATTTTCTACTCGATTATTCTATTTTTATATATAACAAAAATAATAATATAAAATTATAAATAATTGTTATTAATTATATAATATTATATAATTTACGTGAATCTTTTTTTTACAGTTCAATAATAAATTTTAATTCTTAATTTAAAAAAATTATCGTAAAATAAAAAAAAAATTTTTACTCCGTCTGTTTTCAAATTCTATTTCAAATTTTACATTTTCTGATTATTCAAATGGAAATTTAGAATTTTACAGTTTATTTTTGTTTTTTTTTAATTTTAACTTAAAAAAAGAAATTTTAACAGTAGGAATTATTGATATTTTATGATTGATATTTTAGTAAAATTACTTTTTTATTTATGACCCAAAAGTTCTGAATGTATTCAAATTAAACAAAATTCGCTTAATTCTTTTTTAAATTTAAATTTTTAATGAAATAATATTTCGTCATTTATTTTAGAAAATAATTTATAAAGTTTCAAACTGTTTAATTTAAAATTTTCAATTTTTATTGCAAATATTTGAACAACTATTCTAAAAATTCTGAATTTTTAGAAAAATATTTTTTATATTTAATTATAAATTAATGTAAAAAATTAAATATTATAAGAATAATTAATTAAATTAAGTTAAAAAATTAATTAAAATAATAATTAATAAATAATAATAATATAAACGAATTAAATAATTAATATTGAATTAATTTAGTTTTTTTCAATGTTCTGAATTTTTGGAAAATATTTTTTAATTTTCAATTTCTTTAAGTTAATGTTTTAAAATTAATTTACGTTGAGTTAATTTAATTAATTTCATTTTTTTTTTTTAAAATTCTAAATTTTTGGAAAATATTATTTAATTTTCAATTTTCTAAGACAATTTTTTAGAATTAATTTACTTTGAATCAATTTACTTAATTTACATTAAATTATTTTAATGGGCTTACATTAAATTAATTTAATTTACATATTGTATTAATTTAATTAATTATTAAAAAAAAGTTATAACAATTTGTTAAAAAATTTAAACAAAATAAATAATTTGGAATATATTCGCTAATGATTATATTAAAAATTGTGAAAATTTTTATGACCAAAAAAATAACAATTTAATATGTAAATTAAATTAATTTAATTAATTATTTAAAAAACTATAATAATTTTTTAATAAATTTAAACAAAATAAATAATTGAGAATATAATCGCTATGGATTTTAAAAATTGTGGGAATTTTTATGAACAGAAAAAAAAGAAGAAAATTTTTTTACGGAGAGAAGTTTAAATTTTTTGAAAATTAATTTATGCATGAAATTAATTTAATTAATTATATAAAAAATTATAACATTAATTTGTTAAAAAATTTAAACAAAATAATTATGTAAGAATATAATCGCTAATGATTACTAAAAATAGTAGAAATTTTTATAAAGAAAAAAATAAGAAAAATTTCTTTTATGAAGAAAAGCTACATTTAAAAAAATTAATTTAAATAATTAAACAAAATACAACAATAATTTGTTAAGAAATCTAAAGAAAATACATTTTTGGGAATATAATCGCTAAGGATTATTAAAAATTGTGGAAATTTTGATGAAGAAACGAAATAAAAGAAGAAGGAGAAGAAGAAAAATTTCTTCTAATGGAGAGAAGCTAAAAAATTTTTTATTATCAAAAAATCATTAAATACTCGTAAAAATAATTAAAAATAATAATTTAAGAATTTTTTAATAATATTTTTGCAAATTTTCAATTCTTTTTTCTTTACAGAAACTGGGAAAATGATGTTCAACTTGCAACTGACGAGTACAAGATTAAACTTGAAGACACAATCGAAAGAGTGGATGAAAAGTAAATATTTCTCTATTTAAAAAAAATTAACAAAGTTTTAAATTAAATAAATTTTCAACTTAAAATCTTATTTTAATTTTATGTATAAAAATACGCTTTCAATTTAAAAAAAATGATTTTAATTAATTTTTCTTTTTTTCTAGATTTGAGAGCAGTGGTGAGAAAACATGCGAATTTTGCGGGGAAAAATTCCACTTTGTCACGAGATTAGTGGCACATTTACGAATAGAACACGGAATATTAAGACCCTTTAAATGTGATCACTGTGGTAAAACATATCCACAACAATTTATGTTAAATGCCCACGTGAAAAAATCACATACACCAAAAATAGTGCCTTGCAATAAATGTGATTTCATGGGCGTATCAAAATCTGACGTTGAACGACACATTAAACGTTTACACAAGGAGATGAAATTTATTTGTGAAATTTGCAGCGAAGTATTTAATCGTGAGGAGGATTTAATGACACACACGGCAATGCATGAATTTATGCAATTTCATCAATGTAATGCGTGCGGCGCCACATTCGACGATGTTTACACACTCAGGGAACACAATCAATTGTATCATTATAATCAACAAACAATAGAAACACAAAATGAGGAGACAGCACGTGAGCATAAATGTGATATTTGTGGGAAAGTTTATAAATATCGTTCAATGTTGAAGCAACATAAAATAAAGGGTCATTCGGATACGGTGCAAACTGTTGAGAGGCGACGTTATCTTTGTGCACTTTGTGGAAAGGAATTGAAAACTGCGAAGGGCTTGGAAATTCATACACGATCGCATACGGGCGAAAAACCTTATACTTGTGAGGTTTGTGGTAAATGTTTTGCGTGCGAAACACTTTTAAGGACACACAGCGTGACGCACACTGGTGAACGAAAATATTCTTGTGATCAATGCGGAAAGGCTTTTACTCAACGATCAACTTTAGTTGTTCATAAAAGGTATCACAGTGGCGAAAGGCCTTATTTGTGCCCCCGATGCTGTAAGGGCTTTGTCACAAGGACTGTACTTAATACTCATTTAAAATCATGTCGTTGATTGACTCTTTTTCAATTATTGGCAAATTCAAATACTCAGTGCAACTTTCCGGAACTTGCAAAGACAATTTCTTGATAATAACAGGCATCACAGTACTTTTTTTCCTCAAAAAAGGTGAAAAGGAGAATTTTTTTTCCTCAAAAAGGGGATAAAAATTTATTTGTTTATACAATTTGTATATATATAGTTCAAATTTTTTACTTTTTTTTTTATTTAAATAACCACAAAATTTTCCAAAAAAAAAATTCAATTATTTTCAAAAGTAATAAAATTTTTCACAAGAATTCAATTATTTTTACAAGCAGTAAAATTTTTCAAAAGAATTCAATTATTTTTACAAGCAGAAAAAGTTTCTCAAAAGAATTCAATTATTTAAAAAAAAATGTAATAAAATTCGTTACAAGAATTCAATTATATTCAAAAGTAATAAAATTCTTCGCAAGAATTCAATTATTTTTACAAGCAGTAAAATTTCTCAAAAGAATGCAATTATTTTTACAAGCAGTAAAATTTTTCAAAAGAATTCAATTATTTTTACAAGCAGTAAAATTTCTCAAAAGAATTCAATTATTTAAAAAAAAAAATGTAATAAAATTCGTTACAAGAATTCAATTATATTCACAAATAATAAATCGCTTATTCGGAACTTCATTTTTAAATCAATTTTTATTAGAAAACTCTACGAAATTTTAATTCTTTAAATAAAAAATAATTTATTTATTATAATTGAATGTTTGTTAAAATTGAATTCTCATAAAGAATTTTATCAACAAAATTTTTAAATAATTGAATTCTTTTGATTTTAATAAAATTTTTATGACTAATTACATTTTTCGAGGAATTCGATTAAAATTTTATCCAAAATAATTAAAATCCTGTACCTAATGAGTTTTATTATTTATGAAAATAATTAAATTCCTGAGAACAGTTTTATTATTTATAAAAATAATTGAATTATTGAGAAGAAATTTATAAAAAAAAAATTGTAAATAATTGAAATTCTGAGAAATTTTTATTATTTAAATGAAAATAATTAAATGTTTGCGTAGAATTTTATTAAATTTTGTTTCAAATAATTGAATTTTAGTTAAAATTTTTGCTGTTTATAATGATAATTGAAATTATGACGAGAATTTGTTTTTAGATTTTTGAAAATAATTGAATTTTTAAAAAGAATTTTATTACTCTTGGAAATAATTTTATTCTCGTGATTAATATTGTTATTTATGAAAGTAATCGAATTTTGCAAAGAATTTTATTAAAATTCCGGAAAAAAATTGAATTTTTTGGAAGAATTTTTACATTTTATCAAAGATAATTGATTTCTCTCAAAAAATTGTGTTAAAATTCTGGTAGTAATATTAAATACATATTAAAAAATTCAACTAATTTCAACAGAATTGAAATTAAAATTGTATTCAAAATAATTGAATTTTATAAAATTCTTTTTAAATAACTGTTTTTTTTCGAAAAATTTTATGAAATTAAGTATTTTAAATAATTGAATTCCTGTGAAATTTTGCCAAAAATTTCATTAAAATTTTTTAAAATAATTGAATTTCGAAGAAGAATTTTATTATTTATAAAGATAATTGCAATTTTGACGAGAATTTATTAAAATTTTTGAATATAATTGATTTTCTGCGAAGAATTTTATTATTTTTGAAAATAATTGAATTTTTGCAATTATTTGAAACTTCTCCAAAATTCAAAAATTTTTATTGTTTTTAACTAAAATTCCTCGATAAATTCATTATTTTTAATAATTAATTAAATATATATATTAAAGAATTTAAGTTCTTTAGAATTTTTAATAAAATTCATTAAAAATTGAAATTTTATAAAAATTTTATGATTACACTTTAAAAAAGTTTAAAAAAAAACTTGTTATTTTTTAATAGAAAAAGGTGAAAAAGGGAACAAATCAGCAAAAAATGAGAAAAAGGTGACAAATCGTCAAAAAAAGGTAAAAAAGGTGATAAAATTGAAATAAGGGGACAAAAGGGGAAAAAGGGACCAACTGTGATGCCTGCAATAACATTTTTTTTTTACTTTTCTCCTTCATAGTTAATTTATAATTGAATAAATTTCCAAATAATTAAAAACCGTCACGAGAGTGACGAACGTAACTTCAAAATGTCAAATAAAATAAACTCTCGACGCTCTCGACAATTAGAAATTAAATTTTCTGTCTTTGCAGTTTTCATATGTGATATACATTATAGATTCATTAAAAAAAACGGAATTCTTTATCTATAGTTTTCGGAAAAAATTAGCTCATTAGAAAAAAAGTATGTGCCTTTTTTAATGAATCGATTAACAAGTATTAAATTTCTCTGTAGCATAATATTCCATATTTAGAATACTAATTCCTGAATAATTATAAATTTTTACAATTTATACTGATCTCAAAATGAAAAAAAATGAGATTATTAACGTCGCGGTGATTAGAAATAGAAAAATCGATTTTTTGCGCAAAAACCGTCCATATTAAAATATTGCGATATACTTTTATATTTATAATTATAATTATTTTTCCTGATATTATTAGTTTTTATCAATTATATATTATAAATATATTATTAGTTAATTATAATTATAAGTTAAAAATATCGTTGTTAAAAACATCTCCATATTTTTTATAAAACACTTTCATATTTGATAAATACTCATATATTTTGATAAGACAATCGATTCTATCATATTTTATATAAAAAATATTTCATGATTTTTGTAATCTCAATCTATATTTTGAATAAAATGAGAATTTTTATATATATTTATATTTTATGTTACTTACCAAAAAAAATGAGTAAAATAAATGTTAAGAGTAAACATAACCTATAAATGTCAAAAAAGAAAAAGTGAATTTTGAGAAAATATTACCAATTTTATTCGAAAAAAAGAAAGAATATTATCCATTATTGTTTGAAAAAGTGTGTGTGTGTGTGTATCAAATCGGAGGTTAAATATGTAAAAAACGTGTGGCAATTGTTTTTGTTCTCTCCCGATCGGCCTAGATCGACACAAAAGACGCCATTTTGCTTTTCTTTGCGTTTCAGTTCTAGTTCAGATTTCATCGTTTTTTTTGTTACTCTTTTATACTAATTCCTATTAATTAGTTACTTAAAAATATTATTATGTTTATATCGACCGAATGCCGAACAACAGGACATAAATCAAGGGTAAGTAAACACAAATTTTAATAATATATGTAAAAATCCGCTTGTAACTAAGAACTAACGAATTTTTGTGTACGAACAACAGTCAAAATACATACTTGGATTCATTCCTCATAGTTGAATTTGATCTACAAATCGTGACCTCGGAATCTTGTTATCTGTTATCATTTTTCACAATGCGAATCTATAAACATACATTTTTTTCTTCTGAAAAATCCAAATAGAATTTCCCAATTTTCAATTTGAAATTTCTGTGGAGGAATTTGTAAGTTTTTTATCAAAAGAGAATTCGGTCGGTAAATATCACTCGGTCGGTAAGAAGAGAAGCGGGAAAGTTTAAAATTACACTTTGACATTTACACTAAAGGCGTAACTTTGATTTTAAGAAATAATTAATTAATTCGATCTCGTGAGAATAGAAATGAATTTAGTATAAATTTTCGAACGAATTAGAAATGTGAGGTAATGTTTATGTTTTGAATATATGGGTGAGAATGTTTAATGTCCTTCAAGGTTCAAATGGAACGGACAGTCGCGCGCGGTGTCTGTGTGACCAAGACGGCCATCTTGTAAAAGTGTTCCCGTGTGGTGTGTGTGGTGTGTTTGCAGGTTCGGTAAAGGAGAACAGGAGCTTCGACGGGGACTGGAAGTCCTTATCAAGTCGTTGCAACGGTCCTTGCCAGTCCCTGGGTATCCAGGTGACCTTACGCGAGGCCACAGGACCTTACAACTGTTCTGACAACGATAAACAAAAACAAATACACGAAAGAAAAAAAAACTCAGCGCATTCGTTTCATATTCGAAGATGGTGAGTACACTCTGCCAAAAAAAAACCAGTTACCCAGTTTACTCCTTCAACATCCATTACACACATCTGACGCTTTCTCGGTTCAAAAACGATCATTGATTTTTATTCCTATTACTTGTTTCATGAACAGTTTTTTATTAAAATCATTGAAATTATGTGTCCTTTAAGAAAACTTGTCGTTAACCTAGTTTATTGAAATTCACAAATCCTGCTTTCTGATGTGATGTGTGCGAAATTGTCAGTCTCTCTTAGGAGAGAAATCGGGACTTGTTGATTTACCTGTGTTTTTCTATTATGAACAAGATTCGCTATGTGTCAAAACATATCTTATATGAAATTCATTTGTATTTGTTTTCTACACGGTCAATTATGTTAGAGACTAGAGATTTACATGCATGTCATCTTCAGGGTCGAATATATAGCACACATCCTGAATGCCATTGATGCTTTTTTGTTTTTGTTGTTTTTTTCCTCTAATTGTGATTTGTGCGTCTTAGAAATTGAGAAATTAATTTTGACAGTGACGAGACCTTTTTTTCCGAAATATATTGCTATGGTGATTTAAATGTTTGTCCTGTTTTTTTCCGGATGACAGTTGATTTCAAGTGTTGCGAATACAGGTCAAATTTCCAAGTTTCTTTATGATAATTACGATCGTTACCTGTTAAATGAAGAAAATTTCTTTTTTGGGATTTCTATAGGAATTTTAAGGTTACATTTTTTCCTAATGACAATTATAGTAAAATTAATTATTTTTATTATTCGAAAAATAAGATTTAAACTGTTTTTATACAATTGTTTCTTTAAAGTAAATTTTTAATTTTAATTCTTTTTTATGTAAAGTTTGAAATATACCTATTTTGACATTTTATTTTTTTTTAAATGATTTAGATTGTTTTTGTTTATATTTACCTTTTAAATGCACATAAAATCTAAGAATTTTATACATCGAGAGATAAAAATAACAGCTACGCACTGTTTTTCTCAAGAGTTAAAAAAAAATTGTTTTTATCTGAAAACCTTTATGAGAAAAGAGAATAGACATTCATGTTTTTTTTTAATTAATTAAATGGAAAACTCATTTTTAATTTATCGAATATTTAAATTCTGTGATTTTGTAATTAAAATTAGGCAATTTTATTCTTTATTTTTATGTGAATTTGATTTTCTATTTTTATTGAATTGAAATTCTTTTTACTTTTGTGAAATGAAAATTAGTATTAAATTGAAATTCTGTTTCTTTTTTGTGAATTAAAAATTAGTATTAAATTGAAATTCTTTTTCTTTTTTGTGAAATGAAAATTAGTATTAGATTGAAATTCTTTTTCTTTTTTGTGAAATGAAAATTAGTATTTAATTTGAAATTTTTGAATTAAATTTTTTGGCAAATTGTCGAAGGGGTGAAAAAATGGAAAATTAATGTTTATTTTTTTTTTTGTAGAGTTCTGCATCCACGGGGGGCACGGAGGGGTCCAGTCCAGCCTCCAGCCCTGCTTCAGCAACGAGTCTTGCAATGGCAGCTCCTAAATACGGTACTCTAGTGCCTAATCGCATTTTTGTTGGCGGAATTTCAGCGAGTACAAGCGAAGCCGAACTTGCTCAAGTTTTTTCCGCCTATGGCAATGTTAAAGCAACAAAAATAATCTCTGATCGAGCAGGCGTCTCGAAGGGATATGGATTTGTAACATTTGAAACCGAAGAAGAAGCCAAACGTCTTCAACAAGAGGTTTACATCATCTTCATTAATTTCTTCTCTTTTTCTTTTTTTCCTTTCTTTCTGATTTATTTTTTTCGTTTTTATTTTTTTTTTTTTTTTACAAAAATTGACAAAAGTTCTTTCGAATGACTAAATTTGACAAAAGTTCTTCCAAATGACTAAATTTGACAATAGTTCTTTCAAATGACTAAATTTGACAAAAATTCTTTAAAAAAGAGACAAAATTTGAAAAAAAAAAATGTTCTTTCACAAAATGATGAAATTCTCTTTGTTATTGTTTACAAGATCTGATTTATTAAAGAATCCTTCATTAAAGATTTATTTACAGTCTGAATGCATCATCGTGAGGGAAAGAAAGTTAAACATTGCTCCCGCCATTAAAAAACAGCCTTTTAGTCGATCCTTCGACGGTGGATCAGGTTCACCTCCTGCTGTGCCTACCAGTACTTATTATTACACGAATGGTCAGTGAAATTTTATTCAAATTCTCAATTCTTATATTAGAAAAAAATCGTCAAAAATAAAAACTAATTTAAATTCATAGTTTAATGATTATCGTTTGGAAATAATTTCGTAATTTTAATTATTAAACTTAGTTTAGAAGACATTGAAAAGAAAATTGTTAGCGATTTATTTTTGTAAAACGACTAATTGAACAAAAACAATCGCTACAATTGATAAATTAATAAATATAATTAAAATGATTTTTATTACAATTTCAGGCTTCGCACTCATCTACTAAAACCTACTATTTATTACTTTTTTAAATTTCAGACACTAGAAGCTTCTTTTTTCTATTTTTTTTTATTGCAAAATTTGAACTACTTTAAAATTTAAATTTTGCTAATAGTTGAAGTAAAATAATTATTAATTAATTATTAATAAATATTCTTATTAAAAAGAATTCGAAAATTTTTTGCAAAAATTCAATTATTTTCACAAATAATGAAATCCTTCGCAGAAATTCAAATATTTTCAAAATCTGCAATTTTAATAAAGAATTCAATTATTTAAAGAAAAATTAATAAAATACTTTGCAAAAATTCAATTTTAAATACAAAATTCAATTATTTTCAGTACAAAATTTTAATTCAACTTTTTTCAACTTTCATAAAATAAAATAAAGAATTCAATTACTTTCAAAAAATATAAAAATTTTCCCAGGAATTGAATTATTTAAAAAAATTTTAATAAAATTAGTTGCAGGAATTCAATTATTATTTAAAAATAATTAAATTCTTTGCTACTTTTTTCACTCTTAAAGCTACTGTTTGACACTTTTTAAAAATTAATTATTGAGTGCGAAGTCTGCATTTTAAAAGATTAACAAATTCTTACATTTTTTTCTAACATTTTTAGGCATGAGTCTCACTTACCAAAATGGTATGACATTTTATAATACAGCAACACCGGCACCTGGAACTGCAATTGCACCGCCTCCAACAGATCCCGCTGCGATTTATCAAGCAACTGGAGTATTTGGTATGTAATATTTTCATTATAATGGCACGATTTAAAAACGCAACTGGTTGACATCACAAGAGTTCATTGAAGTTTTCATTTGCTTTTTTTCTCCAACAAAAAAAAAAAAAAAAAAAAATTGAAAAGAAAAACAAGAAAACTTTTCTCCTATATATCTCTTTGACAAATTTCATCCAAGTTTTCCTGCTCTTGAGTTTTAAAATTTCAATCAATTTTTGTTTTGGAAAATAATTAACAACAATAATTGATTAAAATTTTATCTTTGTTCATAATTCACGAATGCACGTTACTTTCTTTTTTTCAAAAACACAAAAGTTTTACCGCATTTGCAAAAAAAAAAATAAAATGCAAGTTTTGAATTCAATGGAAGAGCTGATCTATGTTTCTCAATGCTTTTTACAGTTTGAAATATAGTCGGATTTGTTCGCGAGAGATTTTTTTTTCTCTTAAAATGTCGCGTTTTAAAACTTTTTTTTGGAAAACTTAACGTTAGATTATAATTTCAGGCCTCGGATATTATGACATTTTTCGTCTATTTTTGAATAGTTTTTCTAATTAAATTTTTGAAAAATAAAATTAGAAAGATTTTAATTATTTTCAGAAATAATTAAAACTTTCGCAGCAATTCAATTATTAATAAACTATCTCGAAACTATTCAATTTTTTTCAATTTTATTAAATTCTTCGCAAAATTTAATTTTTATAAAATTCTTTATAAAAATTGAATTATTATCAATACAATTATAATTCAATTCCTCAAACGAATTTAATTATTTATGAAAGTAATTGAATTCCTGATAAGAATTTTATTAGATTCTTTTCAAAAATTCAATTATTTTAAGTATAATTTTAATAAAATTTTGCCCGGAAATTATTTTCAAAAATTTTATAAAATTCTTTATCAAAATCCAATTTATTATAAATACAATTATAATTAATAAATATTTAACTGAAATTATTCAAGTTCTGAATTATTGAATTTAGAAATCAGTGAAAAGGGGAAATCAGGGAAATAGTCTAGAAAATAAAATTTTTGTTACAATACTGAATTAAATAGATTTTTTCGATTTTTTTGTATTTTTAATTGACTAAAGCAACTTTTTTCGCGCTGCAAAGTCGATCCGAGGTCTGTAATTTAAATTAGAGAGAAAATAAATACGGTTTGTTAATTTAAAGAGAGAGAAATTTGTTATTAAATATGTAAATTCTCGTGATTGAAAAGTTTAAAGAAAAAGTAATTTTTTTTATAATTACGAAAGAAGATTTTTTTATGATATAAAGTATACTTTCGGTGTTTGTCGTTCGTAATCAATTGAGAACGGAAAATCTTCTTCTCAGGGCCTCAAGCAACAGCAAGCCATCAGACATTTGCTCCAGTTATGTATCCATGTCCAGCGCCATCCATATACATGCCGCAACAATATCAGTATTCTCCAATGCCGGTAAGTTTTCTCAGTAATCGACGACGAAATAATCCCTTTTAAAAGACAAAAAAAAAAAAAAGAAAAACGTCGGAAAATCACTACGAACGTGTCGTCATTTATATTCTAAAAAAAAATACAGTTCGTTTTTAAAATAATTAGGGAAAGAAGTTTAGTTACTTTATTTTCTTTTTTTTGTTGAAAATTAAATGTAGTCTCGGTTACGGTTTTGACAGACAAACAGTCTTATGGGGGAAGCAATACCACCGGCGTTTCTACCCAATCCTCAACAAATGCCTACTTACGTTCTTCTCGACGCTATACAGTATTGAGGTCTAAAGGTACTTGGTCTTTGACGAATATGTTTTGATTATCAGCATGCACTGCAAAATTTGAGCATTCTTATTATTATATTCCATGTGTTTGCTCACATTTATTGCATGCCTTGTTTTGCTGTCGCATGCTCAAAGCACCTACCTGATTTTTTTTTTGTCATGAATTTGCATTCTTTGTTTCTTCTCTCTTTATCTTTTCTTATTTTCTCTTTTTTTTCATTCATTGACGTTGTACAAATATATTCTCATTGTAACCAAAAGAAACATTCACATTTTTTTTAATCAATTGCAGTCAACTTTTTTTCTGAATTATCAATTTCTCTGAAAAATTGATGGAAAAAATTAAAGAAAAAGAATTGAAAATTGTCTTAATTCAAGTAATTTTGATTGAATATTAGACTTACATGCCCTTTAATTTATTATACAAATTTTTTTCAGTATTTGAACAATATTTAGTCTTTTTGATTCCTTGTGCTGTGTTAGAACGAAGTCTTTAAATACATTTTCAGGGTTGCCACCGGTCAAGGAAAAGTCAGGAATTTTTATTAAAAGTATTGGGAAAAAATTAAGTTTTTAAAATTCATAAAAAAAATTCTAAATTTTTGTGTCTTTTTTGTTTGCCTCATAAACTGGGAAATTGCCACGAATTCTAATAGAAAACCTTCAATTTTTTCCACTTCTGACAATAATTTCTTTTTAAATAACTTAATTCTTCAAGAACTATTATAAAATTATTACTTATAAATTATTCAAAGAACAATTTTACTTAAATATTGCAATTTTAATTGAATTATTTAAATTTTAATTTAAATTTAATTCTAAAAAAATTTCGTTCACAATTTTCATAAATAGATGAACTTTAAAAGGCATCAATTTGCAATTTTATAAAATTTCAATTTTTAATGAATTTAACTAAAAATTTTAAAGAACTTCGATTTTTGAAAAAATTTTAATTATTCAAATTCTTCTGAAATTAGATTAAATTTTTTAAAATATATTCAATTGATTATTAAGAATAATTAATTTATAGAAGTATTTTTCTTAAAAATACTTTTAAAAAAATTGAATTTTGGAGAAGTTACAAATGATTATAGAAATTCAATTATATTCAAAACTTTAAAAAAAATTCTCGTCAAAAATTTCAATTATCTTTATAAAAGATCTTCATCTTCATTTTTTTATAATAAAATTCTCAAAGTTATTGAATTTTAAAAAGGTTTGAATTTGAATATTTTGAAGAATTTTAATTCCTACAGAAAAATTATAATAATTAAATATTTATTTAAAACAGAAGTTATTGATATTTTCGAATAATTTTCCATTTAAAGAAATTTGTAAATTAAAGTAATAGAACATCTTTTGTATATCTAATAATTTTTATAATGAATCACAATATTCTTTAGGATCAGGAAAATAATCAAAAATTTTTTCTCGAAATCAGGGAAAAACAAACTTCAATTTTTGTGGCAAACCCTAATTTTTTTAAACGCAAAAAATCGTCAAATCAAATTAGATTTTTTACCGCTGTATAAAGAGCATGAAAAAAAATATCCGTGTTATTTTTTCGTTTTTACATAAATTTTTTAAACTCCTAAACTTAGATATTTTTTAGTAGAAAATTACAGAATTTTAAAAATTTATTCACGATTCATTATGCTTTAAATAAAAAAAGCGCAAATATGTAATTTTTGCGTTTTTACCAGCCAATTTTATTTTTTACACGCATTATTAATTATTAATTATTAATTATTACGTAAATTTTTCACACTAAAAAGAAAGAATTTTACTTCAAATCTTAAGAAAAATATATCAAAAGATTTGAATTTGATTATTCACCGTAATAGATTAATTTTTACAAAATTTCATTGTGCTTCAATTAGAGCCTGTTTTTTTAAAATACTGAGCTTTAAATTTTTATTTCTGAAACAAAAGCAGATTGATACTTTAAAAGAAAATTTCGACATTGTCAAGTCGTAGGAAGAAATTGTAGAAAAGAGAAATTAACTTTTTTATAGAGTTATTCGTAAAAATAAGTAAATTTAAAACATTTTATAAAAAAGGTCATTTTAAGAAAAAAATCAATTTTAGTCCTTTTTTTAAAAAGTAAGCTAATTATCATCTTTGAAGCTAATTAATTGAGAAGAAATTAAAATCTTTGAAAGGATTAATTCTGCGATTGTATTTTTTTTCTTTCGAAAAAGAAAATATTAAGTACTATTATTAGTTAAGAATATTTTATTTTTTAAAAAATATTATTAGTTAAAAATATTTTATTTTTAAAAATTATGATTAGTTAAAAATATTTTATTTTTAAATAAAAATATTATTAGTTAAAAAGTATTTTTAAAAAGGACAGATTGCATCTCGCATCGAAATAAAAGTGTGTTTCATTGAATAAGAGAAAAGGAAGAGGGAGGGTTAGAAAATTAATATTTATTTGTTTTTTGTGCAGTATGAGCCGTATTATACAGGGGCAACTACTGCTGGAGCTCAGTACATGTTTGCAACCGGAAATTCACAAAATACAACGAGCGGTAATGCAAATGGCTCAGGAACAAGCATCAATGGTACAGGTGTAACGAGTCCATCAACTGGACCACCACCTTTACAATCATTGCCACCGCCGCCTCCGACTCATTATTACGCATCGACCGCTCCCCATCATCATCATCCGCCAGTTCCTGCTGGTCCACCAGCTTCTCAAATGGATCATGTTTATTATTCCTTCACCACTGGACATCCACCGCCACCTCCGCACGCACAGATCGGTCTCGGTGATCAGCAATTGCTTCTCTACACCACTGATCCCTCGTGTCAGCCGCAAACCACCGAAAATCAGACTAATCAACAGGAGGTAATGATTTTTTTTATTTATTTGTTTATTTATTTATTTCTTCATTACATCATTCTTTTAATTCGAATCCATTTTTCGGAGAAATTTCACTCTTTTTCTTTTCTTTCAATTTAAGCGTAATTTTTTTTAAAGGATTAATTTAATTAATTCAACTAATTCAATCGGGATAGTAAACATGAAACAATTCGTAAAAATAAAATAACAAGTTCTGATAATTTAGCAAATTGAATTAATAACAGAGTTGCCACAGGTGAGGAAAAAATCGGGGAAAGTAAAATTAGACAAGGAAAAGTCAGGAAATTTTATCAAAAAAATACTGGCAAAAAAAGTGCTGAAAAAGTACTGAAAAAAATATTTAATTTCTAGAATTCAAAGGAAAATTCTGAATTTTGTTCTCCAGCAGACTTCAAAAATATTGAAAAGATTTGATTTGATTCTTTCTATTTCTATAACAATAATTGAATTTTACGGTTTTTAATTGATTCAAAATTTTTTAAAATTCAACTTTAGTATTCTTTGCACGAGATTCAATTATTTTCAATGCAGCTTCAATAAAATTTCATCATAAAATTAAATTATTTTTAACAAATTTAAATAAAATTTTATTCTAAGAATTAATTTTCAATGCAATTTTAATTAAATTCGTCGAAAAAATTTGCAAGCATTCAATTCTTTTCATACATGTGATAAAACAATAATTCAATAATAATTCAATTATTTTTAATAAATTTAAATAAAATTCTGTATAAGAATTAATTTTCAGTACAATTATTTTAATTAAATTCGTGGATCAAATTTGCAAGAATTCAATTATTTTTAAAAATTTTTCTCAATTCAATGATTCGCAAGAATTTTAATAAAATTTCACGAAATTTTTGTGACAACTTTGAATAAGTAAAGAAAATAATTTAGCTGATTGAAATGATGAGCTAAAGAAATAATTTAGATAATTAACAAAATAAGCTAATCGAATAACTAATTGAATAATTTAGCTAATTGAATGAATTAGTTTAGTTAATTAAATTAATTGAGCATTAGTTAAAAATTCTTACATTTAACTTGGTTTTAATTTATCTCTACGTGACAGAGTTT
The DNA here is from genome assembly GCA_032872505.1 of Leptopilina syphax. Lineage (NCBI taxonomy): Eukaryota > Metazoa > Arthropoda > Insecta > Hymenoptera > Figitidae > Leptopilina > Leptopilina syphax. The sequence goes on from CM065471.1 coordinate 43,592,827, forward strand.
TTTTTTAAATTATCTTTACGTAATTTTAATAAACGTAATGCATTTTAACGAGAGAGGGCATCAACGAATGCTGGCACAATGGTAAACAGAATACACATTTTACACAAACATTGACATTTATATTCTCATTAATTCATGCGAAGAAAAGAAAGTCAGTGACGAGTTTAAAATTTTCAAGTTTTTAATTCTTCAAATTTTGTCGAAAAATATTTTCAATAATAGATAGAGTCTCGTTACTGGGTTTAATTTGTTCGATTTTAAGACATTGTCAGATAAAATTCTCGATATAAAAACATTGAAGACAATCATATATTCAAAAATAAATCGTAGGACTCTCGTTCAACATCGAGCCACTCGGAGCAGCAACAAAGTGAAACGCAGGCTGCACAGCCCACGGGGTCATCAACATCTTTGGTACCCGTGATGCCGATCAAAGTTCCAATGTCCGGTCGTTACACTAATTATCATCCATTAGCTGTCCATTCGTCCAACATTCACAATTCACAGACTTGCCTAAACGAAACAGACGACACAACCGGAAATCAAATGCACTTTGTTTATCATCCAACAGTTTACATTCCTCACACACCACCCTATCACACATCCAATAATAGCAGTCTCCTTCCCACTCCACCACCACCACAACAACAACAACAATCCAATCAACAACAGACATACGAGTACAATCAAAAACAGCAAAACTATCGCGACTATCAGAAAACATTCACCAATCCACAAAGCAATTACGTTTCGCAAAATTCCAATTTCCTAATTCATCAGAACAACTTTTCCAAATCTCACACTCCTGGCAATCCTCCGTTGTACAACAAGTACAACACTGATTTGCACAAATACCAGTCAATCGGAATTCCCTCTTCTCGTATTTCTGGACATTATAAACGTTACGGTTCGAATGCGGGCTCGTCCTCATGTTTCTTGTCTCAAAAACCCACCACCACCTATCATTCCAATCCAAGAGCAATGGGACCGAATAAATCAAATTACGACTATAATCGACGCAACGATTACAATCAGGACAAACATCAAACAATTCGCAAAAACAATATAACGCGTTCTGATAAAACTGAAATCGAAAAAAATCAAAACGAAATGAATCGCACAAATGCGAATTCAAAGGAGACAGGAAATATCGAGAAATCAACGAGCCCGCCTCCGGCACCGTACTCCCCAATGACTCGTCCTCTTCCCACCCTCTCACCACCAACATCACAGGTCCAGTTTTACAATCCGGCTCAAAATCGTTTCCAAACGCCAATTCAACAACAATCGAATCAACAACAACGTCGATATACACCGGGACAAGGGCGACGAACAACCGACAACAAATACAACAACAATTCGTCGTCATCATCGTCGTCGTCAATTCTCCGTCAATCGAAATACAAGGTCAATGGAATTGCACCCAAAGTGACTGACGACAGTATCGGAGGCGCTGGCGATGCTCCAACAAGAATGCCAATCACGCCACCAGCAACACCTCGTAATCATTCATCCGGCGAACAAAATCAACTGAACGACTCGTGCCATCAAATGGCGGCTCTTACTCTTTAAAAAAAACTTTTTTTCGTTATTATTTTTGCGGGACAATTTCTTACTCTTGTGATCTCAAGTCCTGCACACACACCGAAATCAGCCGAGACTCAAAAAATTTTTTTTTCCCGAGTCACTGAATTGTTGAATATTTATAGAATAAATACGAAACGAGATATCAGTATAAGGCGAGATATATATCGACATTTACAGATATTATAAGATATTATTGCTAGGTACGAGGCACGATATACATTAATAATAATATTTAAAAAAAAGTATATATATATTACGAATATATATATTATATTGCATATATCTAATTATACATTTCAGAATCAGCTAAATTCAATTTAAGAAAAAGTCAGATTTATTATTATTACTTATCATTCTAGGAAACTCAAACGAAACGCGTTTAATTTCCTTCGAAGATTACGCAACCCTTTTTTGTTTTCTTTTTAAAACAAGAAGACTGAATCATTTTTCGAAATTATTTTCGATTATGAAATTGTTTTGATTATAATATCACTTGCCTGGCTGTATTAGGAAAATAGGAAAAATGTTGATAGTCGAGAGGAAACGCAGGGCCTTTGGTTGAGAAAGAAAATTGAAGTTTAAAAAGCTAATATGTCCAGCTAACAATACACTGCGAATACAAGTCAAGTGCCAGTTAATTTTCATAAAGAAGATTATTTTCGAATTGATTTTTCTAAAAGAGAAGGAAATTTACTTGACGAGAAGAAAAACCGGACTTTGAGGAAAGAATTCAGTGATATCAATATTTTTGTTTGTTTCAAAAAAATTCAAAACATTTTAGCATTTTTTGAGTCAAAGAAATCGTTTATTTTTCTATATAGGAATATATAATTTAAATATTCCATAAAATTCTATTCGTGGTGATTTTTTTGGATTTTTGGAGGAATTCAACTCACGGGAAATAAGAAACAAAACATTTCCACTCGTTCAGAATTTTTGAAAAAAAGTTTGTAGATTTTGAAATTCGTATACGTAATTTTGTCGCGAAATTTTGTTTTTCTTTCTAGAAAAAAAATTCACGAATGAAAAAATTGATATTTACTATTTCAACAAGAATTTTTTGTTTTTTTGGGGAAAAAAACTGTTTTTACGCTGCGAGAATTCTACAAAAATTGCTTAATTTTCGAAATTGAAAATCCATTATTTTGTTTATTTTTCTAATGCCAAATTATATTTTTATTATCATAATTTTCATATATTTTTTTTAATATTAAAAAATTATGATTTGAAATTGGTTTGAAAAATAAAGAAATGAACTTTCAAAGAAAAAAATTGAATAAAAATAGTATTTTAGTATTTCTGGTATAAAAACAATTTTTTTTCCTCAACAAAAGCTTCAAAAATAGTAAAAATCAAATTATTCGTTCAGCAATTTTTTTCTAGCTACAATAACTATTTAATTTTTACTATTTTTAGTGTTTCTGGTATAAAAACAATTTTTTTCAAAAAAAAACTCTTTAAAAATAGTAAAAATTAAATTTTTCATTCAGCAATTTATTTCTAGTTACAAAAACATTTTCTACAAAATTCATTATTTGATTTCAAAAGCTACTAATTTTTATTAGAAGAAATAAAATACCAAAGGGGTCGAAATATTTTCTAATCTAAATCGATCGCAAAATACAAGAAGAAAAAAAATTACAAAAGGGATGAAAATATTAAATATTTTCACCCCTTTTGTAATTTTTTTTTTCTTCTTTTGGAAAATATTTTCACCCTTTTTGAATATTTATTTTTCTCAAAAATTGGTAAATTTTGAAAAACATAAGTATGTAATTTTGTAGAAAATATTTTTGTATATAAAAAAAGAAGTTTCGGGATGAAAAATTTGGTTTCTACTATTTTTGTTTACTCATTTTCTATTTCTTTTTCATTTCTTTTTATTAGGAAAATAAATACATAAAAAATATTATTTTTGTTCAATTTTTTAATTTGAAAATTCATTTGTCTATTTTTCTAAATTCAAATCATAATTTTATCATAATTTTTTTATATTTTTTATTTTTTATATAAAAAAATTATGATTTTGGAATTAAAAAAATAAGTAAATGAATTTTCAAATAAAAAAATTTTTAAATAGTTTTTTTTTTTAATTTTCTGTCTAAAAACAATTTTTTTTTCAAAAAAAAGCTTCAAAAATAGTTAAAATCATTTTTTCCATTTGGCAATTGTTTTCTTGGTTACAAAAACATTTTCTACAAAATTCCACTTTTTTTCAAAGTCTACGAATTTTTTTTAGAAAAAAAATAAACATTCAAAAAGAGAGAAAATATTTTCCGAACGATTTTATTTTGTGACTTCAGTTCCTCTAAAAATTTACTATTAAAACTATTGCGTAATAAATAAAATAAAATAAATAAATAGCGTAGTATTAATAACAATATTAATAATATTAATAAACTATAATTATTAATTAATGTTAATCGTGAAATTTTTCAAAAGTTAAAAATATAAATAATTGAAATATTAAATAATAATAATTAATGTCAGATTAATTATTTAAAATTATTAAAATTATTTGAACAATAATAATTAATATTAATTAATTTTAATTATTAATTAATATTAATACGTAAATTATTCGAAAGTTGAAAATAATGTTAATAATTAAATTGTTAAATAGAAATTAATATTTATTATTATTACTAATTATTGATTAATATTAAAACGGAAAAGTTTCAGAAGTTTAAAACAATGTTAATAATTAAAATATTAAATAGTAATTAATATTTATTATTATCAATTATTAATTAATATTAATATGGAAATTTTTCAAAGGTTAAAAATAATATTAATTAAAATATCAAATAATAATAATAAACTATTACCAAGTGGAATATTTAAATTATTCTCTTGACATAAAAAAAACATCAGAGAATTCTCCCCTTAATTAGAAAAGTCCGTTGAAAAGTAATTGGCATATAAGAGTCGAGTCATTCCCAACAATATAGTGTGTTTGGAAATGAAAAAAAAAGAAATATATTTGAATGAAAAAATATACAAGAAAAAATATCAACAGAAGTAAAAACAATGACAAATTACGTACTTTAATAGGAAAAAAAAGTAGACGCTTAAAAGAGAAAAAGTATAACTATTGTGTTACTTTGTCATGTCATATACTCTATGTTTATTTAATCTATATGTTAAATTAAAAAAAAAATCTCTTGCATTTAAAAAGAAAAATATACACATATTATACCTAAAAATAATTATCTATACTAGAAATCTAAAAAAAAATGATAAAAACAAGAAAACCCAAAAAAACAATCTTCATTTTTTTTCCGCGTATACATGAAGTTTTATCTCTTTTTTTTGAAGAGTGTACCCTTTTTTCTTTTTTTGACAATCGAAAATGTAAAACTTTCCAAGAGATGAGATCAAAAAAAAATAAAAAAAGAATTTTTTCTGCCAAATTGGTAAACTTTTTTCTTTTTTTTTTATTTGTAATAAAAACGTCTCTTCCGTGAAGGAGATTTGTATTGAAAAAATGGCAATTTACAGACCAGAAAAATTTCTTTTTCCGAATTTGTTAAAAATTCTTATTGTTGTGTCGTATTGTGAATTCGACTATTCTCGGATTTAACGTATTTCCCGTCTTTTTTTTGGATTTAAATTCGCATTTGTCGGATAGGAAAATTCTTTTACGAATTTGTTCAAAAAATTCATTACTTTTTACACGCAGAAGAAAAATAAATGGTAAATTTATTTTTATTAAATATAATTAATTAAAATAAATTTAATTAACTAAATTAAAAGTAATTAATTAATTAGAAATGTATTTTACAATTTCGGGAGAAAATGCAACAGAGGAAAAATTTCCAGTTAAAAAAACTTGTATGAAATTTAGTAATTATGTTAAAATTTGATTAACTTTTTTGATATTTTTTTTCGCCAAATTTTTTTGTTTATTATTTTTTTTTATTTAAATTACGCTTTTTTCTCTCAAAATTGAAAAATTATTATAAAATTTAATATTTAGTTTCCTTCTGTGTAAATGAAAGATAAATTAAAATAATTAAAAGTAAAAGTAGAATTACATTATGTAATGGTAATTATCGATTTATTCGTATTGAAGTTAAAAAAACATCCATGACTTGAAAATTTATCTACTATTCTTAATAAGAATGAAATAAGAAAATAGCAACGTAATCTTCGAAATATGTTTAAGCGAGTTTCGTTTTGCGAGTTCGAGTGATGTAGCTATTAAAATAAATAAAAATAAAAATAAAAAAATAAAAAATACGTCAATGTAACGGCGATATTTGACATTATGCGTGATAGGCTCGAAAAAATATGAATCTCGCGAGCAAGGCTAGAGTAGTTAGACGGATCCATTTTATGGTAGGCAGAAAACAAATAACGTTGTTATTATCGTACAAAAATATATATATATATATTATAAAATAAATATGAGCGATCTGTCATGTGTTCAAAAAAAAAAAAAAAAAAATGAAAGAAAGAAACGAAAACCGTGGGTAAAAAGGGAGGAAGCATTAGAAAGATGGTTTCGAAACAGTTGCTCAAGGCACTGCCAAAAACTCCCATTTTTATTTTTCCAATTCTCTAAAATATTTTTTTTATTTTTAAATCCGAGTACTTTAGGATCGCTCACTTTGCTCGCCATTGGAACGAACTTAGCTTTTCGCCCCCTTTTTTTGCTCAATTTAAAAAAAAATTTTTTTTTAAGAGCAATAAAAATAAATGGAAATGCTTAAATAGATTATTTTTTCCAATGTAACGAGCTTTCTGATCAGTACTGAACTAGCGATTTCTTTTTTTTTGCGACAAAAAATAAATTCATTTCTATAATAGAAAAGAAAATTTTATTTACTCTTTTCTCAAAAAAAAAAAAAACAAAGAGTAAATCAGGGAGAAAATGAGAATGAAAAACGAAAGAAAGAAAAATATTCGAAAACCCTGTACCCGAAAAAATGAAAATATTAGAAAAAAAAACATGATAATGAATTAAAAAAATGTGTCGGCTGTGAGCTTCCAAGCAAATAACAATAATTAAATTATTATAATATTAAAAGGTTTAACTGATAATCTACCTAATTGTTATGACCGTGAATTTCTTTTACCTTTATTAAAAATAAAAAAAAGGACATTTGTTATCTCATATCTCGTATATTGTAGCTTATATTATATAATATTAATAATAATAATAATAATATTAATATCTATTAAAGAACAAAGAGTCGAGTAGTGAGAGGAAGAAATAAAAGAAAGAAAGACATGACTTTGTCCGATAGTCTAAATTATAACTAGGAGAGGTAGATTTGAATGAAAAAAAGGCCTAGAATGAGTATTATTGCAAATAAAAAAAAACAAGTAATAAATTTAATTTATTACAAAAAAAAACGAAAGCAAGAACGAACGATCGTGATTGAGCGAAAGAGAGAGAGTGCCTTCTATTTTTGTTTTCAAATGATTGTATCGTTAAAAAAAAAATTTGTTGCGTTACGTTCAAAGAGCCTCTAAATATTGTTACGACGAAAGTTTAAAAAAAAAATTGTTGTTTATTTATTGATTTATAAAAAAAGGGGCCTTTGCGAACGGCCATGCGAAACTCGAAAAAAAGTTAACTCGAGTTTATAGATATAGACAAAAAATAATATGGCACACATAAGTTGGAGTTCTAGAAAATAAAAATGGCTATTTGAAATTTCTGTACGTTTTTAAAGAAATTTCTACACTGGCCATGAAAAATTTCAGAATTTGGAAAAAAAATATTCGAAAACAAAAAACCTTTGCCATTCGGTACATTGTGGACAGACTCATTTTTTTCAGCACCTATTTCTATGTACGATACACGTCATTAATCCGAGAAATATTTAATTGTTATTAATATAAAAAAAACTCGTATTGACGATTTAGAAAGTGCGCTCGCGAGTATTATTAGAAAAAAAGAGTGTCTGTGTGAACGCTCAAAAAAGAAAGAAAAAAAATGGATTGGTGGCTGTGACTATTGTGTGCAAGTTTAAAAATTTACATCTACGATTAATGATCACTCTCTTATCTTGTTTCCTTACCATCGACAATTATACAACGAAATATCTATTGTTTCTAAGTTGATTTCTCTCTAGAATTCTTTCTTTATTTATTATTTATTTAGTTTTTGATTTTTTTTTAAATTTCTTTTTTCAAAACAAAAATAATAGAGTAAATTTCTTTTTTCAAAACAAAATAAAAATTTTAAAAATCGGGAAAAAGAAAAGAAATTAAAAAGAAATAATTTTCTTTTTGATTTCTTTTCTTTTTCCTGATTTTTTAAATTTCTTTTTTAAAATAAAAATAGAGAAATTTTTTTCGGAAAAATAATTAATTTTTTTTTTGTAATCTTTTGGGAAATAATTTTGTTTAGAGAGTGATCAATGACACATGTGTATATTTAACGTGAAATGAATGAATATTTACTTAGTATCGATTCGCGAGAAATTAGTGTATAAAAATGCAAGAAAAAAAAAAGAAAAAAAATATTCTACGTTGAATTCGGTGGTCCTTTGTTTATTAATTCGAAATTGGAAAGAAAGGTGAAAGAAGAAAAAAGAACTAGGTTTAGAAGAAAGTTGTACTCACCGATTTTAACGTAGAACAGTACTGATAAAAAAAAAGATAATATATTCACCGTATATTAGAGAATACAAAAAAAAAAAATCTAAGCTAGAAGCTAGAAAGAAATACGTAGATAGCAAGACATCAATAGGATGAGATAAATGTGTTATACGCGTATAAAAAAAGCAAAAATGACGCGTTTGAGTTTGTGGACTGTCAAAGTACTTATTCGAAAAAATTGTCAAGCGATTATTTTTCGTGAAAAATTTTTTTTTTTTTTTTTAGTTAAAAAAGAGACTGAAAAAGTAGACAAAGAATCATTCGATGCTCTTTTGCCTAATTTTTGGTTTTGAAAGAATAGAAATTTAATCTGTTTTTTCAAACGTTGAGCCTAAAGAAATTGTGGATACGATTTTTTTCCCCCAAAAGTCCTGAAAGTGTAAATTTCTTTTTTTTGTGATTATGAATAAGTAGCGTACCTGAAATGCTTTTTTTTCTGTTTATTATTTTTTTTATGTCGATGATTCTTTTTTTATTATGAAAAAAATGTATATACGCTCCGCTTATAATTTTTGAAAAGTAGAAGACGAATTAGAGGAATAGAAAAAAGTAGTAGAAAGTACCTTGCATGTTCCACAAGCTGAGCACTTATTAAAAATAAAAAAAATAAAAAAAACAAAATTTATGTACCAATATAACAAAGTATACACAAAAAAAATGACACGTAGGTTGTTATTACGGGATTAATTTACAATAATAAAAAGTACATGATATTGTAAGAGATACATATTATATTTAAAAAGTCTATTATACATAAATAAATAAATAAATAAATAAAAAAATATATATATAAATATTATAATTATAACAATAAAGAAAAAAAAAGAATAAAGACGACTATGCATGAACATAGCTGGAGAGAAATAGTAAAGCAAGAGATAGCGTCAAATAAAATGTACATCTCTATCATAAACGAAAAGAATAATAAAACTTCATGCAACGTGAAATCTACTCAATTTGAAAGGATTTTTTATTTTTCTTCACCTCTTCCTAAATTCACTTATTAAGTATAAAAGAATAATTATTACTGTTCATATTTTCAACAATAAAAAATCTAATAAAAAGTTCGGAAGCCATTTGCAGATTTATGTTCAAAATGAAATAAATTTAAATTTGATGAGAAAAAAAACCGGAAAAAATTAGGACAAAGCCGAAAAAAGAACCGGGAATTTTGTTGAACGAAAATAGTAGACACCCTGTAAATAAAAGACATTTTTTTCTATATACGCTTTATTAAATATACAGAAAGTGTATACATTCTACAAAAAATTTTATTAGAAATAATTTATTCGCGTAAAAAAACTAAATATTTAGAATTATTTTACGCATAAGTATCACATAATTAATACATAATTGTTTTTCTTTAATTTCTAAATGGAATATTCTTTTTTTAATATCAGAACTTTACTTAAATCTAACATAAATTCTTTTAAATCTATACAACAAGAGTATAATTATTTCTAAAGTAAAAACTAATTAATTTACCATTTTTCTTTTAAAAAAGAAAAATACTAAGCTGCACGAATTTTTTCCAAAAATTAGAAATAAAAATAGTACAAAAAAAGCAATAAACTGTAATTGAAAATAAAGTGACGCCAACTACATTTTTTTTACTAAATTAAAAAATATTTACAACATATTTTACACTGTAATTATTGAGTATATTCTAATTTCAATCTGTAAATGTTTAAAATTTGTAAAATCGTGTAGAAAAAATGCAAAAACTTTTTTTTTTATAAAAACATTCATCGATCTCTTAAATATGGCAATTGGCAGAAGAGCAAAATTTTAAATTCGTAGGTATGTATTAAAATTGAAATTTAAGAAAAGAACAAAATTGCTAATATATTTTTCTATAAAATGGCACATCAAATCGGTAACAAAAAAAAAGTTTTCATATTAATGAGGGATTAAATTAATAAAATTAAAAAAGAATGGGAAGAAGAAAATTTCAATTAGCGTAAGCACTTTGTGCAAATAGAAAAAAAAGCGTGTTTGGTTAAATTCTAAGCGGACGAGAAAAAAATGTACTTATAGACGTATATCAAAATTTTAAGTTGACTTCTATTTAACTTATTTGGCATATATTTCCAAAAAAAAATTGTGGAAAATTTATAATTCAGTCGTCATGTGCGATGTGAGGGCCTGAACTCGTGCTGCATTGCAACTTTTGCAAAGAACATGATCGTCCAGTGGATAACAGCCACGGCCTTCTGTATCCGAGGACAATACTAATCCGCAATCCTCACATTTATAGCACTGAATGTGAAAACTTCTGTCCAGTGCAACAACACGGACTGTTTCATCTTCGCCCGGCTCTGGCATTATTGGCTGCTTGCAAACGCAACAGCGGGGCGCAAATTTCCTGAAATTAAATCACATCGTTAATATTCATTCAAATTTCTTCCTCTTTTAATTAATTCATATTTTATTTTTTACGGTACCTATATCTCGATTATTATTATTAAATAATTTGCAGGCCTCGCACTCATCTACTAAAACCTGCTATTTACTACTTTTTTTTACGATTTGCTACTATTTGGATACTTTTTTTTTATTTTTTACACTAAAAGCTAATTTTTTCCGGATGTTTGAGAATTTACACTACTTTCAATTTGTTAACAGTTGAAATGAAAATTATTTTTATAAATATTCAAATTCATCGCAGGATTACAATTATTTCTAATACAATTTTAAATGAATTTTGCAAAATTCATATAATTTGTTTATTAGAATATCATTATTTTCAAATGTCATTCTTAATTATACATATTTCTTGAAAAAGAATTTAATTATTTTCAAAAATTTTAATGAAATTCTTCGGAAAAATTCAATTATCTTCAACGATAATAAAATTATTCGTAGGAATTCAATTATTATTTTTAGAAAATAATTATAAAATTCTCAGCAAGAATTCAATTATTTAAAAAAATTTAATAAACTTCCCAAGAATTTAATTATTTTTTAAAAATATTAATAAAATTCTTTGCCAGAGTTCAATTATTTTCACAAATAAAAAAATTCTCGTCAATTTTTCCATTACCTTTATAAATAATACAATTCTTCTCCAAAATTCAATTATTTCCAAAAATTTTAATAAACTTCTTTAAAGCGACTCAATTATTGTTACAAGTAATAAAATTCGTAACAAAAATTCAATTATTTTTAAAAGTATAATAAAATTCTTCACTGAAATTCAATTATAGTCAAGCATTAAAAAAATTCTCGTCGAATTTTCAATTATCTTTATAAATAATAAAATTTTTTTATATAAAGAAAATCTTAATAAAATTGTACGCAGGCAAACATTTAATTATTCTCAAAAATAATTAAAATTTCACCTGAATTCAATTATTTAAAAGAGAATTTCCCTAATATTTTTCAAAAAAATCAATTATTTAAATAGATTTTTATAAAAATAAATAAATATATAAAATTATAATTAATTATAAATATATAAATAAATAAAATTTTAATAATAATCGTTGCAAGAATTCAATTATTTTTAAAATATATTAATAAAATTCGTTACAAGAATTCAATTATTTTTATAAATATTAAAACTCATCGGAGGATTTCAATTATTTTTAATACAATTTCCAATCAATTCCGCGAAAAATGCAACTATTCTTAAAAATTTCAATAAAATTCTTTGAAAGAATTCAATTATTTTCGAAAATTAAGATATTTTTATAAACAGCAAAATTCTTGGCTGTAATTCAATTATTTAAAAACATTTTAATAAAATTCTACGTAACAAACATCAATTTAAATAAATTATTTATTTTTGAATTTAAACAATTGAATTTTCGTAGAATTTTCTAATAAAAATTGATTGATTCCGATAAAAACTGTTTTTATAATTATTTTCAATTCATTTTTAATTACATTTCTTGAATGAATTTAATTAGTATTAAAAAATTTAATGCAATTCCTTGTAAAAATTCAATTATTTTAAAAAAACGTTGATAAAGTGTTTTATAAGAATTGAAATTTAAGAAACATTCAATTATTCAATAAACTATTTATTTTTGTATTTAAATAATTGAATTCATTTGAAATATTTAAATTCCTGTAGACAAAATAAATAGGTATTTAAATATTCGTTTTAAAAAATTTATTCTATTTTTGAATGTAATTAAGAAATTATAAAAAAATTGAGTCGTCAAGTTTAATTTTTCGATAGCTACTTTTTTCTGTTTATAAGTTACTTTGTTAAAATTAATTATCGAGTACTGTAATTGTGCTTACTTGTGGAAACACTGAATGCAGTGTATTTGATTGGTGGCGTCGACTGTAAATGGAATTCCGTCGAGACTTTGTCCGCAGACGACGCAAGTGAAACATGATGGATGATAGGGTTTTCCAGTAGCTCGTAGAATTCTATCCAAAACCGGTCTAGTGCAGACACAACATTTTTCCAATGTATTCAAATAATCCTCCTCGCAATATGGCTTTCCCTCGAGTGAATAAAATGGCTTTCCTTGTAAATTAATATTACAAACGAAGCAACAAAAGCAACTGATGTGAAAAACTTTATCCATCGCCGAACAACCAGTTCCCTCGCCCTCTACTTTGCGACCGCACTGCGCGCAAATTCCATAAATATCACTGTCCTCCTGATTATCCTCCATTCCCTGGACCAAAAGATCCGTCAGCACGTCGACCTTAAAAAAAAGGGAATTCGATTTAATACTAAAAACAATTTCAATTCAATTTTCCAAAAATTTTGCTCAATTAAATAATTTTTAATAAAATTTTCCAAAATAATTCAATTATTTAAAAAAAAAAACTATTTTTTGTAAATAATAAAATTATCAGATTATTATGGTTAATATTTAATATTAATTAATTAAATATTAATATTTAATATCAATATTAATCGATTTTGAATAGGAGACAAAAATTCAAGATAAATTCTTCGTACCTCTTTTACGGGTGAAACTTTATCCTGAGGCTGTGTCATTGTTGCCGAACCGTAGCCAGAGTACATGGAATAATTGCACGAGAGTTGTGACGGTGGCCGCGGATTAATAGGCTCATAAATCGATTCGTACGTCGAACTTGATTGTGAACTTGGTCCGTAAATATCGTTCGGATAGTTGCCAGAGGAATAATCGTTTTGATAAGTAGCGCGTCTCAATTCACTGTAACTTGAGGAAACGGGACTCGGCGGCGGTGGAAGTTCTTCCGGTGGTGGTGGAAATGAACTTCCCGGCAAACAATGAACGTACTCTGTGGGCTCTGGCGGAGGCGGCAGATCGTCTAGAACAAAAATATACATTTGAAAATCTTTGAAAAAAATTCTTCCAAAGAAGATAAATAGATAGTTAAGTCTCTTTTTTTTTCTTTTTCTTTAAATAATTTTAAAATAAATAGATGAATGCAAATGCAAAAATAAAAGTAATGGAAAAGAAACAAAAGAACAATAGTTCTTTTGTTTCTTTTTCATTACTTTTATTTTCGATTAGAAAAAATTTAATTTTAGCAAATATTTACCAGCATTATGACCGGCTGGAACGTTACAGTAAGTATTTTCAGATTTTGGATTCCATTGAATGTTACTGTAAACTAAATCCTTTTCCTTTTTACTCGAGTGAGGAATTGAAATTGGCATTGATGATTCAACATTACTGTAGACGGCATTTTTCACCGCACCTCCGGATCTATTATTGTCAATTGGAACTTGTTGTTGTTGTTGTTGTTGTTCGGACATATTGTCAACATTTGAATAAAAATGTTTATCATCGTAATTATATTTTGAATCGAATTTCTCCTCTGTTTGATTCGTGTAAAAATTCTCATTGTTCTGATAGAACTTGGTCGGTTTATTTCCATTTGTCGCTGTCGACGATGTGAAGTCATTTTTTTCCAAATTTAACGGAGCATATGGCGTTGGTGAATTCATGTAAATATTGGACGGCTTTTCATTTGATAGAGCATTATTTAATACCGTACTGTACGACGGAATTGAGGCTGCCTTTATTGTGTAACTTTGCGGTACCTTTAATTTTTCAAATTTTAATTAAATCACGAGGAAAAAAAGTATAAATAAAAAAGAAGAAAATGAATATAAATTAAAAGGATATGAACAGGGTTGCCACAAATAATTAATTTTGTTTTTGCCTAACTTTTCCCTGATTTCAAGACAAAATTTTGTCTTCCTTCCTGAACCTTAAGAATATTCTGATTTACTCTAAAAATTATTAGATACTCAAAAAAATTTTCTATTACATTTATTTACAAATTTCTTTAAGTGTAAAATTATTCAAAAGCATCAATAACTTCTCTTTTGAATAAATATTTAATCAGTATTATTTTTTTGCAGGAATTAAAATTCTTTAAAACATTCAGATTCAAACCTTTTGAAATTCAACAACTTATAGAAATGTTTTTATTATAAAAAACATTAAGATATCGATTTCTTCCTGTTTTATAATTATTTATATTGCCATAAAATTTTTCAAAAAAAATTAAATTATTTACAAAAATCCTAATAAAATCCTTCGCAAAAATTCAATTATTTTTACAAGTAGTAAAATTTCTCAAAAGAATTCAATTGTTTAAAAAAAATGTAATAAAATTCGTTGCAAGAATTAAATTATTTTCATAAATAATTAATAGATTATTCGGAAATTCATTTTACATCAATTTTTATTAGAAAATTCTACGCAAATTCAATTATTTAAATTCAAAAATAAATAATTTATTGAATAATTGATGTTTGTTAAAATTGAATTCTTTTGACGAATTTTAATAAAATTTTTTAAGAATAATTACATTTTTTTAATTTTTTAAAATAATTGAATTTTCGAAAAGAATTTTATTATTCTTGAAAATAATTTTATTCTCGTGATTAATATTGTTATTTATGAAAATAATTGAATTTTGCAAACAATTTTATTAAAATTCCCGAAAATTTTGTAAATAATTGAATTCCTGTGAAATTTTGCCAAGAATTTTCTAAAAATTTTTGAAAATAATTGAATTTTGGAGAAGAATTTTATTATTTATAAATATACTTGAAATTTTGACAAGGATTTTTTTTAAATTTTTGAACGTAATTGAATTTCTGCCAAAAATTTTATTCTTTTTGAAAATAATTGAATCTTGCAACGAATTTTATTATTTATAAAAATAATTGAATTCTTGAAAAGAACTTTGTTAAATTTTTTTTAAATAATTGAATTCTTGCGACGAAATTTATAAAAATCTTTTAAAATAATTGATTTTTTTTGGAAAATTTTTATGAAATTTTGTATTTTAAATAATTGAATTCCTGTAAAAATTTTATTATTTAAGAAAATAATGGAATTCTCGGAACGAATTTTATTCAAGTTTATAAAAATAAATGAATTTTTGAGAAGAATTTTATTATTTATGAAAATAATTGATTATTATTTGTAAAGGTAATTGAAATTTTGACGAGAATTAAAAAAAAAATTTAAACATACCTGCGTATAATTTTTATAACTTTTTAAAATAATTGTTTTTTTTTATTATTTGAAACTTATCCAAAATTCATGTTTTTTAAAAATATTTTGTAACTAAAATTCTTCTATTTTTAAGAATTTTAAATATTCAATTTCTTCCAGTACTTTTTTTAAAAATCTCTGACTTTTCCCTGAATTCCCTGACTTGTGGCAATCCTGATGAATATAATTTAAAATGATATAAATATAAATAGAAAGATAAAGTAAAAATAAAAATTGTAAATTAAAAAGAAATAGGAAATTTATGCAAACAATTACCAGATGATTTCCCATTGTAGAGACAAAGAGTGAATGTGCATAAAAAATGCATTAATAATACTGAGATGTAAATAAAGAGAAAAACAAATACCAACCTGTGGTTGTGACTTTTTTGGTTTTGGAGGAACGGCAGGTCCAACTTTTTTGCCAGCTTTCACGGCTTCACCGTCATTGTGATTAATTTGTAAATTCGCAATTTGTTGATCCAAATTTCCAATGTTGGCCATCGCGTTAAAATTTGCGAATACCTCGATAATTATAATCTAAAATAATTAATTTTATTTATAAATTTATAAATTATAAATTGCTAAATTTCTATAAATTGTTTTCTAAATTCCACTAATTAAGATCTAAAAGTTTTAAGATAGAAGAAATTTTATTTAAATTGT
The DNA here is from genome assembly GCA_032872505.1 of Leptopilina syphax. NCBI lineage: Eukaryota > Metazoa > Arthropoda > Insecta > Hymenoptera > Figitidae > Leptopilina > Leptopilina syphax. Next base: position 43,609,169 of record CM065471.1, read on the forward strand.
TTGTCTGATTCTTGCCACACAATTCTCACATAATATTTACTTTTCTCGATAACTTCGACTCTCGTAATCGAATGGAATTTTTCAGTAGCAGCATAAAATTTTTATGCAACACATCTTACAAAATACTTAATATTCAAAAATCTGCTTATAAGAACATTGAATTCAATACTTTCTTTTTTCAATTATTTTTCTTACAATTTGAAAATCCTAACTTTATTTTAAAAAACTAGTTAAAAAACAATTCTTAAAATACAAAAGAAGCAGTACAAGAAATATTTAGCTTTAAAAATGTTTTCACTACCAGAAAAAAAATGCAGAAATAATGAATCATAAAGTATGAATCATTCTCCGGTTAAAATCTAAAAAAAAAATAAAAAGTACTGACACACCCACTGTTTATAATTTCAAGATAATTAAAATTTATCACAAAGTGTGAAATTTAATCCTAAACTTGATAACATATTAGAGAAATAAAAAAAATTTCCGTAAAAGAAAAATTCATTTTTTTTCTCTCGCAAAAAGACAAAAAGAAAGAAGTAATTCTATAATAAGAAATGACAAGTTTCTTCCAAACAAAAGCACATAAATGGAAATCTATTATCTGTAAAAAAATTTTCGGTCATAAACGGATTATGAAAGTGTCAAGTAAATCATTATTATCTTGCGGCATAGAAATAATTGATTGTTCCGCAACAATTTTCATTTAAAATCACAAGAATGACGCACGTTAAATTTAAATGTTTCCTTTATTTCCAACCGCAGTGGAATATAACTTTTTTACCAAAATAATAAAGAATAAATTAAACTACGAAAACTATAACAATGAAGGAGTGTCACAAATGTAAATTTTTTTTGGAAAATTACGAATTAAAAGATAATAATACCTGCTTGAAGGACAATAATTCCTCGCACTGTTTTAAGCTTGGTAAAATTCAATTTTTTACCTTTATAACATAATAAGAAGGATGTTTTATAAATACCGACATTAAATTCACTTGTCAAACACTTTTTTCGAGACTCCCAGCTGCTGTCAAACTGCCATGAACAATAAAATGTAGAGAAGACATGAAACTCAATGATTGAAAAGTACAATTCGCATTTCGCACCATTATTTTTTTTATATTCTTTATTATTAATTATCATATTTAAACAAAAATATTTATAGAGTTTCGTATTTAAAACGAAGTAAATTAGTAAACAAGTGACTTACCGAATTAGTAAAAATAATATTCTCTCCATTGTTTACGGAACTTTTAAATTTTGCCGGCAGAAATGTCCGGACAAGTAATAAATAGAATACTCCGATTTGATTGGTTCTTCCACTAGAACCATTAACGATCACGTGGTTATATATATAGTAGTGGAAAACGTAAACAACTTCTATTTAAATTTTCACACGTGTTTATAATAAGAAGTTTCTTGCTACTAAAAAGTGTAAATATCAATATGAATCGTAATTATCGAGCCCAGGGAAGAAGTACAGCTCACATTCTTCAGTTGTTTAATAAAAAAGCAAATAAACCTGAGGTGGAGGAAGAAAAATCGTTAGATTCACAAGAGTCTTCGGAAGGTTCTCAAAGTGCATCGTCCTCACAAAAGAATCTGACAAACGTAACAAACGATGATAAAATCAATGATTCGTAAGTTTTTTCTTTTTTTCTTAATACATCTTGATTTGAAAATTTAAAATATTACACTATTCACTCTCGTAACGAAATCATTGTTTACCTTTTACGAACCTAACCTCATTTCCGGTTAAACAAACATTTTTTAATTTCAGAATTACTTATAACGTTCTCATCGGGAAAAAGTCTAACAAAAAGCATAAAACATGGGATGAGGATGGAATTTTAATAGTTAGTGGAACTAAAGCCGTTTTGAAGGTATTTGCAATTTTCTCCCTTGGGAAAAATGGAAATATTAGACGTCAAAACTACAAAAGTATTTTTTTCAATTATAGGATCCTGATGGAAAATTTTTGGGAAAATTGGCCGTAACTGCAGAAACTGTCACCGAAGGATCGATTCTATCAATGGGGGGAAAAGAAATACAAGTAATTTCTTTTTATTTATTTTTAAATTTGTAAATGTAAAGTAAAATTCTATGTTACTTTCTTTTTTACAGATAATTGATAGAGTTAGTTCGAATATTCCACAAAAATCGGAGAAGAAGGATGTAATTTCAGAACCACCGTTGAAGAAATTGAAAACTCATAATAAATTCATTCCACTGAATAAAACAGGTTGGAAGTTTACGCTTCATTTAAATAAACAGGGTTTGGTGCAGGTTAGGGAAAAGTTAGGGAAAGTAGAATTGGTCAGAAAAATCAGGGAAAAGTCATGGGATAAAATAAATTTTTGTGGCTTTATTTTAAAAAGTATAATTTTTTTTGTTTAGGTAAAGGTCTCGGTGGACTGTTAAAAAATTACGAACCCCTAATAATGCCGAGGCCGAATGAGGAAATAAATTGGACGGAAGAAAATTGTCAAATTCGTGATGTATCGCTCGACGCTTGTTTAGCAACTGTCTTAAGACCCCATCAACGTTATGGTCTTGTCTTTTTGTACAAATGTATAATGGGCATGAATGATCCAAATTATTTCGGTGCAATTTTAGCCGACGAAATGGGCCTGGGAAAAACTTTACAATGCGTCGCTTTGACATGGACTTTATTGAAACAAGGTCCCTATGGGAAGGCAATATTAAAACGAGTACTTGTTGTTGCGCCAAGTAGTTTGTGCGGAAATTGGAACAATGAATTTATCCGCTGGCTAGGTATACATAGAATTTCCCCTTTTGTCATTGAGGGGAAAAAGAAACCGAAAGATTTTCTAAAATCACCAAGAGCCTCGGTTATGATAATCAGCTATGAGATGTTTGTCAGAAATTTCGAAGAAGTCAATGAAATTGGTTTCGATTTGTTGATATGCGACGAGGGACATCGTCTTAAGAACAGTGAATTAAAATCTCTAAAGGTATGATATACGAGCGTATTCAAAGTTGTCACGCTTTTACTTATTTGAAATTTCCTGGTTTTCCTGGAATATTTTTTCAATACAAAAAACCCAATAATAATAATTAAGACAAATTTTAAGAATTTTATTTGTTTTTCAGATGCTGAATCAATTAACCTGTCGTAGGAGAATTCTCCTGACAGGTACACCCGTTCAGAACGATTTACAGGAACTTTATACACTCGTCGATTTTGTGAATCCGGATATTCTCGAGACAAGTAATTTCTTTAGGAAGCATTATGAAAATCCGATAGTGGCATCACAAAAGCCAGACGCATCGGAGGAGGTAATTTCCCTAGGTCAGGAGAGAGCCGAAGAACTTCATGAGAAAACGAAAGTATTCATTCTACGAAGAACGAATGATTTGATAAATAAATATTTACCATCAAAACACGAGTTGGTTATATTCTGTCGATTAACACCCGAACAAAATGAAATTTACACAAAAGTAACGGATCTTCTAATCGAGAAGGAATTACTAAAGACAAATGTCATGCCACTGGCGATAATAACGGCATTGAAAAAAATATGCAATCATCCAAATTTATTTTTAATCGAAAAAAGTAATTTAATCGAGGAATTGAAAACGACCGATTTTTGTATGGAAAAAAGCTACGAATCTTTTAATTATTCAGTGAAAATGAACGTCGTTCGGGCTTTGCTTAGAGAATTGAAAGGAACATCTGAAAATGTGGTACTCGTCTCGTATTTTACAAAAACACTCGATTTATTGGAGAAACTTTGCAATTCTGAAGGAATGTCCTCGTGTCGTTTAGACGGTAGTACGGCAACAACCGGAAGGACGAAAATAGTCGATAAATTTAATTCGAAAGGAAACACGACACGTATGTAATAAATTTTAATTATTCCTTTTCTTCAGTTTTGATAATTCTTAATTTTTATTTTTTCAGGTGTCTTTCTATTGAGTGCAAAAGCCGGTGGAGTTGGTTTAAATCTCGTAGGAGCGTCTAGATTGGTTTTATTCGATTCCGATTGGAATCCAGCTTCAGACGCACAGGCAATGGCGAGAATCTGGCGAGATGGACAAAAGAAATCTGTTTATATTTACAGGTAAAAGAGTATTTTCCACTGAAGAATTTTTCTATCAAATCTTGATTGTTAAAAAAAATTTTTTAATTTTTTTCACTTTATAGACTTTTGACAACTGGCACAATAGAGGAGAAGATTTATCAAAGACAAATTAGTAAAACTAGTCTCAGTGAAGCTGTCGTCGATGCAAATCACCTTGCATCCTTAAAATTGTCAACCAGTGAATTAAAGGTATTTTTTAAAAACATTTTAAAATACTTTTCTACTTTGTTTACAACACAACAAATGTTTTAAAATTTTTTAAAAAAAGCATGTAAAAAAATGAAACATTTTTTCTTGGTATTTACAGGATTTGTTTACATTAACAACGGACACTTGTTCCTTGACTCACGATTTAATGGATTGTTCGTGTGATAAAGAAGATATTGAAAATGAAGACAAAGAAAATGATGTGAACCTTGACGATTCTCGTATTTGTCAATTAGACCTACAAACAAATTCCGAACAACCGATAACAATTAATCAACTTCTTCGATGGAAGCATTATAATTATCCGGTTTCTGAAGAACTGTTGAAGGTAAATATACTTTTTGTTATTTAAATAGTATTTAATTTACTTATACAAAAAAGATACTTTTTTAAAATGAATTATTGAGTACGAAGACAAAATTTTCGATATTTGAAAGTAATAATTATTTTTTTGTAGGAATTATTAATGGAACGAGTCTCCGAGTGTATAACATTTATTTTTCAAAATTCAAGCACTGAAAACTGATTGTTTCCTAGTTTGAAATAATTACGGTAAAGTATTATTATTCTAAGTCACATTAAGAGTGAAAATTATGTTTAAAGTTTTTTAGACAGTCAAATTGAAATAATACCTGATAATTTCATTAAAAAATCTATATTTTTCATATTCATTTGTTTTCTTTCGTTTACCTTCATTTAGGCAAAATTTGGTTTTCATTCACAAAAAGTGAAAGGATAACATCATGTTAATTACAAGAAAGTGATTAATTTATTTCTTAAAGCATTTCTACAAAACAGTGAATTGATTCTAATTTTACGGAAATATATATGAGTATATTCCCCTTACAGTATAAATGAAGAAAAAAAATCATTGCAATATTATGCAATTTTCATTTAAATATGTTGCGTCAAGTACATAATAGTCAGTTTTCACCAAATACGTGTTTAAAAAAAAAAAAGAGGAAAATTTTTCTTATCGTTTCAATATCTACCGGATCGGCGTCTTTCTCGGGACCTGGACTTTCCTCGAGAACGAGATCTACGTCTACGATCGCTGCGTCCTCGTGATTTTGATCTTGATCGTGATCTTTTACTGCTACCGCTACTCTTCTTACGACTGTAAATATAGCGTCTTAATTCCCTTGAAATTGGTTTAATGTGCATGAAATTGCAAAATCCCGATCTCGTGCATTCACTGTAAGTAATTATTAATTGAATTAATTTGAATTCACTATTGATTTCATTTTGAAGATCAAGTTTTAAAAATTTGATTTTATAAAAATTCTTCTTATAGGAATAAAATTTATTTTATAGAATTAGTATGAGTATATTTACCCCATTTCGTATTGGCGGCAACAAGCTTCTCGAAAATCGGTAACTGGCGAAAGTTCTGCATAAACAGGTCGGCCACCAAACCAACGATTATTTAAATCATTTACTGCCTTCTCGGCGTCCTCTTCTCTTCGAAATTTGATATAAACATTACCAACGAGATGATCGCCGAGATTATCGCAAACATTCATCTCCTCAATTTCACCGTATTTTTCCTCACACTCGAGGAATACGTCCTCAAAAAAGTTGTCATAATGTTCCTGCATTTCTTCGTCAGAAACATTGGAAACCACTGTAATTAATTTAATAATTTCTAAATTGTTTCTAAGAATTTTACTAAAAATTTTCAAGAATAATTTCTGTATTCCAACTATTAGCGAATTTAAACTCGTGACAATTATCAAAAAATAGGAAAAAGTAGCTTTTAATGTCAAAAATTTAAAAAAAAGTATCCAAATTGTAGTAGTAAATAGTAGGTTTTCGTAGATGAGTGCGAAGCCTACAGAAATGTACTATTTGAAAATTTATTTCTAATCTACTTACAATGGGAACCATCTGCACTTTTCGCCGAATTTTGAGGGTTCACGTACAAGTTTTGCAGCAGACATGTCTAAAAATTTCGTTTTAATTAATTAACAATAGAATTTCACTAAAGTAATTATTTTTGCGACAGTTGTTACAATCGAGTTTTTAAGGTTATGTTCCCCTAGAGTCACAAACTTTCAAAAACTTGAAAAACTTTCCTTTTCAAATTAACAATTTCAAAAGTATAAAACGAATTTACTTGTAATTATTTTTTAGAATTTAAAATTTATATTGTTATTTGAAAAAATTTTGATTTACCTGACTGAAAGTTGGTTTGTTGTGGATTCGTGAGCATCGATCGCCATGACGGCAAGCTCCAATTTTAAAGTAAAAGGAACAATTTACTCTGAAAGAAAATAGAAATTTAACATTAAACAAATATTAAACAATTGAAATAATTCACTTAGTTAACAATAAAAATAACTTACTTATCCTTTTCTGTACCGAAAATCGATGCCAAATATTCAGCCATCCTTCTTTTTCCGATAAAAAAAAGCAAAGCCAAAGGAAAAAATAATGGCGATACGCCAAGGACAAAAAGAGGCTTGAAAAATAAGGAAATTTCCGGAAGAAAGTTTCTTGTTTCCACCCGGGAAATTTGATTTCATATTGAAGATCAATTAAAATATTTCAAACAGAGATCTTTATTTGCAAAAACTAGATAACTTTATAGATAGAACAATTTTCCATATAGAAATAAATGAAATAAATTAATTCTGTTAGTAAAAAAAGAAGTAAAAATTAAAAGTTTTCTTTTCAAACATCGATAGAACATAACCTCAAATTTGAATCTGACAGCTGGACAGATCTGTCATTTTTTACGATCTCCCTTTGTTGAAAAGTTATTATAAAACTAGTGTTTTGTATTAGTAATTAAAAAAAAACGATTCGTAGAAAATGAAAGGAATAAATATGAATAAATATTTAAAGAAGGAAAATCTCTCTATGACTGTTTCTCGGTAACTTTCTCAAGTTACAATTTTCGTTAAATTTCATTAAAATTTCAAGTAATTTGGAATTTTTTCTATAATAAGTTGAGAACGTCTTCAGGCTGAATTGTTTAAAAATATACGTCATGTCGTAGAGAATAAAGGAAAAGCGACTGTTTGTAGTGCATTAATTTGTGTTTTATGTAGATTATGAAAAAGTTGAGTAAACATCGAACGGGTGTGGGTAATATTTCGCAAGTGTGTTTTACAGACGTCAAGAGGGATAAAGGGGACCCTCGTGAGAGTCTGACAAATTTTTACATGAAGGAACAAGATATCCCCGAGTATTTGGAGGGCTGCGGGCTCAGCACTTGTTCGGCCGGCGACATGCCCGAGGCAGTCGATGTATTCCGCGAACAACAGCCCAAGGAGAAGAAACTCTCCTCTGCATCATTGTCCACCTCCGACACGAAGAAAACCGTCACCGTCAAACATCCCGAATCCAATAAACCCAAACCAACTGCCAAAAAAAGCAAGCCCATCCAGGTAATGCTTCATTTTATTTATTTATAAACAAGGTTGCCACAGGTCAGGGAATTCAGGAAAAAGTCAGGGATTTTCATTAAAAGTACTGGAAAAAAATTAAATGTTTAGAACCTATAAGAAAATTCTGAATTTTGGAGTCTTTTTTGTTTGCCTCATAAATTATGGAATTGCCAAGAATTCTAATACAAAACCTTCAATGTTTTCTTTTTGTGACAATAATTTCTTTTTAAATAACTTAATTTTTGAAGAACTGTCAAAATTATTTCTTAGAAATTATTTAATGAATAATTTTACCTAAATATTTCAAAATTAATTGACTTTTGAAAGAGTTGCGTTTACAGTTTTCATAAATAATAGATTTATAGAAGAATTTTCGTTAAAAATACTAAAAAGAATTGAATTTTGGAAACGTTACAAATTATTGCATAAATTCAATTATTTTGAAAAGTTATAAAAATTTGTTACAGAAATTCAATTATGTTCAAAAATTAAAAAAAAAAAAAATTCTCGTCAAAATTTCAATTCTCTTTATAAATAATTAAATTCTTCTCTGAAATTCAAATTATTTTCAAAAATTTTTATGAAATTCTTAGTAAAATTTCACAGAAATTCAATTATTTATAAAATGATAATCTTCTTCTCCGAAATTCAAATATTTTTAAAAATAATAAAATTCTTCTCCGAATTTCAATTATTTTCAGAAATTTTAATAAAAATCTAGTCAACATTTCAATTATTATTATAAATAATATAATGCTTCATCAAGATTCAATTGTTTTCAAAAATTTTAATAAAATTCCTTTCAAAATTTCACAAGGATTCGATTATTTACAAAAATTCTAATAAATTTCTTCTAAATGATTCAATTATTTTCATAAATAATAAAATTTTCACAGGATTTCAATTATTAAAATACAAAATTTCATACAATTTTTGGAAAGAAATCAATTATTTTATAAGATTTTTATAAAATTCGTCGCAAGAATTCAATCATTTAAAAAAAATTTAACAAAATTCTTTTCAAGAATTCAATTATTTTTGTAAATAGCAAAATTCTTCACAAAAATTCAATTATTTTTATAAATAACAAAATTTTTCACAAAAATTCAAAATTATTTTTATAAATAACAAAATTCTTCACAAAAATTCAATTATTTAAACAAATTTTAACAAAATTCTTTTCAAGATTTCAATTATTTTTATAAATAATATAATTCAGTTATTTTTATAAACTTAAATAAAATTCGTTGCAAGAATTCAATTATTTTCAAAAGTAATAAAATTCTTCGCAGAAATTCAATTATTTTCAAAAATTAAATAAAAAAATCTTCAAAATTTCAATTATTTTTATAAAAAATATTCTTCTCCAAAATTAAATTATTTTCAAAACTTTTAATAAAATTCTTTTCAAAATTTCAATTATTGTTGTAAATAAAAATCTTTTTCTCCAAAATTCAATTATTTTTATAAATAATAAAATTCTTCTCCGAATTTCAATTATTTTTAAAAATTTTAATGAAAATCTCGTCAAAATTTTTATTATTTTTATAAATAATATAATTCTTCTCCGAAATTCAAATTATTTTCAAAAATTGTAATAAAATTCCTGGGAAATTTTTTAATTATTTTCAAAAAATTTCCTGAATTATTTTCATATATAATGAAACTCATAGCAGGATTTTAATTATATTTGATATACAATTTTAATAAAATTCCTCGAAAATTTTAATTATTCTTAAAGATTTTATTAAAATTCGTCAAAAAAAATTAATTATTTAAAAATTTGTTGATAAAATTCTTTTTGAGAATTCAATTTTCAGAAACATTCAATTATTCTATAAATATTTTATTTTTTATTTAAATAATTGAAAAATAATAATATTTATTTAAAGAAGAAGTTATTGATGTTTTCGAATAATTTTGCAATTAGAGAAATTCGTGAATAAATGAATTAGAAATTTTTTTTGAGTATTTAATAATTTTTAGAGTGAATTAGAATATTCTTTAGGGTCAGGGAAAAAGTGAAAATTTTGTCTAAAAATTAGGGAAAAAGTCAGGGAAGAACAAAATTAAATATTTTTGGCAATCCTGATAAAGAATCTTTTTCTCGTCTTGAGAATATTATTAAAAATATTATTTTTTTTTGCAGGCGGACTTGGACGTATCCAAGGAATTCGTGAGGTGTCGTGACGAATGTGTGACAAGGCTCGATCTAAGTAAATCGAGTATTTCACAGCTTCCGATTACAGTTCGCGATTTAACGCATTTGGTTGAGTTTTATCTTTATGGAAATAAATTGGTGACACTACCTTCTGAAATTGGATGTCTCGGTAATCTAAAGATACTCGCACTCAACGAAAACTCACTCACGAGTCTTCCAAGTAGTCTCGAGAATTTAAAATCCCTCAAGGTCCTCGATCTCAGGCATAATAAACTAAGTGAAATTCCCGATGTTGTTTATAAATTGACATCACTCACGACATTATTTTTGCGATTTAATCGCGTTCGTTATGTTAGTGATCGAATAAGAAATTTAACAAATCTAACAATGCTCAGTTTGAGGGAAAATAAAATCAAGGAATTACCTGCCGGCATTGGAAAACTCGTCAATTTAATAACCTTCGATGTGTCGCACAATCATCTTGAGCATTTACCAAAAGAAATTGGCAATTGCGTACAATTATCAACCATCGATTTACAACACAATGAACTTCTTGATATTCCAGAAACGATTGGAAATCTCACGTCTGTCACGAGAATTGGATTAAGGTAAATTTTTTAAATTTATTATTCAGGGTTGCCACAGGTCCAGGGAAATCAGGAAAAAGAAAGGGAATTTTATTAAAAGTACAGAACAAAAATTTAGTTTTTAGAATTCATTCGGAAATTCAGAAGTTTTGTGTCTTTTTTGTTTGCTTAAATATTATTTGAAAAATGATTTGAAAAATTATTCTCAAAATCAATAAAATTCTATTATTTTTAAAATTGCAAAATTCTTCTCCAAAATTCAATTATTTTCTAAAATATTAATACAATTTTTGGCAAAATTTCAATTATTTTAATAGAAACATTTTCTAAACTCAATTATTTTCAATGTCTACTATTTTTTCAATTTCTACAATTATTTTTAAAATCAATAAAATTCTTTGAAAAAATTCAAAAATTTTCAAAAATTTTTTTAAAATTCTCTTCAAGATTTCAATTATTTTGATAAATAACTTAATTTTTTTCCAAAATTCAATTATTTTCTAAAATTTTATTAAAATTTTTGGCAAAATTTTCTGAATTCAAAAAGTTTCAATATTTTCTATTTTAATAAAATTTCACAAAAGATTTTAAGTATTTAAAAAAATTTTTTAATAAAATTCTACGCAAACAATTAATAATTTTCGTAGATAATCTTTAGAAATCTGTATTTTTTATACTTTTAATTAACAAATTCTGTAGAACTATTTTTTAAAAAAGTTTAATTTAAATTTTTTTCGTTTTATTTGAAGTTTTTGATATACATTTAATATTATTTCAAAAATTTCAACTCAATTCTTCAAAATAATTTATTTATCTTGATAAACATAGAAATTCTTTCCAGAAATTCAATTATTTTCAACAAATTTTTATAAAAATCCTCGTCAAGATTTCAATTAACCTTATAAATTGAATTCTTTTTGAAATTATTTGAAGTTTTTATTTTCTAATAATATTTTTAATTGAAGAATTTCCGAATAATCGAAATTTCACGTAAAATTAAATTGTAAACAAATAGATTTGAAAATTCTCAAAGATATTTTTTTAAAAATTATGTATTGAAAATAATTGATTTAAAAAAGAATTTTAGTTAGAAATTCTAGAAAATAATAATTGAATGAAAATGATGAAAATATTTTTGAAGGAGTTACTGTAACAATATTCATATAATATAAAATAATGATTTTATTATTCGGTCATCTTTAATTATTATAAGTTATTGAAATTCAAAAGATTTGAATTTGAATGTTTTGAAGAATTTTAATTCCTACGGAATAATAATAATTAATAATGATTAAATATTTATTTTAAAAAGAAATTATTGATGTTTTCGAATAATTTTACAATTAAAGAAATTCGCAAAGAAATGTATTAGGGAATTTTTTTTTTTGAGTATTTTAAAATAATTTTTAGAGTGAATCAGAATATTCTTTAGAGTCAGGGAGAAAGTAAAAATTTTGCTTAAAAATCAGGGAAGAACAAAATTAAATTTTTGTGGCAACTCTATTTATAATTATATTCAAGTCAATCTATTATATTTTTAATATTTATTTTCCCTCCAAAAAAAGGTACAATCGTCTCACGAGGATTCCAAAATCGTTGGCAAATTGTAAATCAATGGATGAATTTAGTGTCGAGGGAAATCAAGTCTCACAACTTCCAGATGGTTTACTTTCAAGTTTATCCGATTTAAAAACAATTACATTATCTCGAAATGCCTTTACATCGTATCCATCAGGTGGGCCGTCACAATTTACAAATGTCTATTCAATAAATCTCGAGCATAATCAAATTGACAAGATACCATATGGAATATTTTCGCGTGCAAAAAATCTCACAAAATTAAATATGAAGGAAAATCAATTGACAGCATTGCCATTAGATATTGGAACGTGGGTAAATATGGTGGAATTAAATCTTGGTACAAATCAATTGACAAAAATTCCCGACGACATTCAACATTTACAAAATTTGGAAATTCTCATATTATCAAATAATTTATTGAAACGAATACCGGCGAGTATTGCGAATTTAAATAAATTACGTGTCCTTGATCTTGAGGAGAATAAAATTGAGACATTGCCAAATGAAATTGGTTTTTTAAGGGAATTACAAAAATTGATATTACAATCAAATCAGGTGACATCGTTGCCAAGGGCAATTGGCCATCTTACAAATTTAACGCATCTCAGTGTTGGTGAGAATAATTTAAATTATTTACCAGAGGAAATTGGAACACTTGAAAATCTTGAATCACTTTATGTCAATGATAATGCGAATTTACATAATTTACCATTTGAGCTGGCACTTTGTACAAATCTCAGTATTATGTCAATTGAAAATTGTCCACTCTCGCAAATACCAGCGGATATTGTCGCCAATGGACCATCGCTTGTCATTCAATTTTTGAAGATGCAAGGTCCTTATCGATCCATGTAACAGGATCCTGATCAAGTAAGCTAATTTTTTTTCTTTTTTTTTCTATTTTAATTTTCTTTTTTCAATTTTCTGATTTATTTAAAAGAGATTCGCAGGGTGGCCACATGTCAGTAAAGTCAGGAAAATAAAATTTTTGTCAGTAAAATCAGGGAAATGATAGGAAAAAAATGAATGGCTTCCAAAATTTTAACTACAGTTTTTATGCATAATTAAATTCTTTTAATGAGTTTCTTTTTAATTTTTTTAAAATAATGTTTTTTTAAATAATTTTAATTAAAAATTTGAAAAATAATTGAATTAAACAAAGAATTTTTTCAATTTTTTAAAAAAATTTTGTATGTTTATAATTATAATTGAAAATTTGATTAATTCAATTCGATTAAAATGTATTGACACTAATTGAATTTCTGCAAAGAATTTTACTATTTATAAAAGTAATTGAATTCACTTAGGGTTATAATTTTAATTTTTAGAAATTATTAAAATTCATAAATAAATAAATTTTAATAATTTAATAATTAAATTTAAATTTAATATTTTCCTGTAAAAAGAATTTTGTCAGGGAAAATAATTTTAATATCAGTAAATTGTCAGGGAAATTGATAAACTGAAAATTGTGACCACCCTGGGGGCCGTTCAAAAAATACGTAACGCTATTTTTCGGAAATTTGGACCCCCCCCCTCCCCCATGTAACGCAATGTTGTATACATTAGCGCCATTTTTTTGCTGACCGTAACAAATAGCTTGACCCCCCCTCCCCCCTAAAGCGTTACGTATTTTTTGAACGGCCCCCTGGATACGAAAGTATTTTAATTATATTTCAAAAATTGTTTCTATCGAATTATAACCTACAGATTTTTTATTTCACTTTATTTTCAAAACGATTCCGTTTTGAATAAATTTCAGACTTTTGAAATTTAATTCTTTAATATTTTAATTCCTTAGTTGTAACGAATTTAAAATTTTTAATCAATATTTTTTTTGTAGTTGAACTTTTGTTCACTTTTGTTTACTTTTGTTTCAATTAAAAAAATATGAGATTCGCAACGTTTTTAAAACGAAAAATTTTAAATACTCCTTCTTGAAAATTTTCTTTGCTAAACTGCGTGAAATTATCGGTATTTACAAAATGCTGATTTTTCGAGTATTTGATTCTTTTAGCTAGTGCATTTTTTAGTTTTTAAAACGTTAGTAAAAATAAAAATAGAACAAAAAAATTAGTTTTGTCATTAACGTAAAAAATAAGTTTAAAACTTGCAAATTTCGCGAATTTTAAAGAAAAAAGTGTGCAAAATATTATTATTTATTTTATCGAAGAAAAATTGAATTTTTTCTTTTAATCAAAAGTCATAATATCGAACATCAGTATTTTCAACTTAAATTCATCACTTTCATAAATGAAGCATTATAGATAAAAAAGCTTTAAAAGCTTTCAAATTTATAGGATTTGAATTGAGAGACTAAAGTGAATGAATGAAAAATTAATTCTTTCAGTTGAAAGTGAAAATTATTTCGAAATAATTGCAAAATTGTTCTTACAAAAAATATTCAAAAAAAAAATAAAATTACTTGAATATTATCGGTAAAAAATACGAATCATTGCAAATAATTTTTCTAAAAGTTTAGAAAGTTCAAATTGAAGGAAATTGTTTTCAAAAAATTACTGTACAAAGAAGAAAAATAATTAAATCTTTAGTTAAGAATTTTTTTGTAAATTTGTAAAAAAAATACAAATTCTAAGAAGTAAAGAATATTTATCGTTGATTTGAACTTTCGAAACTTTTAAGAACGAATAAGAGATTTTTTGGTTTTGTTGAAAATGAGTGAAAAATTATGAATTTGAAAATTACTGTTTTTTTATAAGAGTATAAATAAATGTCAATTGAGTTTTACTCGATGTTGTTCGTTTACTTGTTGTGAATACTTTAGCAATATTATTGTTGCAAAGTACTTTGTACGTTTTATTAAAATATTATTTAATATAACTTCAGCGCATATACGGAATAAGTGCCAATGTTGTAATGTCGATTTTTCATCTTAAATTATAGGCATAGATAGAAATCTACTTCATCAATTTTTTTTTTTTTAATTTTCATTATCTACGATCTCTTAATACAAATTTACTATTTATATTATGATTTAAAATAAGCTCAAAAAAGAAATATTTCAGCCTTAAAAACTTAAAATTCTGCGCGTGCCATTTTGATTTAACAAAAAAAAAAAAATTCAGTATTTTTAATTTTAAAAAAATTTATTTTTCAAATATTCATTTAGAATTTTGTAAAAAAACAAATAAATTCTTTTCTTTCTCAAGTAATTTTGGAGAAAAAAATAAATTATTGATTCGAGTTTTGTCTGTAAAAATTGAGATTTCTTTCTGAGATATAAGAGTTTATTGAAAATAATTATTAAGAAAAAATAATAACTCTGTTTGTATTTACGTCAAAGTTCATAAAAGGGGAAAAATATTGGATTCTCTTGTTGACTGATATTAAAAAGAAAAAAATACACTTTACTGAATAAATATATTTTTATTTAAAAGTATATTGAATCTTAAAATAAAATAGATACATACGAAATTTTGTAATTAGAAAATTCGTATAAAAATGTAAATAAAAATCGATTTCAACGAATTTTTATTCAACGAGATAGACCAATTTTTCTTCCCCCCAATGAATGTAAATGTTATTCGAGTTCAACCTTCTGATTAATGTTCCAAAAGTTCTAAATTATCACGGGAACAAATTTTTAATTCGACTAATTTTCCTTCGTTAACTTATTTACATAATTTATTATAATAAATCGATCTATTTTAATTGATTTCGAAAGAAATACGAAAAATCGTTAATTTTTAATTAAATAAATATGAGGATAATTAATTATTAATTATCTTGATTATGTTAATTAATTAATTATTAGTATTACGAGAGACATTAAATTTTGAATTTTGAATCAACGCTCGTAAATATTTAGAACTTTTAAGAGCATTCCGGATTATTTCCTTCAAAGTATTTTTACTAAAACCTGACTTAATTGTATTATTAATCATAATTCTCGAAATTTTGAATGTTCACGTAAAGAAAATTTTTTTTTTTTTCAATTCAAAATTATTTTGAAAAATAAAGTTTGTATTTTAAGAAACAAACATTAATTTTCATGACAATAAAATGAATAAATTCAAGATGATGGGAAAAATTTTCTTGATAAGAAACTTAAGATTTTGGGAATAAATGATTAATTTGAACGTTAAGTGTTTCTGGTTTTTGAAACAAAAATTCTATATTTACAAGATGTATGTAAAAATATTTATAGTTTTGTAATACTATCGTTATACGAGATAGATTGTAATTGAAAAAATAGCCAATCCGTTATTTCAATGAATGTGATCGAAATTTTATATTATACGTTAAGGATAAATTAAAGTTGAAGCAAAGCGACAAAATATTGCAGTCAGTTTGTGTGAAAAGCAAAATAAAAATCACTATGTCAGGCAAATAGATGAAAAAAAGATAAAATAATACATAGAAACTTGAATAAAGTCAGAAAAAGAAATATTTTAATATACGCAAATAATCATTTTTCTCTGAGAATTAATGACACTTGTGATTTTTAAACAGAAACATAAGAGTTTTGCCTTCCAAGATGTGAAATTAAATCGAAAACTATAAATAGGAATTTTTCGATTTGAATGTCGTAAATTAATTTTTAATCCAAAATTAATTAAAAATTTTAATTCAAAACTTAAGTCGTAAAGTATTTTTATTCACTAAGAATATTTTGTTTCAAAGTTGAGATTAAATATTTCTGATTGTAAACTGTTATAAGTACAATTCATGAATGAGTAAATTTTTGTTTTTCACATCCTGATTATCGACTAAAAACGAGAGAAAAATTGGCGCTGCAAGAACTTTTGTAAAGAAAAAAATATCTTTAATTTTGTTGAAGAATGAGAAAACATTCTCTCATTGATTTTATAAATAAAAAAAATTATTTGAAATGGTTAAAACGTATTTCGTATAAAAATTGTCTAGCTCGTAAGAAACAGAATTTTACGCGAACACAAAAAATATTATTTTATAAAGTATTTTATCTACTTAGAGATTCAGAATTAATGATTTTGAAAAATGAGAAAAAAAATCTATTCCTCATCAAAACAATTTTTATTTAAATTTTTTCGAATTTCAAATTAACACTCGGAATACTTAAAAAAAATTGTAGTATTCAGTGTATATTTTTTTAACATCCTTGCTTAGAATCTTTCGTATCATACCTCAGGGCAAAAATACTTTCAACCATCCACAAAAGTTCTTGTAGATTAGCATTAGATAGATATCTGAAAAAAAATTATTATTAAGATTAAAAAAAAGAACAAACAAAGAGAGCAAGAGTGAGATAAACAGAAAGGAGAAATTTATCAGACTTTTATTTACTTGTTTTATCAAAAATATTTGGGAATTTCAAAAGAAAAAAAATCTGTCATTGAACATTTTGAAAATAATTACTTTTTCTAAAAATGAAAACATTTCTTTCAAAAAATTCTTTAATTTATAATTTATAAATTTTAGATATAAAAAGTATTGTTTATTCGTATACATGATAAGGAAAGGAAAAAAAAAGTTGATTGAAAGTTAAAGAAAAAGTGTAATATTAATTTGTTAAAGCAAACTGTTAAACAGTTTTTAAATGCCATAGACGTCCTATATAAATTACACATTCTGAGAGTGGACTTTATGTGGATAATAATTTAAAAAAAAGAAATTAATAAAGCTGAATAGTCAACTATTCTCGTATCGTGAAATTGTTGAATAAAACGTAATATTACGTGTACAATTTAAAAAACAATATGTAATATTAATGTATTTCAGTGTATATTATACTTAATATAGATGAACGTATAAATATTTCTAAATATACAAAATGTACTGTACCGCATTGTTTCGATTTATTTCTTAGAAAAATATTTACAATTCCGTCGATTTATTTAGTTTTTCATTCAATTTTTGGGAGAATTTCTCTGCAATCGAACTTTTTCTTTTTGGAGTAAAACTTTTTGATTTTCCCTCCGATATCTGGAATATATTTTGATTATCATATTTTACTTTTCATATTCTAGTTTTATTTCAATTTGAACAGGATTACCACAGGTCAGGAAAATCAGGAAAAAATCAAGGAAAAAATTTAATTTTTCCGAAAATTCAAAACTTTCTTATGAATTCTAAAAACTAAATTTTTTCCTGTACTTTTCCTTACTAAACAAAAAAAGACACAAAAATTCAGAATTTTCTTATGAATTCTGTCTTTTTTGTTTGCACTATAAACTCTGAAATTACTTCGAATTCTAATAAAAAAAAGCTTCAATTTTTTCTATTTCCGACAATAATTTCTTTCAAAATAATTTAATTCTTCAAGGTTATAAAATAATAACTTACATATAAATTACTTAATGAATAAAATGTTACTTAAAAATTTCAAAAGTGATATAAAGTATTATCCATTTTGTAAAATTAATTATTTGAACAATTTTAATTTTCATTCTGTTGAAATTAATCGAATTTTTTGTATATAATATTTAATATTATTTCTAAAATATGAACCAATTTTTTCAAAAGAATTTAATTATCTCGATAAATAATAATAAGATTCCTTATAGATATTAAATTATTTTCAAGAATTTTAATAGAATTCTTTGCAAAATTCAATTATTCTCATAAATTATAAAGTTCTTGTCAAGAATTCAATTATTTTCAGAAATTTTGATAAAATTCTTTGCAAAATTAAATTCTAGTCATCACAAGAATTCAATTATTTTCAAAAGTAATAAAATTCTTCGTAGAGATCCAATTATTTTCAAAAATAACATTCAATTATATTCATAAATAATAAAATTCTTGTCAAGAATTCAATTATTTTCAGGAATTTTAATAAAATTCTTTTCAAAATATCAATTATTTTCAAAAATTTTTCTCAATTCAATAATTTTCAATATCTACTATTAAAATGGAATTTTCCAAATGATTTCAATTATTTACAAATGATAAAAAAATTTCACAGGATTTCAATTATTTAAAATAGAATTTGCAGGAATTTAAAAAAAAATCAATTATTTAAAATTTTTTTTATAAAATTCTCCACAATAATTCTATTGATTTCATAAGTAATAAAAATTTCACAGGAAATTTAATTATTTCAATACAATTTTAATTCAATTCCACGAAAAATGTAATTATTCTTAAAAATTTTATTATAATTTGTCAAAAGAATTCAATTCTTTAATAAATTAATTATTTTTGTATTTACATAATGGAATTCTCGTAGAATTTTTTAAATAAAAATTGATTTAAAAATTAATTTAAGTTAAATTTTTAGATAATAATTGAATATTAGAAGCATCAGAGGATGAATTTTTAGAATTAATTGAATTTTGAAAAGGTTTCAAATTCAAATCTTTGGAAATATTCTTTAGGATCTGAGAAAAAGTCGAAATTTTGTCTGGAAATCAGAAAAAAGTCAGAGAAAAAGAAAATTATATTCTTTTGGCAACCTTGTTAAGGAATTCATTTCAAAATTAGTTGATTATTAATTATTTTAGAGCGAAAAAGGGATAAATAAATTTTTTTTACTCTTACCATTGATTTTATTTCCATTTTCTTTGAAAATGTTCCTGACGTCGAACTTTCCGCTTCTACAAAAGAAAAATCATTTGGAACAGTATTTCGAGTCCATGAACTCAAAATAACAGATTCTTGTTGATTAGGATTTTTTAATAATTGATAATTTTCCACTGCTTCTTCATTTTTTGTTTCATAATTTATCTCTTGTGTTGAAGGATTATTTTTCCCTTTTACTATCATATAATTGTCTATCGTATTTGGACAATTCAACAGTGGAATATGCTTTCTATGCGAAATTTCTTTGGCGAGTTTCAATTTTTTAGGTTTTTCGTAACCTCTTTCTATTGTTTTCGACATTATTTTTACAAACGAATTTGTTTCAACATCTTTTGTTGCCACTTGTTCATTTTGTCGATGTTTCACAATTTCATTCTCTAGGAATTTTAAATCCTCTTGTGACTTCTCAAGAATTTCGGTTAATCTAAAAATTACTAAAATTATGAAAGGAATCTGAAACTATTTAAAGAAAATGAATGCAAAATTAAAATGCAACAAAGATTTAAACCTTTCAATTTCATTATCGTCATCGGAAGAGAATTTTAGATTCCTTTTTTTCGTATTTTCAATTTCCTCTTCTTCTTCCTCGAAATTCTTTAATTCAAGTTCTAAACTTTTGATTTCGTTATTCAGTTTCTGAAGTTCTTCGTTTTCTTGAATCTCTGAAAAATGAAAAAAAATAAATAAATAATTGTTGTGAATTATTTACGCAAATCTAGAAATTAATAAAATTGCCTTAATGCCTTTTTCAATTTTTTCAGTAGTCTCTTTGAGAAATTCACAATTACATGGCGGGGGGATCCTTTGTCTTGGATAATTTACAAAAAAATTACCAAAATCATGTTTTTTTGAAAAATTCCAAACAGTCTCGCAATAATTGTCTTGAAGTTTGTACTGTTTCTCCCTTAATTTGTCCTTGAAAAAAGATTCTCAGGTAACGATTATATAATAGTAAAATTATAATAATACGAAGCAATGGAAAAAAAATCCGAAAGGTAAATAAATAAATTTTACTAATTGTTCTTTTTCGGTTTTCAAAGTCTTTTCTAGTTCTTCAATTTTTTCCTTATTAAATTCTACCATTTCTTTTTTGACTCGATGTTCGACCAATATTTTCGCATATTCTGAAGTTTCCTGCATTTTATAATTTTCTTTTTCTTCTTAAATATAATTTTAATATCTTGTTTTTTAACTTATTGTTTTACTATATACGTTTTCAATTTTAAATGTTCAGAAAGCAGTTAGAATTTGTTCAGTAAAACGAAGATCTATTTTTATTTATTTTACAAGAAACTCGATAAAAGTAATAAATGTTTATAAAGAAATACTGGATAATTATTGTTACTGTTTTAAGTAAACAACGTAAACAATAACAAATAGTTGTTTACTTTTTGGGAAAATACGGTACAATGTAAACATTCTGATTAGGGGAGGATATTTGTTTGAAAAAAAAATTGTTTCCTAAAATGGCTACCAACAAAAGGCGCTGCAATCTAGAATTTTCGTTCCCACCCCTGTCAATAAAACCATAAAAACCAAACAATAAAACAGTGCATAAACTCTTTTCATTTGTAGTAGACTAGGAATTTTTTATTACTTATTATCGAGGAATAATAATTATAATTAAATAATAATTCCAAATAAAAGTATTTTTAACTTTTAATAGAGTTTGAATTTCAAAGATAGCCCGCGCAAAGTACATAAAGGTGCTTTTCCAAACTATACTATTTTCTGATTGGTCGAGAGAAATTGTCTCGTTTAAGGCAAATTTTCAAGAACTCCCGCCAAAACATTCTCGTTTTCCGGTTTCACTTGTTGCCGATTGTTTGGGTCTCGTTAAACGTGCTGTGATTATTGCATTTAATTTTAAGAAAAACAAAGCCGACTGTAGGAAAATTAATTGCCAAATTCAACAGAATTTAAGTGCTTTATTACAATTTGGTTAGGAGTCTACCAAGTTTTTCGACATATTCTCCTGAGACTAATTTTTTCATTATGGTAAGTTTTCTGTCATTTTGTTTGCTCTGGCGAATGTTAGAATAGTTTTAAAAATCCTTTTAATTCTTATTTAAAATGTAAATATAATAAAATAAATTTACTATATTAAATTATAATTAATTGTTATGCTTTCGTTTGTTTATTTTGCTCACGAAAATATTTGTTTACATTTTTTTATTAAAATATTATTATTTTTTTGATTTTGTAGAGTCAACCAAGTTCGCCAGTTCGCTCTGATCGTTATCGTGAAGCTTTAACATCACCAGCTCCCGATATTGACGAACCTTTTGCCGATGAAAGCGATTTACTCGGAGACGAGAATGACATTCCAAATGAAGAAGATGAGGAAGGAGAGGAATTGTTTGGCGATAATATGGAAGCGTATGTTTATAAATTTTCCTTTTGCAATTAAAATTCAAATGGTAAGTTTTAATATTGTTTCTTTTGCAATTTTTTTCACAGCGATTACCGACCAATGTCGGCTCTCGATCGTTACGATCGAAATCTCATGGACGACGAAGATTATTCAGAAATTTCGCAAGGAGATCGAGCGCTCGCTGAGGACGAGATGAGAAAGCGAGATCGTGCCGCTGGAATTATAAGAGATGACAGAGATCTATTTTATGGTTAATTTTATTTTGCATTCGCAAAAACTAATCAAAAATTCCAATTTTCCAATAATAAATATTTATTAATTTCAGAGGATAGTGATGACGAGTTGATGCCATCTCACAAGAGAAGAATGGCCGAGAAAGCAGCCGCTGGAGAACTTGAAGAGGAGGAGGTAATTTACTTTAATTCACTTTTCATTAAAAAAAATTCTTTCATTAGAAAAAAATGATTTACTCAACAATCAATCATTTCAGATGATCGAGTCAATTGAGAATTTAGAAGACACAAAAGGCCATTCGGTGAAGGAATGGGTCTCAATGTTGGGACCACGCACCGAAATTGCAAATCGATTTAAAAATTTCCTCAGAACTTATACAAATTCCAAGGGACAACATATGTACAAAGAACGAATTCGACACATGTGCGAAAGCAATCAGGTAATATTAAATTAATCAATAAATTATTCAAGAATATAATTTTCTTTTTTAATTTACAAAAATAAAAATTTCCCTTTCAGTCGAGTTTTGTTGTCGAATTTACAGTTCTCGCCAGCAAGGAACATATTTTAGCTTACTTCTTACCGGAAGCACCATTCAAAATGCTTGAAATTTTTGACGAAGTTGCAAAAGAATTGGTATTGACAATCTTCCCAAGTTACGAACGTGTCACGACTGAAATTCACGTGCGAATTTCCGAATTGCCTTTAATTGAAGAACTGCGAACATTCAGGTATAAAATTTAAATATTAACAGACTTTGCACTTATTTACTAAATTCTACTCTTGTAAAAAGTCAATTTTTCGATAGCTACTCTTTTACTACTTTTTCTGACTTTAAGCTCCTTTTTGCTACTTTTTAAAATTAATTATCGAGTACGAAGCCAGAAAATTACAAAATAACAAAATTTTTTGTGTTCCCAGGAAATTGCATGTAAATCAACTGGTAAGAACTCTAGGTGTGGTGACGGCGACAACCGGAGTTATGCCACAATTATCAGTCGTGAAATTCGATTGCAATAAATGTGCTTGCGTTTTGGGTCCGTTCGTCCAATCGCAAAGTACAGAATTCAAACCTGGTTCCTGTCCACAATGTCAGAGCACTGGTCCTTTCATGGTATTTGATTAATTTTTTACTTGAATTACCTTTAATTGTAAAAGTAGAGAAAGTAAGAAAGTGTAATTTAGAAGATTATTCAATTATTGAAGATTTTTAATTTTTCTCTTTTAGATTAATATGGAGCAAACGTTGTATCGTAACTATCAAAAGATAACAATTCAAGAATCGCCGGGAAGAATTCCCGCGGGGCGTATTCCGCGAAGTAAGGATTGCATTTTATTGTCTGATTTGTGTGATCGTTGTAAACCCGGCGATGAAATTGACGTCACGGGAATTTATACGAATAATTACGATGGTTCGTTAAATACAAACGAGGGTTTTCCGATATTCTCCACTGTTCTTCTCGCGAATCATTTGCACGTGAAGGATTCAAAGGATATCGTTGCATCGTTAACGGAAGAGGACGTGAACAGTATTAGGGAATTGAGCAAAGATCCGAGAATCACAGATCGAATTGTTGCGAGTATGGCGCCTTCGATTTACGGACACAAGTTCATTAAGCAAGCATTGGCAATGGCAATTTTCGGCGGTGTTTCCAAAAATCCAGGTTGAGAAAATAGTATTCTTTTGTTGAGAGTGCGTCGTAAATTGGAGAAAAATAAACTTTATTGTTTTTTTTTCTCATTTCAGGAAAGAAGCACAAGGTGAGAGGAGACATTAACGTTCTGGTTTGTGGAGACCCGGGAACGGCAAAATCGCAGTTTTTGAAATATACGGAGAAAATAGCACCGAGAGCGATTTTCACAACTGGTCAAGGAGCTTCGGCTGTCGGTCTCACGGCTTACGTGAGACGTTCGCCGCAAACAAGAGAATGGACCTTGGAAGCTGGAGCTTTAGTTTTGGCCGACACGGGAGTTTGTCTCATTGACGAGTTCGATAAAGTAAGATTTATTTTTATTCCAGGGTTGCCACAGGTCAGGGAAATCAGGGATTTTTATTAAAAGTACTGGACAGTCGAAGAAAAACAGAATTAAATTTCCGTGTCAAACCTGCATTTACTGTCGTCATTTTATTTGAAAAATTTCAATTTTTTTAAAAATAGCCTTTTGGCTCTAATTATTACATTTACTTATGTACAAACTTTTTTTTTTGTAATTTAGATGAACGATCAAGACAGAACATCAATTCACGAAGCCATGGAACAACAAACGATTTCAATTTCAAAAGCCGGTATCGTGACATCACTTCAAGCTCGATGTTCAGTTATTGCTGCCGCTAATCCCATAGGCGGAAGATACGATCCCAGCATGACTTTCTCCGAAAATGTACAAAAAATTTTTTATAAAATATTTTCAATATTTGGAAAATATAGATATAGTTTGGAAAAAATAGATAATTAACAAAAATTCTCTTTTCTCTACAGGTAAATCTATCGGATCCAATTCTTTCGCGTTTCGATATTTTGTGTATCGTTAAGGATGAAAAAGACGCAAATGATGATGAGAGGCTAGCGAAATTCGTCGTCAATTCACACATTAAACATCATCCGAATTTCTCTGACGATTCAGAAATACTTGATTTCCAAACTCCCAGCACGGAATTGCCAATACCTCAGGATCTCTTGAAAAAATACATTGTTTACGCGAAGCAAAACGTTCATCCGAAATTAACGAACATTGACAATGATAAAATTGCCAGAAAATATAAAGATCTGCGTCAAGAGAGTTTGGTGAGTATACACTTTGGAATAACAGGTTTACTTTTTATAAAAGATTTATTTATTGAATGGGAAATTTTGAATTGATTTTAAAGTCGACGGGAAGTCTTCCGATCACTGTCCGACATATTGAGGCAATTATAAGAATGTCGGAGGCGTGTGCAAAAATGCAGTTACGTGATTACATTCGTGAGGAGGACGTTAATATGGCTATCAAAATGGTTCTGCAGAGTTTCGTCGAGACACAAAAGTATTCGGTTAAAAAGAGTATGATGCAGGTGTGTATATATTACAAAATTTCAAAAAATGAGACTTTTTTTTACTTATTTTCAAATATTGCGACTTTTTTCAATTTATTCTCAAAAATAGTGACTTTCTCGAATATTATCACAAAATCTAATCATTTTTATTTCAGACATTCAAAGCCGATCTTAACTACAAGGAGGATCACAGTGATCTTCTCTATCACATCCTGAGGGGAATCACTCACGATCATCTTGCTTTCCAACGTGCAATGCATGGCAATCGTGTCACAACTGTCGAAGTTTCCGAAAAAGAACTTCAAGATCGGGTAAAGTTTCTTTTCTCTCTAGTTTCATTAATAATAATTATTAATAATATTAAATATTCTTGTTTATTATTAAAAAAAAAATTTCGCAAGAATTTAATTATTCTCATAAATAATAAAATTCTTGAGAGCAATTCAATTATTTTCAATACAATTTTAATTACATTTTCTCGAAAGAATTTAATTTAATTATTAATTCATAATTATTATTATTACTTTTTTTTAATTAATGTTAAATAATCTTATTTCAGGCGAGGCAGATAAAAATTCACGATCTCTCATCATTCTACGAAAGCGAAATATTCAAAATGAATCACTTCAGTTACGATCCAAAACGAAAAGTAATAGTAAACATTCTACCTGCCATGGATTGCGATTAATCCCTCCGAAAAAAATGTCTACCTCCCTCTTTTTATACCATTTTATTTATATTTTTCTAAGAAAAAAACGGACAAAGAAATTCGCGTAAGTTGAATTAAATTTTTTTTACTTTTTTAACTATTTTAATTAATTTATAAATGTTTTTTTTTCTATTTAAAAAAAACTGAAGATCCATGAAACAACGTCAAAAAGAAAAAAAACAAGAATTAATAAATTTTGTTTTAATAAAAACGTCATGACAATAGATTACAAAAAATAATTACAATCATTTGTTGAAATTTACAGAATTAGGAATTGATTGATTAAAAAAAAAAGAATTTTTTTTAACTAATTATGTTTTATCTTTTTCTTTTTCTTGCTCGATACTTTACTAGAAGTGTGACTTGAATTACTGCTACTGCTGCTGCTCGAAGAACTGGAACTGCTACTAGAACTACTAGAGCTACTCGAGTCACTGTTACTTGAATCCGAATCCGATGAACTATCACTATCACTACTTGAACTTGATGAACTTTCTGAACTACTCGAACTGACAGAATCCTTCCTTTTCTTATTCTTCTTAACCTTCTCCTCCTTGACCACTGCAGTTTCTGGTTCACTAGGAGAGAAAAAAATCAAGTAAGTACTTTCTATGATTTACACAAAAAACTTTTTTTAAACATTTTTAAAAATTTGCAACTTTTTATAATTTCTTTTTTAAATCAGGGTTGCCACAGGGTTTGCCTTCAGAAAATAATAATAAAAAAAAATTGAATTTTTGAGAAGTTTCAAATGATTGCAAAAATTCAATTATTTTCAAAAGTAATAAAATTTTTCGCAGAAATATAATTATTTTCAAAAGAAATAAAATTCTCGGCAAAAATTCAATTATTTACAAAAGTAATAAAATTCTTCGCAAAAATTCAATTATTTTCCAAAATTCTTTTTAAATTCTAGGTAAAATTTCAATTATTTTCAAAAATTTAATTAAAATTATTGGCAAAATTTCAATTATTCTCAAAACTTTTCCTAAATTCAATCATTTTCAATATCTAGTATTTTAATAAAAGTTTCCAAAAGAATTCAATTATTTAAGCAAAAAATTTTTTTAATTCTTTGCAAACATTTAATTACTTTTATAAATAGGTAATAAAATTTTCACAGGAATTCAAGTATTTAAATCACAATTTTCATAAAATTTTTCAAAGAAAATCAATTATTTAAAAATATTTTTGTAAAATTCGTCCCAAGAATTCAATTATTTTCATAAATAATAAAACTCATCGCACAATTTAAATCATTTTTAATACAATTTTAAATCAATTTGCTCGTAAAATTTAATTATTCAATTAAATTTTTCTGGCAACCCTGTTAATCGTTTGACTTTTTTTATAAATTAGAATCTAAAATATAGATTCAAAAGAGAATAGAATAAAAACTTACATATCAGGGGTCTCCTTTTTTTGCAATTGCTTCCGAAGGAGTGTTGTTCGTGACGATCTGTGAACGTATTTTCGTTTTCCTTTGCACTCATAACTCCAATGACCCATTTCCAAACATTTTTGACACCTCATTCCTTGTGGAAATGGATTTCTGTGAAAGGTGTTTAGTGAAATTTGTTAGAAAACCAAAAATGTTTCTTTTGAAGGAGACTGTTCAAGTCTTATAAAATAAGTTCATTATTTTATAATAGAGAATTAAACGCGTATTTATTTAATTCCAAATTATCGATAATTAACATCTAGTAGCGAAAAATTGTTTGCAGTGAATTATATTCTATCAGTAAATACTGATTGATTTTGCGAAAAATATTAATAAAAAAAAATATAAACTAAAATTCCGTAAGAAAACTAAATCGACAGAAAATTTGTTTACAGTTTAGTAAATTTACTAAAAGTTATGAAAGTGAGATATTTATTTAAATTTGGACGGAGATATTAAAAGTATTAAATTTACCAGAGAGAATTAAAAACTGTTGTAATTAATTAATTAAAACTGTAAAAAATACAGGAAATTTTGTTCACATACGTAAATAATTATATTGAAGTTTTCGATTTAAAAAAAACAGATAAAATAATTAAAAACATTTTCCAACTCACGGTTTCTTCATATATTTTATTCCACTCGAACTCATTGTGATAAATGTTAATAATAACAATAATTACTCAATTTACACTTGGTTTTTTGGATATTTCGGGTATATTTGTTTATTGTCTGGATTGTCTGTCATGCAACATAACCTAAAAATCATGCGTGAAAAGTTAAAGGCTTGTTCACAAGTTTCCACAGAATAAGTGAACGGTACTAAATTTAATTGGCTGTCGTGTATCAGTTCTACAAGAAGAACCAATGAAAAATTATTCCGCGGTCAAATTTGAACTAAGGAAACATGAATGTAAAGTTTGACTTTGAAAATATATTTTAATATCAAAAATTAAAAGTTAAAAATTAAAAATACATAAATTTATTTCTATATCCAGAGAAGAAAAATAAATAGAAATATTTCTGAAAGTGTGTCACGTCCACAGCACACAAACGCAGAGGCGGACATCTTGTGACGCATGCGCATTATTTCAGGGATAGGTTTATATCAAGAAGACTAGTTTATATAGAAAAGTGCATTATCCACATTTGTGTGCTAAGACAGTGATTTTTTTTAATAATTAAAAAAGTATTATTTCTAATTTAACAAAAAAAAACAATGGTAAGTGCTATTCCTAGTGATTTCTACAGAAAAATAGGATCAACTAATTAAAAACAAAACTACTTAAAAATTTGTATATTGAAATGCAAATCAGTAAAACATCTCTTCAAAACAAGTTCGACCACTTTACGGATATATATTAAATAATGGCTATCTGTCAATCAAATTTAACTGTATTGAATTAAATAACTGTCTTCTTATCATCTAAACGATAAGAATACATTTGCTGGTTGCTGATCAACGAAAATTAATACAGTGGGTGGTCTCCTAACCTTGAATTAGTGTGTCTGCTAAATTGTGCATGAAAAATAACACATTGTTGATAATTTTTTGTTAAATTCCCCCCCAAAGTAGATGGATATTTTCTGGATATTGAAGATATTCTGCAGCAAACTATAATTAACTGTTTGCAAAAATTAATTGTTGTTTTGCAAAAAAGTCTGCTTTGATAATCAAATCTGATAAAAAGTTCGAATCGAATATTCATTTACCGTGGGGATTTAATTTCGTGCATGTAATGCTTGCAACAACTTTTTTTTTAAGTATCCTTATAATAGATGGATATTTAGGAGATTTTGGATGTTTTTTGATAATTTGGATATTTGTACTTTATCTAAATTGTCTGAATATCCTTCAATATCCTTAGGATTTTCTAGGGTTACCCTAAATATCCATATGTCATAAGAGGTGGGAGAATAAATATTTACCACAAACAATTACATCTTGATCTTAATAAAAATGCGATACAATTCCCTGGAATCTAATTATTTCATACAAATTTTCTAGATGAAATTCAAAATTTTTCAACTGTAAAATTATAAATAATCGAATTATAAAATTCTAAATTTTATTGTAAATTTGTATTATAAACCTGCGGAATTATTTAATCAGCAAATTATACTATAGTGTATGATAGTAATTCAACTTTGCATCTATTTTTGTATATTTTTAATTTTGTAGCTGTTTGTTTCTTCAGTAGTTGAATTTGTTTTTAGCTTAAATTGCATGAATCTACCTGGCATTTGTTGTTAGGTATCTTTGTTTTTCTCACAGCCTTCGACACCTGCAATGACAGGACTCGAGGAGCAGGAGAAATTGTTGGAGGATGCGAGCAGTGTCGTTAAGGTGCAAGCCTTTGAAATGAAACACAATTTGGATAAATCAAAACTCATGGATGCATTGAAACATGCATCGACAATGCTCGGTGAACTTCGCACCTCTTTATTGAGTCCCAAGAGCTACTACGAACTCTGTAAGTTTTTTTTTCAAAACAAAAAAAAAATTAACAATAATGTTGAAAAAGAGTTTTAAGCGATGTAAAACTAATAATTTTAATTTAAAATAACTTTTTGTTTTCTCATTTGAAAATCAGATATGGCAATTACCGATGAACTGCGACATTTGGAATTATTTTTACTAGACGAATTTCAAAAGGGAAGAAAAGTTACTGATTTGTATGAATTGGTACAATATGCCGGAAATATTGTTCCCAGACTGTGAGTATTTAATACTTTTTTGCGATTTGGTACTATTTGGATACTTTTATTTTTTTTTTGAGAATTTCCACTATAATTTACAAAAAATCTATTTCTTTTGCAGCTATCTGCTAATCACAGTTGGATTGGTGTACATCAAAACGAATCCATGCCTTAAAAGAGATCTTTTACGTGATCTCGTTGAGATGTGTCGAGGAGTTCAACATCCCTTGCGAGGACTCTTTTTAAGAAACTATTTACTTCAATGCACGAGAAATATTTTGCCAGACTCTCCGGAGGGGGACGACGAGGAAGGAACCGTACGAACAAAAATTCCTTGCTTTTTCAAATTATTTTCTTTTTTTAAAAAAAAGGAAATTTTCAGTTTTAATTCGAAATTTGAAGTTGATTTTCTAATTTTCATTTCAGGTACGTGACAGTATTGATTTTGTTCTGATGAATTTTGCCGAAATGAATAAATTGTGGGTGCGAATGCAGCATCAGGGACATAGTCGCGATAGAGAGAGACGAGAGCGTGAAAGAGAGGAATTGAGGATTTTAGTTGGAACAAATTTGGTTCGATTGAGTCAATTGGAATCGGTGACTCTGGATATTTACAAAAGGGTGAATAAATCTTTTTTTTCGTTTCAAGAATATTGTAATTATTTACTTAATTCAGTCGGGTTCGTTTGTAATTATAAACAAACTCGTATTTTAATTATTATAGTATTATAAATTATACTGATAAATCAGGATTGCCACGGGTCAGGGAAAAGTCAGGGATTTTTATTAAAGTACTGGAAAAAATTGAATTTTGGAGAAATTATCTACAAATGATTGCAAAAATTCAATTATTTTCAAAAGTAATAAAATTCTTCGCAGAAATTCAATTATCTCTAAAAATTACAAAATTCTTTTCCAAATTCAATTGTTTTTAAAAATTTTAATGAAATTCTTGGCAAGTTTTAATTATTCTCACAAATTTTCATCAATTTAATAATTTTCAATATTCACTATTTTAATAAAACTTTCCTAAAGAATTCAATTATTTAAAAAAAATTTTTTAATAAAATTTTTAGCAAACATTCAATTATTTTTGTAAATAATAACATTTTCACAGGAATTGAAGTATTTAAAACACAATAATCTTAAATTTTTTCAAAGAAAATAAATTATTTAACAGATTTTTGTAAAAATCTTCGCATGAATTCAATTATTTTTAAAAATTTTAATAAAATTCGTTGCAAGAATTCAATTATTTTCATAAATAATAAAACTCAGCTTAGGATTTCAATTATTTTTAAAAAATTTAACGCCATTCTTCGAAAAAATTCAATTATCTTGATAAATAACGAAATTCTTCATAGAAATTCAATTATTTTCAGAAATTTTAATGAAATTCTTTGTAATAAAAACAATTATATTCATAAATAACAATATTCATCACAAGAATTCAATTATTTTCAAAAGTAATAAAATTCTTCACATGAATTCAATTATTTACAATTTTTTTTATAAATTTCTTCGCAATACTTCCATTATTTTCATGAATAATAAAATTCCTTTTTGGGAATTCAATTATTTTTATAAACAATAAAACTCATCGCAGAATTTCAATTATTCTTATTTTTTTTCAATTACTCGATAAGATATTTATTTTTGTTTTTAAATAATTGAATTCTCGTAGAATTTTCTAATTGAAATTTATTTAATAATGAATTTTAGTTAAAATTTTAGATAATGATTGCAGATATTGAATTATTTTCATAAATAATAAAATTCCTTTTTGGGAATTCAATTATTTTCATAAATAATGAAACTCATCGCATAATTTCAATTATTTTTATTTTTTTCAATTACTGAATAAATTATTTCTCTTTGTATTTAAATAATTGAATTCTCGTACAATTTTCTAAAAAAAATTAATTTAAAAATAAATTTCAGTTAAAATTTTAGATAATATAATTAAATATTTGAAGCATTATGGCATGAATTTTAAGAAAGAATTCAATTTTGAAAAGGTTTAAAATTGAAATCTTTAAAAATTTAAATTTCCCATACTTTTAACTAACAATTCTGTTGAATTAATTTTTTTGAAAAAGATTAATTGAATTTTTTAAAACTTATTTCAAGTTTCTATTTTTTAAATTTAAATATTTAATTGGAAGATTTCCAAATATTCGAAATTTCGTAAAATTGAATTGTAAACAAATGGATTTAAAAATGCTCAAGGAACTTTTGCCATAAATATTAAAAATAATAAATAATAATTGATTTCTTTCGAAGAGTTTTAATAAAAATTTTTTTAAATAATTACATTTCTCGAAGAATTTACTTAAAATTGTATTAAAAATAATTGAGATCCTCTGAAGAATTTTATTATGTAAGAAAATAATTGAAATAATGTGAATAATTTTATTATTTACGAAAATAATTGAATTCTTGCAACGAAATTTTATTAATTTTTTTTAAATAATTGAAATCCAGTGTAGAATATTATTATTTATGAAAATAATTGAATTCTTGCAATGAATTTTATTACATTTCTTTTAAATAATTTAAATTCTGTCAAGAATTTTATTATTTATGAATATAATTGAATTCTTGCAACGAATTTTTATTACATTTTTTTTTAATTGCATTCTTTTAAAAAATTTGATCAAAATAGCAGATTTTGAATTTTATTAAATTTTTTATTTTATTTATCAAATACTAGTAATTTTTATTCTAGTTTGTAGCAATTTTACTAATTTTTTTTGCTTCAATTTTTTTAGTTGGTTCTTCCTGGAATTTTGGAGCAAGTGGTCAGTTGTCGTGATGCAATTGCCCAAGAATATCTCATGGAATGTATAATTCAGGTAAATTTTGTTCAATAATTTGTTACCTTGCTACCAAGTCACATTTTTTTCTTAATTCTAAAAATCGTTTCTCGATTTATTTCTAATGATTAAAATTTTTTTCAGGTCTTCCCTGACGAGTTTCACTTGCAAACACTGAACGCTTTTCTGAAATCTTGCGCTGAATTGCAAAACGGTGTCAATGTGAAAAACATAATAATTTCACTAATCGATCGTCTTGCCGCATTTAGTCAAAGATCAGAAGGAGTTGGCGGTCCGGGAAGTCCAAGTCAACTCGCCGGGATTCCACAAGATGTTAAACTATTCGATGTATTTAGCGATCAGGTTGCTTCCATTATCCAGGTGAAGTGATTTTTTTTACTTAAATTCTAAGAACTAATTTTTTTAATAACTGATTTTTTTTATTAAATTCTAATAAAAATAAAATTTAGTGATTTTATCAAAATTTTGTGGACTGTTCAGTGATGATTAGGTACTGCACTTTTTCTTGATAGTTCCATGATTAACAAAATCAAGATTTCCTTTCTCTCGTCTAGTTTAAGTCTGAGAACAGTAATTAGAATAACTTTGTCGTTCGTGTAAATAATATTTATTGATTTTTTTCTTCCTTTTTTTCGCACTCGACAATCGGGAGATAAATTCGGGGTCAAAGAACATTACTGATTATTTACTTTTTCAATTTTTCATACAACATACAACAGTTGTGTGTAAATACTCAAAGGTGAATTAACGATTTTTTCCCCTACAGAATAGACAAGATATGCCACCGGAGGATATTGTTTCACTGCAAGTGGCTTTAATTAATCTAGCACATAAATGTTATCCAGATCGGGTGGATTATGTCGATAAGGTCCTTCATACGACAGTGCAAATCTTCCAAAAATTAAACATCGAAAAGTAAGAAATTCTTTCATTCTTTTAAATTCTTTCTGAATAATTTTATTTATACAAAATAATTTATTTCTATTTGATGGAGAAATAATTTTAATTATTTTCTTAAAGATTGGAATACAATAGCGCTGTTTCGAGGGAATTAGCGAGACTGATGAAAATTCCAGTGGATAATTATAAGAATATTTTAGTTGTTTTGAAATTGGAGAATTTTGCTCCGCTATTGGAATATTTTGATTATGAGGGGAGAAAAATGTTGGCGATTTATGTTATTAGCAATATTCTTGATAATGAGACGCTAATTCCAACGCAGGAACAGGTGGACGCTATTTTATCAATTGCAGCGCCATTGGTGCAAGATCAACCGGATCAGCCAAATATTGAAGAGGATCCAGAAGATTTTGCCGAGGAGCAAGGCTTACTTGGTCGATTAATTCATCATTTCAAATCGGAAACGGCCGATCAACAGTATATGATTTTGAGCGCGGCTCGAAAACATTTCAGTGCCGGTGGCAATAAACGGATTAAATTCACACTACCGCCGATTGTTTTCCAAGCTTATCAACTTGCTTTCACCTATAAAAACTTGAGTGACAGTGTTTGTATTTAAAATTTTCTTTTTTTGACTACTTAATTTTTAATTTAATTTTTAAATAGTACTAAAACGTACTATTTACTATTTTTTAACGTCATAAATAATAAAATTCTCACAGGAATTTAATTAATTTAGAATAGCATTTTCAAAAAAATTTTTGAGGCATTTTAAAATTTTAAAACATGATTATTCTACAGTTAAATTAATAAAATTGTGGTAAAATTCTATTTTACAGGACGAAATGTGGCAGAAGAAATGTCAAAAGATTTTCCAATTTTGTCACACGACGATTATGGCATTAATGAAGGCCGAACTTGCCGAATTACCGTTGAGATTATTTTTGCAAGGGGCACTTGCAATCGGAGAGATTCGTTTCGATAATTTCGAAATGGTCGCCTATGAATATATGAGTCAAGCTTTTTCCATTTACGAGGATGAAATTAGTGACTCAAAGGCGCAACTTGCAGCGATTACACTGATAATTGCAACTTTCGAGCAAATGAGTTGTTTCGGCGAGGAGAACGCCGAACCGGTGAGAAATCAATGTGCACTCTATGCCAGTAAACTTCTACGAAAACCTGATCAGTGTCGTGGAGTTGCAACATGTTCACACATCTTTTGGTCGGGAAAATCTTTAGCCACTGAAGGAAAAGAGGTAATTTTTGTTTTCTAATTTAATTTTCTAAATTCTAATTCTAATTTCGGCCTAATTGCTTCATACGATATTCTAAACGAATTAAATTATAATTTCTAACAGTACAAATGGTACAAAACAGTACAAATTGGGTAAAATTCTAAACAAAGTGATGGAAACTAATAACGAATTTTAATAAAATTAGAAATTAAAATTCTTTTAGATGCAAGACGGAAACAAAGTATTAGACTGTTTGAAGAAGGGAATACGCATTGCAAGTCAGTGTATGGACACGTCCGTTCAAGTTCAACTCTACGTTGAACTATTAAATCACTATATTTATTTTTATGAAAAAGGAAATGCATCCGTAAGAATAATTTAATATTTTTAATAAATTTAGACGCTTCACAGTGAAAAAGACCTATAGCTACAAGAGATTGTTAACTTCAAAGTGAAAATACTCAATGAGGTTTAGCTCTCAGTGCAAATTAAAAATAATTAAATCTTTACTATGTCCAAAATATTCAATAAGAAATACTTTTACAAAAAAAAAAAAATGCTATTATCGGAAAGAAAAAATTTTTGAAAGGGAAATTAAAAAAATTGATACTTTTTCAGACTTATTTTCAAAAATTGCGAATTTTTCGACTTTTCTTCTAAATATTGCAACAAAATACAACATTTTTTAAATATAAAATGCAACTTATACCGATTTTTAAAGTGCGAAAAATAACTATAAACAAATCTTTCAAAAATTATTTTTGAATAACTTTTTTAAGAGATATTTAAATTTTTTAAATATTTCTGTAAAAAAAACCTTTTTGAAATTGAAATTTTCTAAAATTTAATTGAAAATAATTAATTTTTTTAAGTATTTTGTTACAATTTTGAAAAATCAACTTTTGTTGATAATTGAATTTTTGCAAAGATTTTACTTTTTAAAGAAAACAATTGAATTGATTTTAAGGATTTATTAAAATTTTGTTGAAAATAATTGAATTTTTGCAAAAAATTTTATTATTTTTATAAAAATAACTTTATTCTTCCGAAGAATGTTATTATTTACGAAAAAGAAATTAAAATTCTTTAAAAATTTGATTATTTTTATTTATATTTTTCAAAAATTCAATTATTTTTAAAAGATTTTACCAAATTTCAATTGTTTGTAAATTTTTCAATTGTTTATAATTAAAAAACTATTATCTTTCAAAAATTATTGAAAAATTAATTGTAAAAAAGTCTTTATTATAATTTTTTGAAAATATTTTACCATATAATAACTGAAATATAAAATCACAGATAGTTACAATTATTATAAAAAATTGAGTTTTTGTATTTAAAAAATTGAATTCGAGAAGAACTTTCGTAAAATTATTTTAAAATAACTTAAATCTCTTGTCGCGTTAGGTCTCTTTCATTTTATCTCAATTAGTCTTAAGCTAAAATTATTTACTCTTTACATTCTAATCGAAAACAAATTTTAATTTTAGGTAACAATTCAAATTTTGAATCAAGTAATAGCAAAAATACGCGAGGAATTACCAAATTTAGAAGTGAGTGAAGAAACGGAACAAATACAAAAGCATTTGGCAAATACTTTAGAACATTTACGAAATCGAATAGAATCCCCAGAATCCGAAGGTTTGACATACGAAGGCCTTGTTCTTTAAATTAATACTACTTTTTTTTGTAAAAATACCTGTAGTTTTGTACATATTTTCTATATTATATAAGAACAAGAAAATGAAAATATTTTCTTTATGTCGTTTTCTTAAGAAAAAGATTCGACTACAAAAGAAAATATTGCGATTATTTTGACAAAAGAAGATGTAAATATCTTCGTGTTGAGACTAAATTTCTTTAAAAAAAAAAAAGTTGTTAATGTTTTATGGAAAAAAAAAAGAAATGTCGATAATGCGAAAAAAATAATATTTCGACTAAATAGAATTTTGCTAATTATTTTTTATTTTTATTTTCTCAAGGGATTTTTAATACCAGTCCATTTATTAAGTGTTGCAATATATCTCATAATTTTTGTACCTCTAGTTATTGTTCACTATTTATATACAATTGAAGATTTAAAAGAGAGAAAGAGAATTACATTTTATGAAAATGTAATTGATGTAAAAAAAATTATTCAAGTGCGATTGATATTTCACTATTATGCGTGATAACAAAAAGGCACTTTATATATTGGTTTTAATAAAACTTTTGTTTTAATTAATTGTATTCGTAGTGTTTATTTCATAAAAATTCTTTTTATTCTAATCAATTCTAATTTTAACCCCAGAGTTATTTTTGTTTATTTATTTTATTTTATTCTTTTTATTTTTTTTTCTTTTATTCTTTTTTAAAATTTTTTCATATTTCGCGCCATTTTTCTTCCATTGGTCAGAGTCAGCTGACTTTTTTTTGGTTATGTTTAAAATGGCAACACATGTGTTAATGCGGCTTTTATTTTTGATTGTAAATTAATTGTTTTAATAAGTGAACAATGTTACCGCGTATTTATAGTATTGTTCAAAGAAACGTGAATTCTTGTGTTGTTGTTTCCAGTAGATTTTGCACATACGTTGAGGTGAGTTAATTTATTTTTACTAAAATGTTTACTATAGTATAACCATGATAGTCATTTTATGATTTGTATTTGTTATTGTTAATAGTTGTCCTGCTAAATTAAGACCATGTCAAAATTTCAGATTTTCACATTAAGTTTTGAAAAAGTTGAATAAATTTAACATACTCTTAAGAAAACAGGTTCATAAAATAGTTCTCCTGAAGTATAATAAGGCACGTGAATAACAATTTTCATGATCAATTTATGTTCTTTTTTTACAGGAACCGACGTACATTAAAATCGAAGAAAATGAAGAAAAGAATTTGGAAAATCTCGGAAGAAAAAAGAAAAGAGTCGCAGTAATTACTTGTAAACGAAAGGAATTTAATCATTTCCAAGGGCAGACTTATCCGAAATTTCAACCTATGCCATTGGCGTCAGACAAATGGCATTTAAGCAAATCGAAGGGAGATTATTTTACAATTCATCCTGTAATAATTACCATACAACTTTATTATTCATAATTTTTCTTTTTATTTTTTTATTTTCTTTTTTATTTTCAACTGTAAAAAAGTATATTTTTAAAGTACATTTTTGTAAGAGGTAAAATTTACTTTTCAGGTTGAAGAAGAAGTCAATAAAGAACCAAAACAAAAAGAAGAGGAGGAGGAAATGAGCTTTAAAGATTTGGGAGTTTCTAACGAATTGTTGGCAAATTTACAAAATGCTTTCGATATTGAAGCACCAACGAGGATACAAACATTGGGAATACCTGCGATATTGGATCAACAAAACGTGAAATTATTAGCAGAAACAGGCTGCGGAAAAACTTTAGCCTATTTATTACCTTTGGTTGAGCAAGTTTCTCAATTGGAAAAATGTAATCGATCGACCATTTAATCATCCACTTGCTCTCATTATAACTCCAAGCAGAGAATTGGCAATTCAAATTGGAGTAAGATTTAATTTCATTCTAAATATTTCTAATTTTAATTTTTACTAATTTAATTAATTTCTTTATTTATGTCAGGGTTGTCACAGGTCATGAAAGTTAGGGAAAGTAGAATTGGTCAGAGAAATCAGGGAAAAGTCAGGGATTTTTAGTAAAAGTGCTGGAAAAAATTGAATTTTTGAAATTCATAAGAAAACTTTGAATTTTAATGTTTTTTTTTGGTTTGACTCATGAACTCTGAAACTATCACGAATTCTAATACAAAACGTTCAATTTTTTTCTATTTCTGACAATAACTTCTTTTTAAATAACTTAATTCTTGAAGAACTATCATAAAATTATGACTTAGAAATTATTTAATGAATAATTTTTACAATCTTCATAAATAATAGATTTATAGAAGAATTTTAGTTCAAAATACTAAAAAAAAAAATGAATTTCGGAAAAGTTACAAATAATTCTAGAAATTCAAATATTTTTTAAAATTTGAATAAAAATTGTCGCAAGAATTCAATTTTGTTTAAAATTAAAATAAAAAAAATTAAATTAAAAAATTAAATTAAAATTAATTAAATAAAATAATAATAATAATAATAATAATAATAATAATTAATTAATTAAATTTAAATTTTTTTGTTTTAAATTTTTTTTTTGTCAAAATTTCAATTATCTTTATAAATAATAAAATTCTTCTTCAAAATTCAATTATTTTCAAAAATTTCACAGGAATTCAATTATTTACAAAATTTTTGATAAATTTCTTCGAAATAATTCAATTATTTTCAAAAATAATAAAATTTTACAAGGAATTCAATTATTTACAAAATTTTTTAATAAATTCCTTCGAAATAATTCAATTATTTTCATAAATAATAACATTTTTCCAGGAATTTAATTATTATTAAATTCTTTGTAAAAAAACAATTATATTCATAAATAAAAATATTTTATAAAATTCGTTGCAAGAATTCAATTATTTTCAAAAGTAATAAAATTCTTCGAAAAAATTCAATTACAAATGTTCTTCGTAAGAATTCAATTATTTTGATAAATAATAAATCTCTTCACAAGAAATTCAATTATTTACATAAATAATAAAATTCTTCACATAAATTCAATTATTTTTTTAAACTTGAATAAAATTCGTTGCAAGAATTGAATTATTTATATAAATAAGAAATTTCTTCTCAGGAATTTAATTATTTAAAACACAGAGTTCATAAAATTTTTCGAAAAAATCAATTATTGAAAAAGATTTTTATAAAATTCGTCGCAAGAATTCAATTATTTTCTTAAATAACAATATAAATCACGAGAATAAAATTATTTTCAAGAATAATAAAATTCTTTTAAAAAATTCAATTATTTTCAAAAATTAAAAAAAAAATTCTCGTCATGATTTCAATTATCTTTATAAACAGCAAAATCCTCTCTGAAATTTAATTATTTTTATAAATAATAAATTTCAATTACTTTTAATACAATTTTAATCGAATTCTTTGAAAAATGTAATTATTTTTAAAAATTCTATTAAAATTTTTCAAAAGAATTCAATTATTTAAAAATTTGTCGATAAAGTTCTTTATGAGAATTCAATTTTGAGAAACATTCAATTATTAAATAAATTATTTATTTTTGAATTCAAATAATTGAATTTTCGTAGAATTTTCTAATGAAAATTGATTTAAAAATGAATTTCCGAATAATTGATTTATTATTTATGAAAATAATTGAATAATACAAAATAATAAAATAATGATAATATAAAATAATTGAATTCTCGCAAGTAATTTTATTACATTTTTTATTAAATAATTGAATTCCTACGGAAAAATAATAATGATTAAATATTTATTTAAAAAAGAAGTTATTGATGTTTTCGAATAATTTTACAATTAAAGAAATATGTAAAGAAATGTAACAGAACATTTTTTTCAGTATCTAATAATTTTTAGAGTGAATCAGAATATTCTTCAGGGTCAGGGAAAAGCCAAAATCAGTCAGGAAAAAGTCAGGGAAAAGCAAAATTAAATATTTCTGGCAAACCTGTATATTAATTGAGTAAACTGAATTACTCAATTCAAAGAGAGGAAAAGTAATAATTTTTCTTTTTCTTTTATTGCAGAGAGCAGTGTTACGTTTAACTAAAGATTTGGATATAAGAACAAAAGTTGTTGTTGGCGGAGGGATAAAAAGTAAAATATTTAATCCACCAGCAAGTAATGTTGACATTATAGTCGCATCCTTCGGAGCATTAAGTAAACACACAACAATTGGATTGTATAAAATGAAATATGTCCGACATGTTGTACTGGACGAGGCGGATTCTCTCTTCGATGAAACTTTTTACGACAAATTTCGATACTTTTTGCGCAAAATTTCTGTAAGATTTTTTTTCTTCTTTCAATATAATTGAAAGCCATTTGAACTTCTGGAAGAGTTTTTTTCTTCTTTTAACCTTTAAAGTGCTATGCCGGTCTGACAGACCGCTATTAAAATTTTCTTTGCTTGTAACTTTTTTCCAAAGTATAATAAGAACTTGAACTTTTTAGTAGCTTCATATTTTATGAAAATCTGTTAGGAGACAATTTTGTCAAAAATTTTTATTCGTTAAATTTTGTAATATAAATTAATATTTGAAGTATAGCGGTCTGTGAGACCGGGGTTAGCTTTAAGTGAAAGTATATTCCAGTATATTCCCATGAGTATTGTCTGCGCAGCTTGACGCGCAGCTAGTTCTACTGACAGTTCTCATAGACTGCATTTATAAAATAAATAAAATAAATAAATGCATAATACAGAAATGACTTTTTTTGTTAAAAAGTAAAAAATATTTATAATAGTTGTCTTTTAAAAATTATAAATGACTAAAAAACTGTCAAAAGGGAATAGCGGTCTGACAGACCGGGGTTAGCACTGAGTGTGATTTTTTAACACTTAGCACTTTAAAGGTTAATATAGTTTAAGGTCATTTGAACCATTATGGCGTCATAATGATTCCAATGCCCTTAAAACTCTATAAATAAAAGAAAAATAATATATTTTGAAAAATTATTGAAAATTATTGAAACACTGAATTTTCTCAAGAAGAATTTTGTATTAAATTTGCAACTTTTCCAATTTTAAATCATTTTTATGTTAATTTCGTTTTTTTTCAGTTTGGACCACTTCGAGATTTTGCTGATGGATTTCCAAAATATTCTCAATTGACAATGGTAGCCGCGACAATGCCTCAGTTCATTGAAGAAATGCTCGATAATATTGTCGACGTGAGTCTTTAATTTTTTTTTACACAAAATTATTATTATTATTATTATTATTATTATTATTATTATTATTATTTGACCTAAAATTTTTTACTTCGAAAAGTGCATGACATTTCAGAAAACTATTATTAAAAAAAAATTAACGCGAGATAATAATAATTCTCTTGTATTTTGTAAAGTGAGTAAAATTATTAGTGTTAGTTACTAAAATTAAAGTAAAATCATCTGAATTTTTTTCTAGCCATCATCTTTACAAGAAATTGCAACTGATAAAGTGCATCGTGTCTTTGTGACGCAAAAATTTCTACGACTTGGCGTTCAACAGAAACCAATGACACTATTGCGATTAATAAAGAATAAAGCAAAGAATAAAACATCGATTATTATTTTTTGCAATAACAGTAAAACTTGTGATTATATCAGTCAATTTCTCGATGAATTTGAAGTGAAATGCGCACGTCTCAATGGTGCAATGCCACTGAGAAAAAGAAGGAATGTATTTGCAGAATTTCAAATGGGAATGTATAATGTTCTCTGTACAACTGACGCTGGTTCAAGAGGTTTGGACACCGTTGCAGTTAAAGATGTCATCAACTACGATTTTCCCCTCCAAACATTCGAATATATTCACAGGTACATAATTTTTCCCCAAAAAAATTTATATTTAAATTTTTATTTATTTATTTAATTAAAAATTCGTTTCTTTGGTACAAATTTCAGATGCGGAAGAACGGCTCGAGTTGGAAGTCCAAGAGATTGTAGAGTGATCAATTTTATTGCTCGACCTTTGGAAATTCTTTTGACGCAGAAAATTGAAAAGACCATTAAATTGGATAAGCCATTGCCAATGGTCGATTATTTAAAAAGAAATTGGACTGTGGAGAAAGAAGATGAGAAGGAATTAAGGAAAGAGCAAAGGAGAGAAAAAGAGGAAAAGAAAGAACAATTTAAATATTTTTCTGAAAAGTCGTCTGAAGATTCAGTCAAGAATTCAACTGCGAGTGGTGCTGGAGACAAAGAACGTGCTGAAAATATTTCCTACTAGTTACATCGCGTCTTTTTGTAAATAAATGTAAGAGTTAAGTAAATATTTTTTAGTTTTTAATAATGAAACTTTTTATTTATTGTCATGTCCACTGGGGGCTTTTTTTATTATTTTTTTTATAGAAGGCCATCTTCTTCTTTTAAACATTTAGTTTATTGTTTCAGAATTTATCAATTTCCCTGTTATGGTGAAAAGAAATTATCAAATTTCCCCTTATGTCCGGAGGCACACCCACATCGTCGCTTGCCCTCTCAAGTAAATAGTACCCCGAACGAACTCGTAAGTCTAAACCTTTACTACCCTCTTTAGTTTTTAGCGAAATTAAACGCCACATAGGCACGATTCTTCCTTTTTCGACAAATTTTTCATATTTTTAACGCATAAATTATGGTTGAAAAAATTTAATTTTCTTCATAGCTGAATTAAAATTATTATTAGGTATTATTTAGCTGAATTAAATATTATTTTCTTTTTTTATTTATTATTAGTTATTGGAAAAAATTCGAAAATTTTTAGTAAAATTCTTTAAAACGATTCAATTATTTTCACAAATTTTTCGTAATTCAGTGATTTTTAATATCTATTTTAATAAAAAATTTCCCCCAAAAAATTGAATAATTTCAAAAAAATGTTTATAAAATTCTTCGCAAACATTCAATTATTTTCGTAAATAAAAAATTTTCACAGGAATTCAATTATTTAAAACAAAATTTTTCTAATAAATATTTTCTAATAAATAAATATTTATAATATTTTTTATAAATAATAAAATTTTTCACAGAAATTCAATTATTTTTAAAAATTTTAATAGAAATCGTTGCAAGAATCTAATTATTTTTAATAAATATTAAAACTCATCGCAG
This sequence comes from Leptopilina syphax, assembly GCA_032872505.1. NCBI lineage: Eukaryota > Metazoa > Arthropoda > Insecta > Hymenoptera > Figitidae > Leptopilina > Leptopilina syphax. The sequence continues at coordinate 43,652,877 of CM065471.1, forward strand.
GATTTCAATTATTTTTAATACAATTTTAAATAAATTCCGCGAAAAATGGAACATTTTTTGAAAGGATTCAATTATTTTTATAAATAATATATACAATTTTCAAAGAAATTCAATTATTTAAAACACAATTTTCATACAATTAAAAAAAAATCATTTCTATAAAAAGGTTTTTTTTTAATTCTTCTCTAGAATGCAATTATTTTAAAAACTTTATTAAATTTCGGTGACAGGAATCCAATTATTTTCATAAATAATAAAATTCATCGCAAGATTTCAATTATTTTTAATATAATTTTTAATTAATTCCGCTAAAAACACAATTGTTCTTAAAAATTTGAATAAAATTCTTCAAAAAAATTAAATTACTTAAAAAAAATTGACACAATTTGTTTCTTAGAGTGTAATAATTATTTTCAATTCATTGTTAAATGTTAATTACATTTCTTGAATGAATTTAATTATTATCAAAAATTTTAATGCAATTCTTCGTAAAAATCCAATTATTTTAAAAAATGTTGATAAAGTTCTTTATTAGAATTCAAATTTAATCAATATTCAATTATTCAATAAATTATTTATTTTTTATTTCAATAATTGGATTCTCGTAGAACTTTCTAATAAAAATTGATTTAGAAATGAATAAAATAAAATAATTAAAGGTTTGAATAATTTTATTTGTGAATTTCAAGAAAAAAATGATTGGATTTTAAAAGAATTACTTTTGTAATTTTAGAAATAGTTTAATTTAAAAAATGCGTTCCATTAAAAGCATTTGAAATATTTTAATTCCTGTAGACAAAATAAACAGGTATTTAAATATTTATTTTGAAAAATTATTCTATTTTTGAATGTAATTAAGAAATTATAAAAAAATTCAGCCGTCAAGTTTAATTTTTCGATAGTTAATTTTTGACTACTTTTTTTGTCTTTAAGCTACTTTTTCAAAATTATTAATTATCGAGTACGAAGCTTGATATTATATATACTACATATGATTATAATAATATTATTATTATTATTATTATTATTATATTATTTTTTAAAAATTTTTTTATTAAATATAGAAAAAAATTGCAGATTCACTTTTGAAAAATAAAATCGTTTTGTTTATAAAGAAATGAGTGAAAAATAATTCATAATAACAGGATTTGTAGTCTAGGTAAATGTTTAAGAGCCAAAAGAACGGTAAACAAGCACTGGACAATGATTATGAACTAATTAACGTGGCCAGTTGCGTGACATGTAGGACAAAAGTCTTTCTCACATTCATCGCGTTAAAAACACGATTTTATTTTTTTTTAATTTAGAAATTAAATTCGTAATCAAAATCATTTTGAAATACGATAGTCTCAATGAATGAACGCAACAATAATGAAGAATTACAAAACATTTTCCGTTGAAATCAATATTTATTGCTTCAATTTTTGCACGAAATGCATGTTTAATTTCTAAGAAAATATAAAAAAAAAAAAATGTCAGAAAGTCATTGCTCAGCTTAAAATTTTCTTTTATGTTTAGAAGAAATTTAGAAATCGCATTAGGTGAATATTTCATTTTTTTATTTTAATTTTTTATTTCCAATAATATTTCAAATAGAAAATTATATTCTTCTGCGTATAAAAATATGGAAAAGAATAAAATTTTCTATAAGTTGAAATATTTTTATTTCATTTTTTTATTTTCAATAATATTTCAACTTGTAGAAAATTGTATTCTTTCTCGTATAAAAATATGGAAAAGAATACAATTTTCTATAAGTTGAAATATTATTGAAAATAAAATTTTTTGAACCTTTTCGAAAGGTATAAATATATGAATATTGAAAGAAACGGAAATAATAATGAAATGCGTTACAAAGTTGGATTGTATTATTTATATATGCGATTGAAAGAGTTTACGTCAGAAGAAGTTTGGGTCAGATTTAATCTGTTCTTTGATCTTCCGTGCCACACGCAAAGGTCTTGAAGAGCCCGCATCTCATGAGAAGCCTAAACATTGAACATCTGCACTCAACTTGTTTCAATACAGTGTGTATATATTTTTTATACGTGTATATATATATATATATATAGTTAGAATAGATGCGTTCTGTTACATGATTATACAGAAAAGTACAAACTGAAATTGCGCACGCAAGGACGAATAAACTTGAGATTTAATTTCACTTTAATCGAGGGCTATTTTATATACTTCGCGTCAGAGGGTATAAATTATCACTCTCCTTATATTTTTTTTATTCCCTTTTTTTGTAATGAGATTTTAATAAATCTTTTAAGGTCACGCTCAATCTGGCCCTGACCAGGTTTCCTGTTTCATCAGAATCATCAGAATTTTCACTTTTTCACGTATATCTGATTCCCCTGATGGAGCCTCTGTTCATTTATTTTTTGATATTTGGAATTTTTTCATTGTCTTTTAAACTATTTGAAAAATTTATTCTTTCCCACAAAAATAATTTTTTTATTGTTATTACGTACAGATGAATTTTCTGGGCGAAAATATTTTTTTCTGCGGAAAATAATTAATGAATACTGATGTACCTAATTTTTGGAATCTTTTCTTTTAGTTTTTATTTAAAAAATTAGACTTTTACTTTTCGATCTAGTCTAGTAATTTTTTCTTCACATTTTTTTTTAAATTTACACGGAGAAAAATATAAAGTAACTTTTACTACTTTTATAGTAAACAAATTTCCGGTAAAGCATTTCTGGTCATTTTTACTACTTTTGGTAATAAATTTTCCTACGTTCGTACTAAATTTTACTAATGTTTACAAATATTTACTTCGAACGTAGCAAAATTTACTCCAAAAGTAGTAAAAATTACCAGAACTGCTTTACCGGAAATTTTTTACTATAAAAATATAGTAAAAGTTACTTTATACTTTTCTCCGTGATATATGAATGAAAATTAATTAAAGTACTGGAAAAAATTTAATTTTGGAGAAGTTACAAATGATTACAGAAATTAAATTATTTTCAAAATTAATAAAATTCTTCACAAAAATTCAATTATTATGTTCAAAAAATTTAAAAAAAATTCTCGTCAAAATTTTTCAATTATCTTTATAAAAAATAAAATTTTTCTCTGAAAATCAATTATTTTCAAAAATTGTAATAAAATTCTTGGCAAAATTTCAATTATTTTCAAGAATGTTCCTCAAAATTAATTATTTTCAATATCTATACAATTTTAATAAAATTTTCCAAATGAATTCTATTTTTTTATACAAATTTTAATAAAATTCTACGCAAACAGTTAATTATTTACATAAATAATAAAAATTTCTCAGGAATTCAATTATTTTCAAAAAATGTTATAAATTTCTTCGCAATAATTCAATTATTTTAATAAATACTAGAATTTTTTACAGGGATTGAATTGTTTTCATAAATAATAAATTTCTTTTTAACAATTCAATTATTTTCAGGAATTGTAGAAAATTCTTTGCAAAATTCAATTATTTTCATTAACAACCAATATTCATCACAAGATATAAATTATTTTTAAAAGTAATAAAATTTTTCCTGAACTAGAATACCTATTATTTTCGAGAATTTTTTTATTAATTTCAATTATTTTTGTAAATAGCAAAATTCTTCGCTGAAATTCAATTATTTTCAAAAATTTTAATTAAATTCTTGGCAAAAATTAAATTATTTTCAAAAATTTTCCACAATTCAATGATTTTCAATATCTACTATTTTAATAAAATTTTTCAAAAGAATTTAATTATTTAAACAAAATTTTGATAAAATTCTAGACAAATATCAAATTGTTATTTTCATAAATAATAAAAATTTCTCAGGAATTCATCTATTTACAAATTTTTTTATAAATTTTTCACCAATAATTCAATTATTTACATAAATAATCATTCAAATTTTTTACAGATTCAATTACTTTCATGAATTATTATTAATAACTGAATTCATCTAAAAATGGAATTATTCTTGAAAATTTTATTCAAATTCATCGAAAAAATTCAATTATTTAAAAATTTATTGATAAAGTTCTTTATGAGAATTCAATTTTGAGAAACATTCAATTATTCAATAAATTATTTTTTTTTATATTTAAATAATTGAATTGTCGTAGAATTTTTTTAATAAAAATTGATTTAAAAATGAATATCTGTTAAAATTTTAGATAAATAATTAAATATTAAAAGCATTATTAACATAAATTTTTAGAAATAATTGAATTTTGAAAAGGTTTCAAATTGAAATCTTTGAAAATTTAACTTTTTCATATTTTTAACTGACAATTCTGTAAAATTATTTTTTTTTGAAAAAGTTATTTAATTGAATTTCTTTTTAGAAATTAATTCAAATTTTTAGTTTTTAAATATTTAATTGAAAGATTTACAAATAATCGAAATTTTGTAAAATTGAATTGTAAAAAAATGGATTTAAAAAATTCTCAAGGAACTTTTGCAGTAATTATTACAAATAATTGATAATTGATTTCTTTTGAAGAATTTTAATAGAAATTTTAAAAATAATTACATTTCTCGAAGAATTTATACTTAAAATTGTATTAAAAATAATTGAAATCCTGTGAAGAATTTAATTATTTATAAAAATAATTGAATAATTTATTAAATTTTTTTAAATAATTGAAATCCTGTGTAGAATATTATTATTTATAAAAATAATTGAATTCTTGCAACAAATTTTTATTACAATTTTTTTTAAATAATTGAATTTTTTTGAAAAATTTGATTAAAATATCAGTTTTAAAAAATATTTAAATTTCCTTATTTGTAAAATGTAATTGAATTCTTGCAAAAAATTTTTGAAAATAATTACATTTTTCCAGGAATTTAACTTAAAATCGTTTTAAAAATAATTGAAATCCTGTGAAGAATTTTATTATTTACGAAAATAATTGAATTCTTACAACGAATTTTTATTAATTTTTTTTAATAATTGAAATCCTGTGTAGAATTTTACTATTTATGAATATAATTGAATTCTTGTAACGATTTTTTATTGCATTTTCTTTAAATAATTAAATTCTTTTGAAAAATTTGATTAAAATAGCAGATTTTGAGAATATTAATATTTCTTTTACTATTTTTAATTTATTTTAGTCGAAAAAAATACAGTTTGTAAAGAAAAAATTAGTTTTGCGAAAGAAAAATATTTTTGCAAAATGAAATTAATGAACGTAGATGTACCTGAATGGATTTTCATTGTACAGTGCGTTGAAGTAATGGAATATACAGTATTTGTCAAGAGGGCACGCGATCATTTACCAGAGAGAAAGTGGGGAGTTGTACCTTCAAAACCTATAGCGAAGCCATGATCGCACAACGGGTTCAGTTGTTACGCGGAGCGCATAGTGTTAACTTCGTGTAGTTTTTTTTCTCATTTCCAAAGAAAAAAAAGTTTCAAAAGTGAGTTTTCTCGTGTTATTCGTTTTTCCTCTCAAGAATATTGGGATTTCTCATCAACTCGTGATTTTTACTCATCATATTTCTAACCTCAATTACGAAAATCTTACATACTGGATGGAAAGAAAATTTGTAAGTTTTATTAAACTAAACGAAAGGAATCAAACACGTATCTTGGTGTTTTTTTTTCTTTAAAGATACCTACATTCAAAATCAAATAGAAAGTAACTTGATTTCTACATGTCAACAAAAATTGACACAGTTTAGAGAAATAATTGTTATTCATTTTGGAGTAGAAGTTGGCAAGTTTTTTTTCAAAGCAAGTCACTTTTTAAGAAAAGTTTTTAAGGAAAGATAATTTTAAATAATCAACTTTTGGAATTTTATTTAAAAACAGTTATGAAAAGTATATTTTCTTTACGATTTTGCATAAATTTATTAAGTTTATAAATTATAAAAATCTAAAAATCCTTTTTTGTTGCAACTGTCACATTTCTAGGGACTAATTTTTCAACAAAAAAAATCCCTAAGGTCCAGTAATCGATCAAGAATTGGAAAAATTCTTGCACGAAGGCCATTTCTTGTTCGAGTGTATAAACTGAGACGCTAAACAGGATTCGAGTTCTAGTCGAAGATTTTAGAACGTAAACGTCAATCACTTAAAAGATTTCATAGAAATAGTTCATTGTCACTTTTTACTGGAAAAAACGTTACGATTTTTTACTTATTCCTCCTTTTTTCTACCGTTTCTCAAACGGTCCCAATGTTTTACACACAAAATAATTAAATTAAAAAAATAATAAATTGCAGTATTTATACTTTCAAAATTGTCGATTAATTATAATCCGGACGAATTCTAACTAATTTCAATAGCTATTAAAAATTACCTAGAATAAGACAAAGAATCATAAACTCAAGGAACAATATAATAACGAGTCTAACAGTTATTGTATATATCTCAATTAGTGTTTAGAAAATAATTAATAGTGAAACATTCTTCATTTAATTCTCCTATTTATTATTGTTCCTATTCTCAAAAGAAAGGAAATCCTCGATCCATTTTTAAAAAAAATTGTTCCTGTTGATGAGAAATCATGAAATTCACATGGATTTATCTATTTTAACAGAGGAAGTTTGGAAAATTATCTATGAGAAGTGGCTCGTCATACTGAATTCAATTGTTTAGCCGGTGGGAAATGAAGGTGGAATGTAAACAAAACGAACACAGTGTTTTTATAGTGTCAAAATAAGTGTTTTCAATTCGTTGGTACATTTAAAATGCGAATATAATTTTTTAAATACAATTTGAAGAAAAGAAGAATAATTTTTTTCTTGTGAAATCTGTGCTTGTGATTTTTATTGAAAGAAAAAGAGGAGCACATTTGTGCGCGCCAGTGTTTTTCTTTTTCAAACGGAGGTAAACCGGAAGCCGCTATATTGGAGAGGAAGAGGGAAAGCGGCGTGCCGCTGTTTTGTGTGCCGCGGCAGAGGCGCTCGTCACAGTCAGAAAATGTGAGTTTTTTTTAAATAATAAATTATAAATTTTTATTTTTACACTGGAATTTAATTTTAATTAATAATTTATTCAATTATTTGGTTGAAAATAATGCGAATGAAGTGAAATATTGGCTGTAGATAAGGCATATTGAGCATAATTATCAGGTTTAGGTTCGAGTCCCCACGAATTTTTTTTTCTAAATTGCGGAATTGAAAAAGAACTTTCGCCATAATGTAATTTAAATTTAAATTTAAATTGTCTCCCTAAAAGAACAAAGCACTTTCTCAGTGCGGAAAAAAGATTATCTGCAGAAAAATTGAATTCCGCATACTTTGCACATTATTTATTTATTTATTAATATTTTTTTCTGAAGGAGTTATATACCTTGTAAAAATAAATTGAATACGAGCTCTTAATATTACAAAACGTGATGTATAATCTCCGTAATATATCATTTTAGAAAAAAAAATGAAGATAATTTGATTCTTTACTTTCTAAATTCTAGGAGAATTGTTGTAGAATTTTCACTATTGTGATAGTTTCCTTTGTTCGCTACTGTGTTAAATGGGAAAATTTCTTATATTTTTAAAAATATTTTTTATTTTTCCATTGTCCTTTCAATTTATTTTATTGAAATTATTTAGTTCAATATTCTTCTTAAATTTATAATTTATAGAATATTGTTTACAAATATAGAATAAAATTAATTAGATAATAAAAAAGGAAATCAAAATTTCTTTTTTTTAAATTTATATAGAAATTTCCGTTTTAGAAAACGAAAATTATTTTCAATTTTTTTTGGTGTGATTTATAAAATGTTGTTTGGAAATTTTTGTTGTTGTAATTTTACAATTGTAGTAAATTTGTCTCGTTATGATGAAAAGTATATACCTTTATTGCCCACGCTTAAGTGCAACAATGATGTACTAAAGCCTGGTGATAAATAAACTGCGTTTAGTAATATAAGTCCTCTTCACGAGAATAATAAATCGCTTTAAAGTCAATGAATCTAGTTAACAAATAGTAACTGAAGACAATTTTTAATTTTAATTAAAAGAAATGGCATTTTTAATTATAATTTTTTAAAACGAACCAAT